>CM022182.2:7988746-8021920 GCA_011420285.2 Erysimum cheiranthoides
CTCTCTTGGAGCTTTCCGAAAAGGTATTTTCGGCCTAGAAGGTCCTCACAGCCTAAAAGTTATGGCCATCCGACCGTACTAGCGTCTTTCGAAACAAAAATGGGAGAAGAAAAAAAAAAAAAAAACAAAAAAAAGGGGGATGCAACACGAGGACTTCCCGGGAGGTCACCCATCCTAGTACTACTCTCGCCCAAGCACGCTTAACTGCGGAGTTCTGATGGGATCCGGTGCATTAGTGCTGGTATGATCGCATCCGTTAGTACATTCCATGCAATCGTATATATCCTTTTCCGTCGACTCTAGAAACCATCCGCCGTGGGTCCCACAAGATGCATGTGCCGGCCGGAACAGTTTGAACGGACATCCGTATTTGGCGAGTATGCTAAAACCATGCCCGAAACTAGCTTTTCTAACCCGTATTTCCGTGTGGATCACAAAAAGGCCCCAAAAGGCCTCTAAACGTCAAAATTTGGGGTCGAAAACGGGCCCATGGCTCTTCGAACCATCGCCACGCCGTAAGGCTCTCTTGGAGCTTTCCGAAAAGGTATTTTCGGCCTAGAAGGTCCTCACAGCCTAAAAGTTATGGCCATCCGACCGTACTAGCGTCTTTCGAAACAAAAATGGGAGAAGAAAAAAAAAAAAAAAACAAAAAAAAGGGGGATGCAACACGAGGACTTCCCGGGAGGTCACCCATCCTAGTACTACTCTCGCCCAAGCACGCTTAACTGCGGAGTTCTGATGGGATCCGGTGCATTAGTGCTGGTATGATCGCATCCGTTAGTACATTCCATGCAATCGTATATATCCTTTTCCGTCGACTCTAGAAACCATCCGCCGTGGGTCCCACAAGATGCATGTGCCGGCCGGAACAGTTTGAACGGACATCCGTATTTGGCGAGTATGCTAAAACCATGCCCGAAACTAGCTTTTCTAACCCGTATTTCCGTGTGGATCACAAAAAGGCCCCAAAAGGCCTCTAAACGTCAAAATTTGGGGTCGAAAACGGGCCCATGGCTCTTCGAACCATCGCCACGCCGTAAGGCTCTCTTGGAGCTTTCCGAAAAGGTATTTTCGGCCTAGAAGGTCCTCACAGCCTAAAAGTTATGGCCATCCGACCGTACTAGCGTCTTTCGAAACAAAAATGGGAGAAGAAAAAAAAAAAAAAAACAAAAAAAAGGGGGATGCAACACGAGGACTTCCCGGGAGGTCACCCATCCTAGTACTACTCTCGCCCAAGCACGCTTAACTGCGGAGTTCTGATGGGATCCGGTGCATTAGTGCTGGTATGATCGCATCCGTTAGTACATTCCATGCAATCGTATATATCCTTTTCCGTCGACTCTAGAAACCATCCGCCGTGGGTCCCACAAGATGCATGTGCCGGCCGGAACAGTTTGAACGGACATCCGTATTTGGCGAGTATGCTAAAACCATGCCCGAAACTAGCTTTTCTAACCCGTATTTCCGTGTGGATCACAAAAAGGCCCCAAAAGGCCTCTAAACGTCAAAATTTGGGGTCGAAAACGGGCCCATGGCTCTTCGAACCATCGCCACGCCGTAAGGCTCTCTTGGAGCTTTCCGAAAAGGTATTTTCGGCCTAGAAGGTCCTTACAGCCTAAAAGTTATGGCCATCCGACCGTACTAGCGTCTTTCGAAACAAAAATGGGAGAAGAAAAAAAAAAAAAAACAAAAAAAAGGGGGATGCAACACGAGGACTTCCCGGGAGGTCACCCATCCTAGTACTACTCTCGCCCAAGCACGCTTACCTGCGGAGTTCTGATGGGATCCGGTGCATTAGTGCTGGTATGATCGCATCCGTTAGTACATTCCATGCAATCGTATATATCCTTTTCCGTCGACTCTAGAAACCATCCGCCGTGGGTCCCACAAGATGCATGTGCCGGCCGGAACAGTTTGAACGGACATCCGTATTTGGCGAGTATGCTAAAACCATGCCCGAAACTAGCTTTTCTAACCCGTATTTCCGTGTGGATCACAAAAAGGCCCCAAAAGGCCTCTAAACGTCAAAATTTGGGGTCGAAAACGGGCCCATGGCTCTTCGAACCATCGCCACGCCGTAAGGCTCTCTTGGAGCTTTCCGAAAAGGTATTTTCGGCCTAGAAGGTCCTCACAGCCTAAAAGTTATGGCCATCCGACCGTACTAGCGTCTTTCGAAACAAAAATGGGAGAAGAAAAAAAAAAAAAAAACAAAAAAAAGGGGGATGCAACACGAGGACTTCCCGGGAGGTCACCCATCCTAGTACTACTCTCGCCCAAGCACGCCTTAACTGCGGGGTTCTGATGGGATCCGGTGCATTAGTGCTGGTATGATCGCATCCGTTAGTACATTCCATGCAATCGTATATATCCTTTTCCGTCGACTCTAGAAACCATCCGCCGTGGGTCCCACAAGATGCATGTGCCGGCCGGAACAGTTTGAACGGACATCCGTATTTGGCGAGTATGCTAAAACCATGCCCGAAACTAGCTTTTCTAACCCGTATTTCCGTGTGGATCACAAAAAGGCCCCAAAAGGCCTCTAAACGTCAAAATTTGGGGTCGAAAACGGGCCCATGGCTCTTCGAACCATCGCCACGCCGTAAGGCTCTCTTGGAGCTTTCCGAAAAGGTATTTTCGGCCTAGAAGGTCCTCACAGCCTAAAAGTTATGGCCATCCGACCGTACTAGCGTCTTTCGAAACAAAAATGGGAGAAGAAAAAAAAAAAAAAAACAAAAAAAAGGGGGATGCAACACGAGGACTTCCCGGGAGGTCACCCATCCTAGTACTACTCTCGCCCAAGCACGCCTTAACTGCGGGGTTCTGATGGGATCCGGTGCATTAGTGCTGGTATGATCGCATCCGTTAGTACATTCCATGCAATCGTATATATCCTTTTCCGTCGACTCTAGAAACCATCCGCCGTGGGTGAAGGATTGTGACCTTATCTCTTGGTTTAATTCTTTGTCCATTAAACCTAATTCACAATCAGGATCTAGGTTCTTAAGACTAGAATCTAAGGGATCTCCAGAATTACCTTAAGAATGCAGCGGAAGATTTGGTTTCTGTCAGAGATCAGCAGAGAGCACCTCAAAGAGCTCCTCCAATGGTCCACACACGCTATGGCAGGACAACAGCTGCTAGGCTTGTCAGGAAAGGAGGCGCAGAGGAGAGAGCTATGGAGGCTAGGTTTTTTTTTTTTTGCAAAACTCGGTGAGAAAAATCGGCCCCCTTTTGCATATAAGGGTCCGAATTTTTCAGTCCTCTTGGGCCCCTTTTGGGCCCAAATCCCTATCTGATTAATTCCCTTAGAATTAATCAGGCCCTTTTATTTCTCTCTTATTTACAGTAAATGCCTGGCACTTTTACTGTATTTCTGCTTTACACTTTCCATACAGTTTCCTGGTAGCTTAAGCGTGTGACCCAAATGGGATCATATAATAAAGGCAATAAGTCCTAGACTTATAGATCATGAGCGGACTCTAGCAAGCCATCATGACCCCCAGCATTATATGACTTATGTCTGATCAATGACATCTCTTACTTTCTAGAGACAGTACAGAGATTACTGGACATAATTCCAACAGTCTCCCACTTGTACTGGAATCTCTGAATTCATAATCCCTTTCGTCACAATATCTCGATTAGTCATAAGGCAAGATGAGTGTCATCCTTATAAAGCCTAATCATGTTCACCGGACTCTGATTTGACACTGACGAATCCAAACGACTCGGGAGAGTCCGTTTGAGCATGGCCATGCATTTTCCAGTTCAAATCTCCGATTGGCCTAGAGATATTCACTCCATTTATATTGGAGGGACAAATCCCGTCTTGTTCCATCACTGCGAACTACTCACTTCGTAATGTACCCAACCAAGGTCCGTATAACTACCGCCGAACGACAGCGTTAGACAATGATCAAAGCGCATCAGTTCATGTGCAGTCACATGCATGCGAACTCAGGTCTAAGGACTATTCTCTATAGTCGTAGTGAGAATCTCTTATGACACAGATATAAATATCCTGAAGAGTTCTCATTCGTGGGTCATGTCCGGTCGTATGTACCTCAACAATACACCTATGCACTGACTTTGATGCCGAGCATCTATGACATCATGAGACTTGGTCATAAGTCACGTACTTATCTAGTCTCTAATGGTTGTTGGTGTTCCAATTTCAACAAACCTCGACTAGGGACACTGATGATATAAATCATTTATCAAATATAGGGTCTCATGATCAAGTCAAATGATTTCGATTACTCAAGACCAAATCATTCACTTCGATGGCCTATAAAATGATTCACATCATTTTTGGAACGATTATTTCATCACAGCTAAAAAATAATCAAGAAAAATCGAATTTCATTAAACATAAAATGTTTCAAAAGAACATATTCAAATAACTAAAATAAGCTCTCAAACTCCCACTCAAATTGAGATTACATTTCAATATCTCTAATGCCTACAGCTTCAGTCAAGGACTCGAGCTTAGGCCTTGGGAGTGGCTTAGTCAACGGATCAGCCACGTTGTCCTCAGTTGGAACTCGACTGATCTTGACTTCCTTTCTATCAATGATATCACGTATCACGTGATATTTTCTCTGAATATGCTTGGATTTCTGGTGTGATCTTGGTTCCTTTGCCTGAGCTATAGCACCATTGTTATCACAGAAAAGTGCCAGAGGCTCAGCCGCATTCGGTATCACACCTAGTTCCACAATGAACTTTCGTATCCAAACAGCTTCCTTCGCTGCTTCTGAGGCGGCGATGTATTCAGCTTCTGTTGTGGAGTCTGCAACGGTGTCTTGCTTGGAGCTCTTCCAGCTCACAGCACCGCCATTCAGACAGAAGATATAACCGGACTGTGACCGGAAATCATCTCTGTCCGTCTGGAAACTTGCGTCCGTGAATCCACTGACTTCCAACACATTACTTCCACCGTACACCAAGAACTTATCCTTAGTATGCCTCAGATACTTCAGGATATTCTTGACGGCAATCCAGTGGTTTTCACCTGGATTTGACTGGTATCTACTCGTCATGCTCAATGCATAAGCAACATCAGGACGAGTACAGATCATGGCATACATGATAGATCCTATTGCAGATGCATAAGGAATATTCTTCATGCGCTCAAGCTCAGCAGCCGACGTAGGGCTCTGCTTCTTGCTTAGCGTTGTGCCATGCACCATTGGCGTGAAGCCTTTCTTGGATCCTGTCATGCTGAATCTGTTTAGCACTTTGTCAATGTATGAATCTTGACACAAGC
Organism: Erysimum cheiranthoides; assembly: GCA_011420285.2. NCBI lineage: Eukaryota > Viridiplantae > Streptophyta > Magnoliopsida > Brassicales > Brassicaceae > Erysimum > Erysimum cheiranthoides. The sequence goes on from CM022182.2 coordinate 7,994,016, forward strand.
CTATCAGCCTTCTAGATCTATCCCGATAGATCCGGATTCCAAGAATGTAAGCAGCTTCACCCATGTCTTTCATGGAAAAACAACTTCCAAGCCAGTCCTTTACTGACTGCAGCATTGGAACGTCGTTTCCGAGCAACAATATGTCATCGACATACAAGATAAGAAATACTATTTTGCTCCCACTAGCCTTCTTATACACGCATTGTTCTTCTTCGTTTCTGATAAAATCAAATTTCTTGATAGCTTCATCAAAACGAAGATTCCAACTCCTTGATGCTTGCTTCAATCCATAAATGGATCTGTGAAGTTTGCATACTTTACCAGCATTCTTTGGATCTACATAACCGTCAGGCTGTGTCATATACACATCCTCTTCCAGAATACCATTCAGGAAAGCGGTTTTCACGTCCATCTGCCAAATTTCATAGTCATGAAAAGCTGCAGTTGCTAGTAAAATCCGAATTGATTTCATCATAGCCACTGGTGAATAGGTTTCATCATAATCCACCCCGTGAATTTGCCTGAAACCTTTTGCCACCAACCTGGCTTTATAAATCTGGACATTTCCATCCACGTCTATCTTCTTCTTGAAGATCCATTTACACTCGATGGGTCTTGCACCATCAGGTAAGTCAACTAGCGTAAACACTTGGTTAACTGACATGGAGTCCATTTCGGAATCAGTGGCCTTGTGCCACAAATCGGAGTCTGGGCCCATCATAGCTTCTTTGAAGTTCGAGGGTTCATCACCATCAACGATCATCAGATCATGACAGTTAGTCACGAGAAAACCCTGATACCTATCAGGTTCGTGACGGATCCTCCCGGATCTTCGAACTTCTGGTACTACAGGTTCAGGCTCTACAATTTCTTGTAGGTCCTCCTGCTGCTCTTCCTGATCAGGTTGAGCAGTATCCTGTTCATCTTGAATTTCTTCAAGCAGTACCTTCTCATTCCCACCTACTTTCTTAGAGAGAAACTCTCTCTCAAGAAAGTTACAATCCCGAGCAATAAAGATCTTATTCTCGGATCGAAGGTAGAAATAATAAGCTTTGGTTTCCTTAGGATAACCAATGAAGTAGCATTTATCAGATTTTGGTGTAAGCTTATCAGAGATTAATCTCTTGACATATGCTTCACAACCCCAAATTCTGAGATAAGACAACACTGGTAATCTGCCAGTCCATAGTTCATATGGTGTCTTTGCTACTGACTTTGATGGCGCTCTGTTCAAGGTGAACGTTGCTGTTAGCAGAGCATATCCCCAAAGGGATAACGGAAGGTCTGTGTGACTCATCATAGACCGAACCATGTCCAACAAGGTCCGGTTCCTCCTTTCAGATACACCATTCCATTGAGGTGTACCAGGAGGAGTGAGCTGGGAAACTATCCCACACTCTCTCAGATGATCACTGAACTCTTGGCTCAAATATTCTCCTCCTCTGTCGGACCGGAGAGCTTTAATTTTCTTGCCAAGTTGGTTCTGTACTTCATTTTGGAACTCTTTGAATTTCTCAAAAGATTCCGACTTATGTTTCATCAGATAAACATAGCCAAACCTACTGAAATCGTCAGTAAATGTTATGAAGTACTGATAGTTTCCTCTTGCATTTGTGGACATTGGGCCACACACATCAGTGTGTATCAGGCCCAATAGGTCACTGGCCCTCTCGTTTGGTTTATTAAACGGGGCCCGCGTCATTTTGCCCATCAGGCATGACTCGCATTTCTCACATGACTCGAAGTCAAATGAGCCAAGAAGTCCACCAGAATGGAGCCTCTTAATGCGTTTCTCACTGATGTGCCCTAAACGACAATGCCATAGAAACGTTTTGTTCTCTTCATTAGATTTGAATCGTTTGGTATTGATGTTGTATATTGGCGCGGATTGGTCAAGTATGTAAAGCCCATTCGAAAGAGGGGCAGAACCATAGAACATATTATTGCGATTGAAGGAAAATAACTTATTCTTAATAGAACAATCATAACCTTCCAAATCCAACAAAGAAACTGAAATAATATTTCTGCTTATAGCAGGTACAAAATAACAGTTATTAAGTTCAATAACCAATCCCGAAGGTAAAGACAACGAATAAGTGCCTACAGCTAGTGCCGGAACTTTCGCTCCATTCCCAACTCGCAGCTCCACTTGTCCTTTCTTTAGCCTCCTACTGTTGCTGAGACCCTGCACATTAGTACAAATGTGAGCCCCACAACCAGTATCCAAGACCCAAGAGGTGTTATCAGAAGTAGTTGTATTAACTTCTATAACAAAAATACCTGATGAAGAGACTTCCAGAGTCTTCTTCTTCAAATCCTTGAGACCTTCCAGGAATTTCTTACAATCCCTCCTCCAATGCCCCGGCTCTTTGCAGAACCTACAGATGTCTGTGGGCCCAGCTTTAGACTTGGGCTTGGGCTTGGTCGTTTCCTTGTCCGAGACTTGGACGGCCTTGCCCTTTCCCTTATCCTTCGCGGAAGACTTCTTAAAGCCCTTGCCCTTTTGCACCATTAGTACATTAGGGTCCTTGGCAGAAGCCTTCTTCAAGCTGGGTTCTGCAGTCTTGAGCATTCCGTGAAGCTCAGGCAGAGTCTTAGTCAAGCCATGCATGTTAAAGTTCAGAATGAACTGGTCATAACATGCAGGTAAAGACTGCAGAACGATGTCACAGGCAAGTTCCTGGCCTATCGGCGAGTCGAGCTTCTGAAGATGATCGAGATAACCCATCATCTTCAGCACATGAGGACTCACTGACGCATTAGGGTCCATCTTACAGCCAACAAGGTTCTTAACTGTTTGGAACCTTTCGACTCTTGCCTGTTCCTGAAACAGCTGTTTCAGGCTTGCCATCATCTCGATGGGCGACAGCACACTCTCGAACTGCATCTGCAATTCCGGAGTCATGGTCGCCACCATCAGGCAATAGACATCCGTCTCATCTGTCGAATGCTTTTCCCAAGCATTCTGCACAGCTCTGGCGGCATTAGCAGGAGGCTGCTCGGGGAGAGGATCAGTAAGGATATACTCCTTCCTCTCCTGTTTGAGGACCAACCTCAAATTCCTCGACCATGTCAGGAAGTTCGTTCCGTTCAACTTCTCCTTGTCGAGAGAGGAACGGATACTGAAAGTATTTTGAGTGTTGTTTGTTGAAGTCATTGCTGAAACATAAGATAAAAAGATTTTAGTTAATATGTTCAACATGAGTAATCTTTCAAAAACAAGAAAACTCGCATTACATTCAATAACATAAGTTACCCTCAAAAGAATATAATGATTCCAAGATCCACATATAACTGAGATCAAAGTGGGCCACTGGCCGTCACCCAACCTTAGCTTATATCGGTAAGCCCTATATCGGCTAATTATATCCGTGATATAACTCTTGGTTGTGAATCTGGACCCAAGGCCCAATCCACTCCTGATGTCTCAAGGCCCGGGACTCCCGATGGCCCAGTCAAGAAAACCAGTCTATACAGTCATGTAATCACTAATCTCTGGGACTCCCAATGAAATCAGTGAATCACAAACCGTCTTACCCATGCAAGAGCAGTCACCCTCACACTGTAAGGCCATGAGTGCAATGGAATGGGCTTCAACAGCTGACATAGACCGGACAAGACATCCAACGCTTGATATTTATGAGGTTATAGGTTTTCCTAAAATTTCCCCCAAAACAGAAGATTACTATTTTGGGAAACTTTCCATTTTTGGAAACTTCCTAAAAGTGGAAACTTTCTAACTTAAGAAATTTCCTAAACAGGGAAACTTTCTACTTATAGAAATTTCCTAAATCCTAAAACGACAAATCTAGAAATTTCTAATTTGGGAATTTAGGAATTAATTAATTAAAATTTCAAATTTATGAAATAAAATTAATTTTAATTAATAATAAACCGAAAATTAATTTCCGGTTTGGTTCTAACCCTAAACCAACCAATCCGGTTCGGTTTAGGGAAAAACCCTAATCGCAACATCCCTAGCCTCGCCTCTTGCTTGCCACGCAAGCAATGGAGCCACCGACCCGACCATACAGCCGCGTGATGAGGCGGAAAGGCGAGCTACGGGACGAGGCTGGTTGCGACGAGAGGATGCCGGACAGACCGGCGTGACCTGAAGCCACCGCCGCCTTCCACGAGCCACCTCGCCGCTGGAGTCAACCACGCGACACAATCCACATCTGATCGGTCCGTGCGTTTTCTCCACTCGGACATCGCAACATTCGATGGTCCGATGCATGCCGATCAAAACTCGATCCGGCCATGCGAAGAACAATTAGGTCTTAAGTGTTTTATCTTATCAAAATTCAGCAAGCAATTCGATTCAAAACACTTCTAAAAGCAACCTAATAAGCGATTCCTATCAAAAGAAACCTACAGAACCTGGCTCTGATACCACTGAAGGATTGTGACCTTATCTCTTGGTTTAATTCTTTGTCCATTAAACCTAATTCACAATCAGGATCTAGGTTCTTAAGACTAGAATCTAAGGGATCTCCAGAATTACCTTAAGAATGCAGCGGAAGATTTGGTTTCTGTCAGAGATCAGCAGAGAGCACCTCAAAGAGCTCCTCCAATGGTCCACACACGCTATGGCAGGACAACAGCTGCTAGGCTTGTCAGGAAAGGAGGCGCAGAGGAGAGAGCTATGGAGGCTAGGTTTTTTTTTTTTTGCAAAACTCGGTGAGAAAAATCGGCCCCCTTTTGCATATAAGGGTCCGAATTTTTCAGTCCTCTTGGGCCCCTTTTGGGCCCAAATCCCTATCTGATTAATTCCCTTAGAATTAATCAGGCCCTTTTATTTCTCTCTTATTTACAGTAAATGCCTGGCACTTTTACTGTATTTCTGCTTTACACTTTCCATACAGTTTCCTGGTAGCTTAAGCGTGTGACCCAAATGGGATCATATAATAAAGGCAATAAGTCCTAGACTTATAGATCATGAGCGGACTCTAGCAAGCCATCATGACCCCCAGCATTATATGACTTATGTCTGATCAATGACATCTCTTACTTTCTAGAGACAGTACAGAGATTACTGGACATAATTCCAACAGTCTCCCACAAGATGCATGTGCCGGCCGGAACAGTTTGAACGGACATCCGTATTTGGCGAGTATGCTAAAACCATGCCCGAAACTAGCTTTTCTAACCCGTATTTCCGTGTGGATCACAAAAACGCCCCAAAAGGCCTCTAAACGTCAAAATTTGGGGTCGAAAACGGGCCCATGGCTCTTCGAACCATCGCCACGCCGTAAGGCTCTCTTGGAGCTTTCCGAAAAGGTATTTTCGGCCTAGAAGGTCCTCACAGCCTAAAAGTTATGGCCATCCGACCGTACTAGCGTCTTTCGAAACAAAAATGGGAGAAGAAAAAAAAAAAAAAACAAAAAAAAGGGGGATGCAACACGAGGACTTCCCGGGAGGTCACCCATCCTAGTACTACTCTCGCCCAAGCACGCCTTAACTGCGGGGTTCTGATGGGATCCGGTGCATTAGTGCTGGTATGATCGCATCCGTTAGTACATTCCATGCAATCGTATATATCCTTTTCCGTCGACTCTAGAAACCATCCGCCGTGGGTCCCACAAGATGCATGTGCCGGCCGGAACAGTTTGAACGGACATCCGTATTTGGCGAGTATGCTAAAACCATGCCCGAAACTAGCTTTTCTAACCCGTATTTCCGTGTGGATCACAAAAAGGCCCCAAAAGGCCTCTAAACGTCAAAATTTGGGGTCGAAAACGGGCCCATGGCTCTTCTAACCATCGCCACGCCGTAAGGCTCTCTTGGAGCTTTCCGAAAAGGTATTTTCGGCCTAGAAGGTCCTCACAGCCTAAAAGTTATGGCCATCCGACCGTACTAGCGTCTTTCGAAACAAAAATGGGAGAAGAAAAAAAAAAAAAAAACAAAAAAAAGGGGGATGCAACACGAGGACTTCCCGGGAGGTCACCCATCCTAGTACTACTCTCGCCCAAGCACGCTTAACTGCGGAGTTCTGATGGGATCCGGTGCATTAGTGCTGGTATGATCGCATCCGTTAGTACATTCCATGCAATCGTATATATCCTTTTCCGTCGACTCTAGAAACCATCCGCCGTGGGTCCCACAAGATGCATGTGCCGGCCGGAACAGTTTGAACGGACATCCGTATTTGGCGAGTATGCTAAAACCATGCCCGAAACTAGCTTTTCTAACCCGTATTTCCGTGTGGATCACAAAAAGGCCCCAAAAGGCCTCTAAACGTCAAAATTTGGGGTCGAAAACGGGCCCATGGCTCTTCGAACCATCGCCACGCCGTAAGGCTCTCTTGGAGCTTTCCGAAAAGGTATTTTCGGCCTAGAAGGTCCTCACAGCCTAAAAGTTATGGCCATCCGACCGTACTAGCGTCTTTCGAAACAAAAATGGGAGAAGAAAAAAAAAAAAAAAAACAAAAAAAAGGGGGATGCAACACGAGGACTTCCCGGGAGGTCACCCATCCTAGTACTACTCTCGCCCAAGCACGCTTAACTGCGGAGTTCTGATGGGATCCGGTGCATTAGTGCTGGTATGATCGCATCCGTTAGTACATTCCATGCAATCGTATATATCCTTTTCCGTCGACTCTAGAAACCATCCGCCGTGGGTCCCACAAGATGCATGTGCCGGCCGGAACAGTTTGAACGGACATCCGTATTTGGCGAGTATGCTAAAACCATGCCCGAAACTAGCTTTTCTAACCCGTATTTCCGTGTGGATCACAAAAAGGCCCCAAAAGGCCTCTAAACGTCAAAATTTGGGGTCGAAAACGGGCCCATGGCTCTTCGAACCATCGCCACGCCGTAAGGCTCTCTTGGAGCTTTCCGAAAATGTATTTTCGGCCTAGAAGGTCCTCACAGCCTAAAAGTTATGGCCATCCGACCGTACTAGCGTCTTTCGAAACAAAAATGGGAGAAGAAAAAAAAAAAAAAAACAAAAAAAAGGGGGATGCAACACGAGGACTTCCCGGGAGGTCACCCATCCTAGTACTACTCTCGCCCAAGCACGCTTAACTGCGGAGTTCTGATGGGATCCGGTGCATTAGTGCTGGTATGATCGCATCCGTTAGTACATTCCATGCAATCGTATATATCCTTTTCCGTCGACTCTAGAAACCATCCGCCGTGGGTCCCACAAGATGCATGTGCCGGCCGGAACAGTTTGAACGGACATCCGTATTTGGCGAGTATGCTAAAACCATGCCCGAAACTAGCTTTTCTAACCCGTATTTCCGTGTGGATCACAAAAAGGCCCCAAAAGGCCTCTAAACGTCAAAATTTGGGGTCGAAAACGGGCCCATGGCTCTTCGAACCATCGCCACGCCGTAAGGCTCTCTTGGAGCTTTCCGAAAAGGTATTTTCGGCCTAGAAGGTCCTCACAGCCTAAAAGTTATGGCCATCCGACCGTACTAGCGTCTTTCGAAACAAAAATGGGAGAAGAAAAAAAAAAAAAAAACAAAAAAAAGGGGGATGCAACACGAGGACTTCCCGGGAGGTCACCCATCCTAGTACTACTCTCGCCCAAGCACGCTTAACTGCGGAGTTCTGATGGGATCCGGTGCATTAGTGCTGGTATGATCGCATCCGTTAGTACATTCCATGCAATCGTATATATCCTTTTCCGTCGACTCTAGAAACCATCCGCCGTGGGTCCCACAAGATGCATGTGCCGGCCGGAACAGTTTGAACGGACATCCGTATTTGGCGAGTATGCTAAAACCATGCCCGAAACTAGCTTTTCTAACCCGTATTTCCGTGTGGATCACAAAAAGGCCCCAAAAGGCCTCTAAACGTCAAAATTTGGGGTCGAAAACGGGCCCATGGCTCTTCGAACCATCGCCACGCCGTAAGGCTCTCTTGGAGCTTTCCGAAAAGGTATTTTCGGCCTAGAAGGTCCTCACAGCCTAAAAGTTATGGCCATCCGACCGTACTAGCGTCTTTCGAAACAAAAATGGGAGAAGAAAAAAAAAAAAAAAACAAAAAAAAGGGGGATGCAACACGAGGACTTCCCGGGAGGTCACCCATCCTAGTACTACTCTCGCCCAAGCACGCTTAACTGCGGAGTTCTGATGGGATCCGGTGCATTAGTGCTGGTATGATCGCATCCGTTAGTACATTCCATGCAATCGTATATATCCTTTTCCGTCGACTCTAGAAACCATCCGCCGTGGGTCCCACAAGATGCATGTGCCGGCCGGAACAGTTTGAACGGACATCCGTATTTGGCGAGTATGCTAAAACCATGCCCGAAACTAGCTTTTCTAACCCGTATTTCCGTGTGGATCACAAAAAGGCCCCAAAAGGCCTCTAAACGTCAAAATTTGGGGTCGAAAACGGGCCCATGGCTCTTTGAACCATCGCCACGCCGTAAGGCTCTCTTGGAGCTTTCCGAAAAGGTATTTTCGGCCTAGAAGGTCCTCACAGCCTAAAAGTTATGGCCATCCGACCGTACTAGCGTCTTTCGAAACAAAAATGGGAGAAGAAAAAAAAAAAAAAAACAAAAAAAAGGGGGATGCAACACGAGGACTTCCCGGGAGGTCACCCATCCTAGTACTACTCTCGCCCAAGCACGCCTTAACTGCGGAGTTCTGATGGGATCCGGTGCATTAGTGCTGGTATGATCGCATCCGTTAGTACATTCCATGCAATCGTATATATCCTTTTCCGTCGACTCTAGAAACCATCCGCCGTGGGTCCCACAAGATGCATGTGCCGGCCGGAACAGTTTGAACGGACATCCGTATTTGGCGAGTATGCTAAAACCATGCCCGAAACTAGCTTTTCTAACCCGTATTTCCGTGTGGATCACAAAAAGGCCCCAAAAGGCCTCTAAACGTCAAAATTTGGGGTCGAAAACGGGCCCATGGCTCTTCGAACCATCGCCACGCCGTAAGGCTCTCTTGGAGCTTTCCGAAAAGGTATTTTCGGCCTAGAAGGTCCTCACAGCCTAAAAGTTATGGCCATCCGACCGTACTAGCGTCTTTCGAAACAAAAATGGGAGAAGAAAAAAAAAAAAAAAACAAAAAAAAGGGGGATGCAACACGAGGACTTCCCGGGAGGTCACCCATCCTAGTACTACTCTCGCCCAAGCACGCTTAACTGCGGAGTTCTGATGGGATCCGGTGCATTAGTGCTGGTATGATCGCATCCGTTAGTACATTCCATGCAATCGTATATATCCTTTTCCGTCGACTCTAGAAACCATCCGCCGTGGGTCCCACAAGATGCATGTGCCGGCCGGAACAGTTTGAACGGACATCCGTATTTGGCGAGTATGCTAAAACCATGCCCGAAACTAGCTTTTCTAACCCGTATTTCCGTGTGGATCACAAAAAGGCCCCAAAAGGCCTCTAAACGTCAAAATTTGGGGTCGAAAACGGGCCCATGGCTCTTCGAACCATCGCCACGCCGTAAGGCTCTCTTGGAGCTTTCCGAAAAGGTATTTTCGGCCTAGAAGGTCCTCACAGCCTAAAAGTTATGGCCATCCGACCGTACTAGCGTCTTTCGAAACAAAAATGGGAGAAGAAAAAAAAAAAAAAACAAAAAAAAGGGGAATGCAACACGAGGACTTCCCGGGAGGTCACCCATCCTAGTACTACTCTCGCCCAAGCACGCTTCACTGCGGAGTTCTAAGGGATCCGGTGCATTAGTGCTGGTATGATCGCATCCGTTAGTACATTCCATGCAATCGTATATATCCTTTTCCGTCGACTCTAGAAACCATCCGCCGTGGGTCCCACAAGATGCATGTGCCGGCCGGAACAGTTTGAACGGACATCCGTATTTGGCGAGTATGCTAAAACCATGCCCGAAACTAGCTTTTCTAACCCGTATTTCCGTGTGGATCACAAAAAGGCCCCAAAAGGCCTCTAAACGTCAAAATTTGGGGTCGAAAACGGGCCCATGGCTCTTCGAACCATCGCCACGCCGTAAGGCTCTCTTGGAGCTTTCCGAAAAGGTATTTTCGGCCTAGAAGGTCCTCACAGCCTAAAAGTTATGGCCATCCGACCGTACTAGCGTCTTTCGAAACAAAAATGGGAGAAGAAAAAAAAAAAAAAAACAAAAAAAGGGGATGCAACACGAGGACTTCCCGGGAGGTCACCCATCCTAGTACTACTCTCGCCCAAGCACGCTTAACTGCGGAGTTCTGATGGGATCCGGTGCATTAGTGCTGGTATGATCGCATCCGTTAGTACATTCCATGCAATCGTATATATCCTTTTCCGTCGACTCTAGAAACCATCCGCCGTGGGTCCCACAAGATGCATGTGCCGGCCGGAACAGTTTGAACGGACATCCGTATTTGGCGAGTATGCTAAAACCATGCCCGAAACTAGCTTTTCTAACCCGTATTTCCGTGTGGATCACAAAAAGGCCCCAAAAGGCCTCTAAACGTCAAAATTTGGGGTCGAAAACGGGCCCATGGCTCTTCGAACCATCGCCACGCCGTAAGGCTCTCTTGGAGCTTTCCGAAAAGGTATTTTCGGCCTAGAAGGTCCTTACAGCCTAAAAGTTATGGCCATCCGACCGTACTAGCGTCTTTCGAAACAAAAATGGGAGAAGAAAAAAAAAAAAAAAACAAAAAAAAGGGGGATGCAACACGAGGACTTCCCGGGAGGTCACCCATCCTAGTACTACTCTCGCCCAAGCACGCTTAACTGCGGAGTTCTGATGGGATCCGGTGCATTAGTGCTGGTATGATCGCATCCGTTAGTACATTCCATGCAATCGTATATATCCTTTTCCGTCGACTCTAGAAACCATCCGCCGTGGGTCCCACAAGATGCATGTGCCGGCCGGAACAGTTTGAACGGACATCCGTATTTGGCGAGTATGCTAAAACCATGCCCGAAACTAGCTTTTCTAACCCGTATTTCCGTGTGGATCACAAAAAGGCCCCAAAAGGCCTCTAAACGTCAAAATTTGGGGTCGAAAACGGGCCCATGGCTCTTCGAACCATCGCCACGCCGTAAGGCTCTCTTGGAGCTTTCCGAAAAGGTATTTTCGGCCTAGAAGGTCCTCACAGCCTAAAAGTTATGGCCATCCGACCGTACTAGCGTCTTTCGAAACAAAAATGGGAGAAGAAAAAAAAAAAAAAACAAAAAAAAGGGGGATGCAACACGAGGACTTCCCGGGAGGTCACCCATCCTAGTACTACTCTCGCCCAAGCACGCCTTAACTGCGGGGTTCTGATGGGATCCGGTGCATTAGTGCTGGTATGATCGCATCCGTTAGTACATTCCATGCAATCGTATATATCCTTTTCCGTCGACTCTAGAAACCATCCGCCGTGGGTCCCACAAGATGCATGTGCCGGCCGGAACAGTTTGAACGGACATCCGTATTTGGCGAGTATGCTAAAACCATGCCCGAAACTAGCTTTTCTAACCCGTATTTCCGTGTGGATCACAAAAAGGCCCCAAAAGGCCTCTAAACGTCAAAATTTGGGGTCGAAAACGGGCCCATGGCTCTTCGAACCATCGCCACGCCGTAAGGCTCTCTTGGAGCTTTCCGAAAAGGTATTTTCGGCCTAGAAGGTCCTCACAGCCTAAAAGTTATGGCCATCCGACCGTACTAGCGTCTTTCGAAACAAAAATGGGAGAAGAAAAAAAAAAAAAAACAAAAAAAAGGGGGATGCAACACGAGGACTTCCCGGGAGGTCACCCATCCTAGTACTACTCTCGCCCAAGCACGCCTTAACTGCGGGGTTCTGATGGGATCCGGTGCATTAGTGCTGGTATGATCGCATCCGTTAGTACATTCCATGCAATCGTATATATCCTTTTCCGTCGACTCTAGAAACCATCCGCCGTGGGTGAAGGATTGTGACCTTATCTCTTGGTTTAATTCTTTGTCCATTAAACCTAATTCACAATCAGGATCTAGGTTCTTAAGACTAGAATCTAAGGGATCTCCAGAATTACCTTAAGAATGCAGCGGAAGATTTGGTTTCTGTCAGAGATCAGCAGAGAGCACCTCAAAGAGCTCCTCCAATGGTCCACACACGCTATGGCAGGACAACAGCTGCTAGGCTTGTCAGGAAAGGAGGCGCAGAGGAGAGAGCTATGGAGGCTAGGTTTTTTTTTTTTTGCAAAACTCGGTGAGAAAAATCGGCCCCCTTTTGCATATAAGGGTCCGAATTTTTCAGTCCTCTTGGGCCCCTTTTGGGCCCAAATCCCTATCTGATTAATTCCCTTAGAATTAATCAGGCCCTTTTATTTCTCTCTTATTTACAGTAAATGCCTGGCACTTTTACTGTATTTCTGCTTTACACTTTCCATACAGTTTCCTGGTAGCTTAAGCGTGTGACCCAAATGGGATCATATAATAAAGGCAATAAGTCCTAGACTAATAGATCATGAGCGGACTCTAGCAAGCCATCATGACCCCCAGCATTATATGACTTATGTCTGATCAATGACATCTCTTACTTTCTAGAGACAGTACAGAGATTACTGGACATAATTCCAACAGTCTCCCACTTGTACTGGAATCTCTGAATTCATAATCCCTTTCGTCACAATATCTCGATTAGTCATAAGGCAAGATGAGTGTCATCCTTATAAAGCCTAATCATGTTCACCGGACTCTGATTTGACACTGACGAATCCAAACGACTCGGAAGAGTCCGTTTGAGCATGGCCATGCATTTTCCAGTTCAAATCTCCGATTGGCCTAGAGATATTCACTCCATTTATATTGGAGGGACAAATCCCGTCTTGTTCCATCACTGCGAACTACTCACTTCGTAATGTACCCAACCAAGGTCCGTATAACTACCGCCGAACGACAGCGTTAGACAATGATCAAAGCGCATCAGTTCATGTGCAGTCACATGCATGCGAACTCAGGTCTAAGGACTATTCTCTATAGTCGTAGTGAGAATCTCTTATGACACAGATATAAATATCCTGAAGAGTTCTCATTCGTGGGTCATGTCCGGTCGTATGTACCTCAACAATACACCTATGCACTGACTTTGATGCCGAGCATCTATGACATCATGAGACTTGGTCATAAGTCACGTACTTATCTAGTCTCTAATGGTTGTTGGTGTTCCAATTTCAACAAACCTCGACTAGGGACACTGATGATATAAATCATTTATCAAATATAGGGTCTCATGATCAAGTCAAATGATTTCGATTACTCAAGACCAAATCATTCACTTCGATGGCCTATAAAATGATTCACATCATTTTTGGAACGATTATTTCATCACAGCTAAAAAATAATCAAGAAAAATCGAATTTCATTAAACATAAAATGTTTCAAAAGAACATATTCAAATAACTAAAATAAGCTCTCAAACTCCCACTCAAATTGAGATTACATTTCAATATCTCTAATGCCTACAGCTTCAGTCAAGGACTCGAGCTTAGGCCTTGGGAGTGGCTTAGTCAACGGATCAGCCACGTTGTCCTCAGTTGGAACTCGACTGATCTTGACTTCCTTTCTATCAATGATATCACGTATCACGTGATATTTTCTCTGAATATGCTTGGATTTCTGGTGTGATCTTGGTTCCTTTGCCTGAGCTATAGCACCATTGTTATCACAGAAAAGTGCCAGAGGCTCAGCCGCATTCGGTATCACACCTAGTTCCACAATGAACTTTCGTATCCAAACAGCTTCCTTCGCTGCTTCTGAGGCGGCGATGTATTCAGCTTCTGTTGTGGAGTCTGCAACGGTGTCTTGCTTGGAGCTCTTCCAGCTCACAACACCGCCATTCAGACAGAAGATATAACCGGACTGTGACCGGAAATCATCTCTGTCCGTCTGGAAACTTGCGTCCGTGAATCCACTGACTTCCAACACATTACTTCCACCGTACACCAAGAACTTATCCTTAGTATGCCTCAGATACTTCAGGATATTCTTGACGGCAATCCAGTGGTTTTCACCTGGATTTGACTGGTATCTACTCGTCATGCTCAATGCATAAGCAACATCAGGACGAGTACAGATCATGGCATACATGATAGATCCTATTGCAGATGCATAAGGAATATTCTTCATGCGCTCAAGCTCAGCAGCCGACGTAGGGCTCTGCTTCTTGCTTAGCGTTGTGCCATGCACCATTGGCGTGAAGCCTTTCTTGGATCCTGTCATGCTGAATCTGTTTAGGACTTTGTCAATGTATGAATCTTGACACAAGCCTATCAGCCTTCTAGATCTATCCCGATAGATCCGGATTCCAAGAATGTAAGCAGCTTCACCCATGTCTTTCATGGAAAAACAACTTCCAAGCCAGTCCTTTACTGACTGCAGCATTGGAACGTCGTTTCCGAGCAACAATATGTCATCGACATACAAGATAAGAAATACTATTTTGCTCCCACTAGCCTTCTTATACACGCATTGTTCTTCTTTGTTTCTGATAAAATCAAATTTCTTGATAGCTTCATCAAAACGAAGATTCCAACTCCTTGATGCTTGCTTCAATCCATAAATGGATCTGTGAAGTTTGCATACTTTACCAGCATTCTTTGGATCTACATAACCGTCAGGCTGTGTCATATACACATCCTCTTCCAGAATACCATTCAGGAAAGCGGTTTTCACGTCCATCTGCCAAATTTCATAGTCATGAAAAGCTGCAGTTGCTAGTAAAATCCGAATTGATTTCATCATAGCCACTGGTGAATAGGTTTCATCATAATCCACCCCGTGAATTTGCCTGAAACCTTTTGCCACCAACCTGGCTTTATAAATCTGGACATTTCCATCCACGTCTATCTTCTTCTTGAAGATCCATTTACACTCGATGGGTCTTGCACCATCAGGTAAGTCAACTAGCGTAAACACTTGGTTAACTGACATGGAGTCCATTTCGGAATCAGTGGCCTTGTGCCACAAATCGGAGTCTGGGCCCATCATAGCTTCTTTGAAGTTCGAGGGTTCATCACCATCAACGATCATCAGATCATGACAGTTAGTCACGAGAAAACCCTGATACCTATCAGGTTCGTGACGGATCCTCCCGGATCTTCGAACTTCTGGTACTACAGGTTCAGGCTCTACAATTTCTTGTAGGTCCTCCTGCTGCTCTTCCTGATCAGGTTGAGCAGTATCCTGTTCATCTTGAATTTCTTCAAGCAGTACCTTCTCATTCCCACCTACTTTCTTAGAGAGAAACTCTCTCTCAAGAAAGTTACAATCCCGAGCAATAAAGATCTTATTCTCGGATCGAAGGTAGAAATAATAAGCTTTGGTTTCCTTAGGATAACCAATGAAGTAGCATTTATCAGATTTTGGTGTAAGCTTATCAGAGATTAATCTCTTGACATATGCTTCACAACCCCAAATTCTGAGATAAGACAACACTGGTAATCTGCCAGTCCATAGTTCATATGGTGTCTTTGCTACTGACTTTGATGGCGCTCTGTTCAAGGTGAACGTTGCTGTTAGCAGAGCATATCCCCAAAGGGATAACGGAAGGTCTGTGTGACTCATCATAGACCGAACCATGTCCAACAAGGTCCGGTTCCTCCTTTCAGATACACCATTCCATTGAGGTGTACCAGGAGGAGTGAGATGGGAAACTATCCCACACTCTCTCAGATGATCACTGAACTCTTGGCTCAAATATTCTCCTCCTCTGTCGGACCGGAGAGCTTTAATTTTCTTGCCAAGTTGGTTCTGTACTTCATTTTGGAACTCTTTGAATTTCTCAAAAGATTCCGACTTATGTTTCATCAGATAAACATAGCCAAACCTACTGAAATCGTCAGTAAATGTTATGAAGTACTGATAGTTTCCTCTTGCATTTGTGGACATTGGGCCACACACATCAGTGTGTATCAGGCCCAATAGGTCACTGGCCCTCTCGTTTGGTTTATTAAACGGGGCCCGCGTCATTTTGCCCATCATGCATGACTCGCATTTCTCACATGACTCGAAGTCAAATGAGCCAAGAAGTCCACCAGAATGGAGCCTCTTAATGCGTTTCTCACTGATGTGCCCTAAACGACAATGCCATAGAAACGTTTTGTTCTCTTCATTAGATTTGAATCGTTTGGTATTGATGTTGTATATTGGCGCGGATTGGTCAAGTATGTAAAGCCCATTCGAAAGAGGGGCAGAACCATAGAACATATTATTGCGATTGAAGGAAAATAACTTATTCTTAATAGAACAATCATAACCTTCCAAATCCAACAAAGAAACTGAAATAATATTTCTGCTTATAGCAGGTACAAAATAACAGTTATTAAGTTCAATAACCAATCCCGAAGGTAAAGACAACGAATAAGTGCCTACAGCTAGTGCCGGAACTTTCGCTCCATTCCCAACTCGCAGCTCCACTTGTCCTTTCTTTAGCCTCCTACTGTTGCTGAGACCCTGCACATTAGTACAAATGTGAGCCCCACAACCAGTATCCAAGACCCAAGAGGTGTTATCAGAAGTAGTTGTATTAACTTCTATAACAAAAATACCTGATGAAGAGACTTCCAGAGTCTTCTTCTTCAAATCCTTGAGACCTTCCAGGAATTTCTTACAATCCCTCCTCCAATGCCCCGGCTCTTTGCAGAACCTACAGATGTCTGTGGGCCCAGCTTTAGACTTGGGCTTGGGCTTGGTCGTTTCCTTGTCCGAGACTTGGACGGCCTTGCCCTTTCCCTTATCCTTCGCGGAAGACTTCTTAAAGCCCTTGCCCTTTTGCACCATTAGTACATTAGGGTCCTTGGCAGAAGCCTTCTTCAAGCTGGGTTCTGCAGTCTTGAGCATTCCGTGAAGCTCAGGCAGAGTCTTAGTCAAGCCATGCATGTTAAAGTTCAGAATGAACTGGTCATAACATGCAGGTAAAGACTGCAGAACGATGTCACAGGCAAGTTCCTGGCCTATCGGCGAGTCGAGCTTCTGAAGATGATCGAGATAACCCATCATCTTCAGCACATGAGGACTCACTGACGCATTAGGGTCCATCTTACAGCCAACAAGGTTCTTAACTGTTTGGAACCTTTCGACTCTTGCCTGTTCCTGAAACAGCTGTTTCAGGCTTGCCATCATCTCGATGGGCGACAGCACACTCTCGAACTGCATCTGCAATTCCGGAGTCATGGTCGCCACCATCAGGCAATAGACATCCGTCTCATCTGTCGAATGCTTTTCCCAAGCATTCTGCACAGCTCTGGCGGCATTAGCAGGAGGCTGCTCGGGGAGAGGATCAGTAAGGATATACTCCTTCCTCTCCTGTTTGAGGACCAACCTCAAATTCCTCGACCATGTCAGGAAGTTCGTTCCGTTCAACTTCTCCTTGTCGAGAGAGGAACGGATACTGAAAGTATTTTGAGTGTTGTTTGTTGAAGTCATTGCTGAAACATAAGATAAAAAGATTTTAGTTAATATGTTCAACATGAGTAATCTTTCAAAAACAAGAAAACTCGCATTACATTCAATAACATAAGTTACCCTCAAAAGAATATAATGATTCCAAGATCCACATATAACTGAGATCAAAGTGGGCCACTGGCCGTCACCCAACCTTAGCTTATATCGGTAAGCCCTATATCGGCTAATTATATCCGTGATATAACTCTTGGTTGTGAATCTGGACCCAAGGCCCAATCCACTCCTGATGTCTCAAGGCCCGGGACTCCCGATGGCCCAGTCAAGAAAACCAGTCTATACAGTCATGTAATCACTAATCTCTGGGACTCCCAATGAAATCAGTGAATCACAAACCGTCTTACCCATGCAAGAGTAGTCACCCTCACACTGTAAGGCCATGAGTGCAATGGAATGGGCTTCAACAGCTGACATAGACCGGACAAGACATCCAACGCTTGATATTTATGAGGTTATAGGTTTTCCTAAAATTTCCCCCAAAACAGAAGATTACTATTTTGGGAAACTTTCCATTTTTGGAAACTTCCTAAAAGTGGAAACTTTCTAACTTAAGAAATTTCCTAAACAGGGAACTTTCTACTTATAGAAATTTCCTAAATCCTAAAACGACAAATCTAGAAATTTCTAATTTGGGAATTTAGGAATTAATTAATTAAAATTTCAAATTTATGAAATAAAATTAATTTTAATTAATAATAAACCGAAAATTAATTTCCGGTTTGGTTCTAACCCTAAACCAACCAATCTGGTTCGGTTTAGGGAAAAACCCTAATCGCAACATCCCTAGCCTCGCCTCTTGCTTGCCACGCAAGCAATGGAGCCACCGACCCGACCATACAGCCGCGTGATGAGGCGGAAAGGCGAGCTACGGGACGAGGCTGGTTGCGACGAGAGGATGCCGGACAGACCGGCGTGACCTGAAGCCACCGCCGCCTTCCACGAGCCACCTCGCCGCTGGAGTCAACCACGCGACACAATCCACATCTGATCGGTCCGTGCGTTTTCTCCACTCGGACATCGCAACATTCGATGGTCCGATGCATGCCGATCAAAACTCGATCCGGCCATGCGAAGAACAATTAGGTCTTAAGTGTTTTATCTTATCAAAATTCAGCAAGCAATTCGATTCAAAACACTTCTAAAAGCAACCTAATAAGCGATTCCTATCAAAAGAAACCTACAGAACCTGGCTCTGATACCATTGAAGGATTGTGACCTTATCTCTTGGTTTAATTCTTTGTCCATTAAACCTAATTCACAATCAGGATCTAGGTTCTTAAGACTAGAATCTAAGGGATCTCCAGAATTACCTTAAGAATGCAGCGGAAGATTTGGTTTCTGTCAGAGATCAGCAGAGAGCACCTCAAAGAGCTCCTCCAATGGTCCACACACGCTATGGCAGGACAACAGCTGCTAGGCTTGTCAGGAAAGGAGGCGCAGAGGAGAGAGCTATGGAGGCTAGGTTTTTTTTTTTTTGCAAAACTCGGTGAGAAAAATCGGCCCCCTTTTGCATATAAGGGTCCGAATTTTTCAGTCCTCTTGGGCCCCTTTTGGGCCCAAATCCCTATCTGATTAATTCCCTTAGAATTAATCAGGCCCTTTTATTTCTCTCTTATTTACAGTAAATGCCTGGCACTTTTACTGTATTTCTGCTTTACACTTTCCATACAGTTTCCTGGTAGCTTAAGCGTGTGACCCAAATGGGATCATATAATAAAGGCAATAAGTCCTAGACTAATAGATCATGAGCGGACTCTAGCAAGCCATCATGACCCCCAGCATTATATGACTTATGTCTGATCAATGACATCTCTTACTTTCTAGAGACAGTACAGAGATTACTGGACATAATTCCAACAGTGTCCCACTTGTACTGGAATCTCTGAATTCATAATCCCTTTCGTCACAATATCTCGATTAGTCATAAGGCAAGATGAGTGTCATCCTTATAAAGCCTAATCATGTTCACCGGACTCTGATTTGACACTGACGAATCCAAACGACTCGGAAGAGTCCGTTTGAGCATGGCCATGCATTTTCCAGTTCAAATCTCCGATTGGCCTAGAGATATTCACTCCATTTATATTGGAGGGACAAATCCCGTCTTGTTCCATCACTGCGAACTACTCACTTCGTAATGTACCCAACCAAGGTCCGTATAACTACCGCCGAACGACAGCGTTAGACAATGATCAAAGCGCATCAGTTCATGTGCAGTCACATGCATGCGAACTCAGGTCTAAGGACTATTCTCTATAGTCGTAGTGAGAATCTCTTATGACACAGATATAAATATCCTGAAGAGTTCTCATTCGTGGGTCATGTCCGGTCGTATGTACCTCAACAATACACCTATGCACTGACTTTGATGCCGAGCATCTATGACATCATGAGACTTGGTCATAAGTCACGTACTTATCTAGTCTCTAATGGTTGTTGGTGTTCCAATTTCAACAAACCTCGACTAGGGACACTGATGATATAAATCATTTATCAAATATAGGGTCTCATGATCAAGTCAAATGATTTCGATTACTCAAGACCAAATCATTCACTTCGATGGCCTATAAAATGATTCACATCATTTT
Source organism: Erysimum cheiranthoides (assembly GCA_011420285.2). Taxonomy (NCBI): domain Eukaryota; kingdom Viridiplantae; phylum Streptophyta; class Magnoliopsida; order Brassicales; family Brassicaceae; genus Erysimum; species Erysimum cheiranthoides. Next base: position 8,013,967 of record CM022182.2, read on the forward strand.
TGGAACGATTATTTCATCACAGCTAAAAAATAATCAAGAAAAATCGAATTTCATTAAACATAAAATGTTTCAAAAGAACATATTCAAATAACTAAAATAAGCTCTCAAACTCCCACTCAAATTGAGATTACATTTCAATATCTCTAATGCCTACAGCTTCAGTCAAGGACTCGAGCTTAGGCCTTGGGAGTGGCTTAGTCAACGGATCAGCCACGTTGTCCTCAGTTGGAACTCGACTGATCTTGACTTCCTTTCTATCAATGATATCACGTATCACGTGATATTTTCTCTGAATATGCTTGGATTTCTGGTGTGATCTTGGTTCCTTTGCCTGAGCTATAGCACCATTGTTATCACAGAAAAGTGCCAGAGGCTCAGCCGCATTCGGTATCACACCTAGTTCCACAATGAACTTTCGTATCCAAACAGCTTCCTTCGCTGCTTCTGAGGCGGCGATGTATTCAGCTTCTGTTGTGGAGTCTGCAACGGTGTCTTGCTTGGAGCTCTTCCAGCTCACAGCACCGCCATTCAGACAGAAGATATAACCGGACTGTGACCGGAAATCATCTCTGTCCGTCTGGAAACTTGCGTCCGTGAATCCACTGACTTCCAACACATTACTTCCACCGTACACCAAGAACTTATCCTTAGTATGCCTCAGATACTTCAGGATATTCTTGACGGCAATCCAGTGGTTTTCACCTGGATTTGACTGGTATCTACTCGTCATGCTCAATGCATAAGCAACATCAGGACGAGTACAGATCATGGCATACATGATAGATCCTATTGCAGATGCATAAGGAATATTCTTCATGCGCTCAAGCTCAGCAGCCGACGTAGGGCTCTGCTTCTTGCTTAGCGTTGTGCCATGCACCATTGGCGTGAAGCCTTTCTTGGATCCTGTCATGCTGAATCTGTTTAGGACTTTGTCAATGTATGAATCTTGACACAAGCCTATCAGCCTTCTAGATCTATCCCGATAGATCCGGATTCCAAGAATGTAAGCAGCTTCACCCATGTCTTTCATGGAAAAACAACTTCCAAGCCAGTCCTTTACTGACTGCAGCATTGGAACGTCGTTTCCGAGCAACAATATGTCATCGACATACAAGATAAGAAATACTATTTTGCTCCCACTAGCCTTCTTATACACGCATTGTTCTTCTTCGTTTCTGATAAAATCAAATTTCTTGATAGCTTCATCAAAACGAAGATTCCAACTACTTGATGCTTGCTTCAATCCATAAATGGATCTGTGAAGTTTGCATACTTTACCAGCATTCTTTGGATCTACATAACCGTCAGGCTGTGTCATATACACATCCTCTTCCAGAATACCATTCAGGAAAGCGGTTTTCACGTCCATCTGCCAAATTTCATAGTCATGAAAAGCTGCAGTTGCTAGTAAAATCCGAATTGATTTCATCATAGCCACTGGTGAATAGGTTTCATCATAATCCACCCCGTGAATTTGCCTGAAACCTTTTGCCACCAACCTGGCTTTATAAATCTGGACATTTCCATCCACGTCTATCTTCTTCTTGAAGATCCATTTACACTCGATGGGTCTTGCACCATCAGGTAAGTCAACTAGCGTAAACACTTGGTTAACTGACATGGAGTCCATTTCGGAATCAGTGGCCTTGTGCCACAAATCGGAGTCTGGGCCCATCATAGCTTCTTTGAAGTTCGAGGGTTCATCACCATCAACGATCATCAGATCATGACAGTTAGTCACGAGAAAACCCTGATACCTATCAGGTTCGTGACGGATCCTCCCGGATCTTCGAACTTCTGGTACTACAGGTTCAGGCTCTACAATTTCTTGTAGGTCCTCCTGCTGCTCTTCCTGATCAGGTTGAGCAGTATCCTGTTCATCTTGAATTTCTTCAAGCAGTACCTTCTCATTCCCACCTACTTTCTTAGAGAGAAACTCTCTCTCAAGAAAGTTACAATCCCGAGCAATAAAGATCTTATTCTCGGATCGAAGGTAGAAATAATAAGCTTTGGTTTCCTTAGGATAACCAATGAAGTAGCATTTATCAAATTTTGGTGTAAGCTTATCAGAGATTAATCTCTTGACATATGCTTCACAACCCCAAATTCTGAGATAAGACAACACTGGTAATCTGCCAGTCCATAGTTCATATGGTGTCTTTGCTACTGACTTTGATGGCGCTCTGTTCAAGGTGAACATTGCTGTTAGCAGAGCATATCCCCAAAGGGATAACGGAAGGTCTGTGTGACTCATCATAGACCGAACCATGTCCAACAAGGTCCGGTTCCTCCTTTCAGATACACCATTCCATTGAGTTGTACCAGGAGGAGTGAGATGGGAAACTATCCCACACTCTCTCAGATGATCACTGAACTCTTGGCTCAAAAATTCTCCTCCTCTGTCGGACCGGAGAGCTTTAATTTTCTTGCCAAGTTGGTTCTGTACTTCATTTTGGAACTCTTTGAATTTCTCAAAAGATTCCGACTTATGTTTCATCAGATAAACATAGCCAAACCTACTGAAATCGTCAGTAAATGTTATGAAGTACTGATAGTTTCCTCTTGCATTTGTGGACATTGGGCCACACACATCAGTGTGTATCAGGCCCAATAGGTCACTGGCCCTCTCGTTTGGTTTATTAAACGGGGCCCGCGTCATTTTGCCCATCATGCATGACTCGCATTTCTCACATGACTCGAAGTCAAATGAGCCAAGAAGTCCACCAGAATGGAGCCTCTTAATGCGTTTCTCACTGATGTGCCCTAAACGACAATGCCATAGAAACATTTTGTTCTCTTCATTAGATTTGAATCGTTTGGTATTGATGTTGTATATTGGCGCGGATTGGTCAAGTATCTAAAGCCCATTCGAAAGAGGGGCAGAACCATAGAACATATTATTGCGATTGAAGGAAAATAACTTATTCTTAATCGAACAATCATAACCTTCCAAATCCAACAAAGAAACTGAAATAATATTTCTGCTTATAGCAGGTACAAAATAACAGTTATTAAGTTCAATAACCAATCCCGAAGGTAAAGACAACGAATAAGTGCCTACAGCTAGTGCCGGAACTTTCGCTCCATTCCCAACTCGCAGCTCCACTTGTCCTTTCTTTAGCCTCCTACTGTTGCTGAGACCCTGCACATTAGTACAAATGTGAGCCCCACAACCAGTATCCAAGACCCAAGAGGTGTTATCAGAAGTAGTTGTATTAACTTCTATAACAAAAATACCTGATGAAGAGACTTCCAGAGTCTTCTTCTTCAAATCCTTGAGACCTTCCAGGAATTTCTTACAATCCCTCCTCCAATGCCCCGGCTCTTTGCAGAACCTACAGATGTCTGTGGGCCCAGCTTTAGACTTGGGCTTGGGCTTGGTCGTTTCCTTGTCCGAGACTTGGACGGCCTTGCCCTTTCCCTTATCCTTCGCGGAAGACTTCTTAAAGCCCTTGCCCTTTTGCACCATTAGTACATTAGGGTCCTTGGCAGAAGCCTTCTTCAAGCTGGGTTCTGCAGTCTTGAGCATTCCGTGAAGCTCAGGCAGAGTCTTAGTCAAGCCATGCATGTTAAAGTTCAGAATGAACTGGTCATAACATGCAGGTAAAGACTGCAGAACGATGTCACAGGCAAGTTCCTGGCCTATCGGCGAGTCGAGCTTCTGAAGATGATCGAGATAACCCATCATCTTCAGCACATGAGGACTCACTGACGCATTAGGGTCCATCTTACAGCCAACAAGGTTCTTAACTGTTTGGAACCTTTCGACTCTTGCCTGTTCCTGAAACAGCTGTTTCAGGCTTGCCATCATCTCGATGGGCGACAGCACACTCTCGAACTGCATCTGCAATTCCGGAGTCATGGTCGCCACCATCAGGCAATAGACATCCGTCTCATCTGTCGAATGCTTTTCCCAAGCATTCTGCACAGCTCTGGCGGCATTAGCAGGAGGCTGCTCGGGGAGAGGATCAGTAAGGATATACTCCTTCCTCTCCTGTTTGAGGACCAACCTCAAATTCCTCGACCATGTCAGGAAGTTCGTTCCGTTCAACTTCTCCTTGTCGAGAGAGGAACGGATACTGAAAGTATTTTGAGTGTTGTTTGTTGAAGTCATTGCTGAAACATAAGATAAAAAGATTTTAGTTAATATGTTCAACATGAGTAATCTTTCAAAAACAAGAAAACTCGCATTACATTCAATAACATAAGTTACCCTCAAAAGAATATAATGATTCCAAGATCCACATATAACTGAGATCAAAGTGGGCCACTGGCCGTCACCCAACCTTAGCTTATATCGGTAAGCCCTATATCGGCTAATTATATCCGTGATATAACTCTTGGTTGTGAATCTGGACCCAAGGCCCAATCCACTCCTGATGTCTCAAGGCCCGGGACTCCCGATGGCCCAGTCAAGAAAACCAGTCTATACAGTCATGTAATCACTAATCTCTGGGACTCCCAATGAAATCAGTGAATCACAAACCGTCTTACCCATGCAAGAGTAGTCACCCTCACACTGTAAGGCCATGAGTGCAATGGAATGGGCTTCAACAGCTGACATAGACCGGACAAGACATCCAACGCTTGATATTTATGAGGTTATAGGTTTTCCTAAAATTTGCCCCAAAACAGAAGATTACTATTTTGGGAAACTTTCCATTTTTGGAAACTTCCTAAAAGTGGAAACTTTCTAACTTAAGAAATTTCCTAAACAGGGAACTTTCTACTTATAGAAATTTCCTAAATCCTAAAACGACAAATCTAGAAATTTATAATTTGGGAATTTAGGAATTAATTAATTAAAATTTCAAATTTATGAAATAAAATTAATTTTAATTAATAATAAACCGAAAATTAATTTCCGGTTTGGTTCTAACCCTAAACCAACCAATCTGGTTCGGTTTAGGGAAAAACCCTAATCGCAACATCCCTAGCCTCGCCTCTTGCTTGCCACGCAAGCAATGGAGCCACCGACCCGACCATACAGCCGCGTGATGAGGCGGAAAGGCGAGCTACGGGACGAGGCTGGTTGCGACGAGAGGATGCCGGACAGACCGGCGTGACCTGAAGCCACCGCCGCCTTCCACGAGCCACCTCGCCGCTGGAGTCAACCACGCGACACAATCCACATCTGATCGGTCCGTGCGTTTTCTCCACTCGGACATCGCAACATTCAATGGTCCGATGCATGCCGATCAAAACTCGATCCGGCCATGCGAAGAACAATTAGGTCTTAAGTGTTTTATCTTATCAAAATTCAGCAAGCAATTCGATTCAAAACACTTCTAAAAGCAACCTAATAAGCGATTCCTATCAAAAGAAACCTACAGAACCTGGCTCTGATACCACTGAAGGATTGTGACCTTATCTCTTGGTTTAATTCTTTGTCCATTAAACCTAATTCACAATCAGGATCTAGGTTCTTAAGACTAGAATCTAAGGGATCTCCAGAATTACCTTAAGAATGCAGCGGAAGATTTGGTTTCTGTCAGAGATCAGCAGAGAGCACCTCAAAGAGCTCCTCCAATGGTCCACACACGCTATGGCAGGACAACAGCTGCTAGGCTTGTCAGGAAAGGAGGCGCAGAGGAGAGAGCTATAGAGGCTAGGTTTTTTTTTTTTTGCAAAACTCGGTGAGAAAAATCGGCCCCCTTTTGCATATAAGGGTCCGAATTTTTCAGTCCTCTTGGGCCCCTTTTGGGCCCAAATCCCTATCTGATTAATTCCCTTAGAATTAATCAGGCCCTTTTATTTCTCTCTTATTTACAGTAAATGCCTGGCACTTTTACTGTATTTCTGCTTTACACTTTCCATACAGTTTCCTGGTAGCTTAAGCGTGTGACCCAAATGGGATCATATAATAAAGGCAATAAGTCCTAGACTTATAGATCATGAGCGGACTCTAGCAAGCCATCATGACCCCCAGCATTATATGACTTATGTCTGATCAATGACATCTCTTACTTTCTAGAGACAGTACAGAGATTACTGGACATAATTCCAACAGTGGGTCCCACAAGATGCATGTGCCGGCCGGAACAGTTTGAACGGACATCCGTATTTGGCGAGTATGCTAAAACCATGCCCGAAACTAGCTTTTCTAACCCGTATTTCCGTGTGGATCACAAAAACGCCCCAAAAGGCCTCTAAACGTCAAAATTTGGGGTCGAAAACGGGCCCATGGCTCTTCGAACCATCGCCACGCCGTAAGGCTCTCTTGGAGCTTTCCGAAAAGGTATTTTCGGCCTAGAAGGTCCTCACAGCCTAAAAGTTATGGCCATCCGACCGTACTAGCGTCTTTCGAAACAAAAATGGGAGAAGAAAAAAAAAAAAAAAACAAAAAAAAGGGGGATGCAACACGAGGACTTCCCGGGAGGTCACCCATCCTAGTACTACTCTCGCCCAAGCACGCCTTAACTGCGGGGTTCTGATGGGATCCGGTGCATTAGTGCTGGTATGATCGCATCCGTTAGTACATTCCATGCAATCGTATATATCCTTTTCCGTCGACTCTAGAAACCATCCGCCGTGGGTCCCACAAGATGCATGTGCCGGCCGGAACAGTTTGAACGGACATCCGTATTTGGCGAGTATGCTAAAACCATGCCCGAAACTAGCTTTTCTAACCCGTATTTCCGTGTGGATCACAAAAAGGCCCCAAAAGGCCTCTAAACGTCAAAATTTGGGGTCGAAAACGGGCCCATGGCTCTTCTAACCATCGCCACGCCGTAAGGCTCTCTTGGAGCTTTCCGAAAATGTATTTTCGGCCTAGAAGGTCCTCACAGCCTAAAAGTTATGGCCATCCGACCGTACTAGCGTATTTCGAAACAAAAATGGGAGAAAAAAAAAAAAAAAAACAAAAAAAAGGGGGATGCAACACGAGAACTTCCCGGGAGGTCACCCATCCTAGTACTACTCTCGCCCAAGCACGCTTAACTGCGGAGTTCTGATGGGATCCGGTGCATTAGTGCTGGTATGATCGCATCCGTTAGTACATTCCATGCAATCGTATATATCCTTTTCCGTCGACTCTAGAAACCATCCGCCGTGGGTCCCACAAGATGCATGTGCCGGCCGGAACAGTTTGAACGGACATCCGTATTTGGCGAGTATGCTAAAACCATGCCCGAAACTAGCTTTTCTAACCCGTATTTCCGTGTGGATCACAAAAAGGCCCCAAAAGGCCTCTAAACGTCAAAATTTGGGGTCGAAAACGGGCCCATGGCTCTTCGAACCATCGCCACGCCGTAAGGCTCTCTTGGAGCTTTCCGAAAAGGTATTTTCGGCCTAGAAGGTCCTCACAGCCTAAAAGTTATGGCCATCCGACCGTACTAGCGTCTTTCGAAACAAAAATGGGAGAAGAAAAAAAAAAAAAAAACAAAAAAAAGGGGGATGCAACACGAGGACTTCCCGGGAGGTCACCCATCCTAGTACTACTCTCGCCCAAGCACGCTTAACTGCGGAGTTCTGATGGGATCCGGTGCATTAGTGCTGGTATGATCGCATCCGTTAGTACATTCCATGCAATCGTATATATCCTTTTCCGTCGACTCTAGAAACCATCCGCCGTGGGTCCCACAAGATGCATGTGCCGGCCGGAACAGTTTGAACGGACATCCGTATTTGGCGAGTATGCCTAAAACCATGCCCGAAACTAGCTTTTCTAACCGTATTTCCGTGTGGATCACAAAAAGGCCCCAAAAGGCCTCTAAACGTCAAAATTTGGGGTCGAAAACGGGCCCATGGCTCTTCGAACCATCGCCACGCCGTAAGGCTCTCTTGGAGCTTTCCGAAAATGTATTTTCGGCCTAGAAGGTCCTCACAGCCTAAAAGTTATGGCCATCCGACCGTACTAGCGTCTTTCGAAACAAAAATGGGAGAAGAAAAAAAAAAAAAAAAACAAAAAAAAGGGGAGGATGCAAAACACGAGGACTTCCGGGAGGTCACCCAT
>CM022182.2:8022020-8036801 GCA_011420285.2 Erysimum cheiranthoides
TGTGGGACCCACGGCGGATGGTTTCTAGAGTCGACGGAAAAGGATATATACGATTGCATGGAATGTACTAACGGATGCGATCATACCAGCACTAATGCACCGGATCCCATCAGAACTCCGCAGTTAAGCGTGCTTGGGCGAGAGTAGTACTAGGATGGGTGACCTCCCGGGAAGTCCTCGTGTTGCATCCCCCTTTTTTTTGTTTTTTTTTTTTTTTTCTTCTCCCATTTTTGTTTCGAAAGACGCTAGTACGGTCGGATGGCCATAACTTTTAGGCTGTGAGGACCTTCTAGGCCGAAAATACCTTTTCGGAAAGCTCCAAGAGAGCCTTACGGCGTGGCGATGGTTCGAAGAGCCATGGGCCCGTTTTCGACCCCAAATTTTGACGTTTAGAGGCCTTTTGGGGCCTTTTTGTGATCCACACGGAAATACGGGTTAGAAAAGCTAGTTTCGGGCATGGTTTTAGCATACTCGCCAAATACGGATGTCCGTTCAAACTGTTCCGGCCGGCACATGCATCTTGTGGGACCCACGGCGGATGGTTTCTAGAGTCGACGGAAAAGGATATATACGATTGCATGGAATGTACTAACGGATGCGATCATACCAGCACTAATGCACCGGATCCCATCAGAACTCCGCAGTTAAGCGTGCTTGGGCGAGAGTAGTACTAGGATGGGTGACCTCCCGGGAAGTCCTCGTGTTGCATCCCCCTTTTTTTTGTTTTTTTTTTTTTTTCTTCTCCCATTTTTGTTTCGAAAGACGCTAGTACGGTCGGATGGCCATAACTTTTAGGCTGTGAGGACCTTCTAGGCCGAAAATACCTTTTCGGAAAGCTCCAAGAGAGCCTTACGGCGTGGCGATGGTTCGAAGAGCCATGGGCCCGTTTTCGACCCCAAATTTTGACGTTTAGAGGCCTTTTGGGGCCTTTTTGTGATCCACACGGAAATACGGGTTAGAAAAGCTAGTTTCGGGCATGGTTTTAGCATACTCGCCAAATACGGATGTCCGTTCAAACTGTTCCGGCCGGCACATGCATCTTGTGGGACCCACGGCGGATGGTTTCTAGAGTCGACGGAAAAGGATATATACGATTGCATGGAATGTACTAACGGATGCGATCATACCAGCACTAATGCACCGGATCCCATCAGAACTCCGCAGTTAAGCGTGCTTGGGCGAGAGTAGTACTAGGATGGGTGACCTCCCGGGAAGTCCTCGTGTTGCATCCCCCTTTTTTTTGTTTTTTTTTTTTTTTCTTCTCCCATTTTTGTTTCGAAAGACGCTAGTACGGTCGGATGGCCATAACTTTTAGGCTGTGAGGACCTTCTAGGCCGAAAATACCTTTTCGGAAAGCTCCAAGAGAGCCTTACGGCGTGGCGATGGTTCGAAGAGCCATGGGCCCGTTTTCGACCCCAAATTTTGACGTTTAGAGGCCTTTTGGGGCCTTTTTGTGATCCACACGGAAATACGGGTTAGAAAAGCTAGTTTCGGGCATGGTTTTAGCATACTCGCCAAATACGGATGTCCGTTCAAACTGTTCCGGCCGGCACATGCATCTTGTGGGACCCACGGCGGATGGTTTCTAGAGTCGACGGAAAAGGATATATACGATTGCATGGAATGTACTAACGGATGCGATCATACCAGCACTAATGCACCGGATCCCATCAGAACTCCGCAGTTAAGCGTGCTTGGGCGAGAGTAGTACTAGGATGGGTGACCTCCCGGGAAGTCCTCGTGTTGCATCCCCCTTTTTTTTGTTTTTTTTTTTTTTTTCTTCTCCCATTTTTGTTTCGAAAGACGCTAGTACGGTCGGATGGCCATAACTTTTAGGCTGTGAGGACCTTCTAGGCCGAAAATACCTTTTCGGAAAGCTCCAAGAGAGCCTTACGGCGTGGCGATGGTTCGAAGAGCCATGGGCCCGTTTTCGACCCCAAATTTTGACGTTTAGAGGCCTTTTGGGGCCTTTTTGTGATCCACACGGAAATACGGGTTAGAAAAGCTAGTTTCGGGCATGGTTTTAGCATACTCGCCAAATACGGATGTCCGTTCAAACTGTTCCGGCCGGCACATGCATCTTGTGGGACCCACGGCGGATGGTTTCTAGAGTCGACGGAAAAGGATATATACGATTGCATGGAATGTACTAACGGATGCGATCATACCAGCACTAATGCACCGGATCCCATCAGAACTCCGCAGTTAAGCGTGCTTGGGCGAGAGTAGTACTAGGATGGGTGACCTCCCGGGAAGTCCTCGTGTTGCATCCCCCTTTTTTTTGTTTTTTTTTTTTTTTTCTTCTCCCATTTTTGTTTCGAAAGACGCTAGTACGGTCGGATGGCCATAACTTTTAGGCTGTGAGGACCTTCTAGGCCGAAAATACCTTTTCGGAAAGCTCCAAGAGAGCCTTACGGCGTGGCGATGGTTCGAAGAGCCATGGGCCCGTTTTCGACCCCAAATTTTGACGTTTAGAGGCCTTTTGGGGCCTTTTTGTGATCCACACGGAAATACGGGTTAGAAAAGCTAGTTTCGGGCATGGTTTTAGCATACTCGCCAAATACGGATGTCCGTTCAAACTGTTCCGGCCGGCACATGCATCTTGTGGGACCCACGGCGGATGGTTTCTAGAGTCGACGGAAAAGGATATATACGATTGCATGGAATGTACTAACGGATGCGATCATACCAGCACTAATGCACCGGATCCCATCAGAACTCCGCAGTTAAGCGTGCTTGGGCGAGAGTAGTACTAGGATGGGTGACCTCCCGGGAAGTCCTCGTGTTGCATCCCCCTTTTTTTTGTTTTTTTTTTTTTTTCTTCTCCCATTTTTGTTTCGAAAGACGCTAGTACGGTCGGATGGCCATAACTTTTAGGCTGTGAGGACCTTCTAGGCCGAAAATACCTTTTCGGAAAGCTCCAAGAGAGCCTTACGGCGTGGCGATGGTTCGAAGAGCCATGGGCCCGTTTTCGACCCCAAATTTTGACGTTTAGAGGCCTTTTGGGGCCTTTTTGTGATCCACACGGAAATACGGGTTAGAAAAGCTAGTTTCGGGCATGGTTTTAGCATACTCGCCAAATACGGATGTCCGTTCAAACTGTTCCGGCCGGCACATGCATCTTGTGGGACCCACGGCGGATGGTTTCTAGAGTCGACGGAAAAGGATATATACGATTGCATGGAATGTACTAACGGATGCGATCATACCAGCACTAATGCACCGGATCCCATCAGAACTCCGCAGTTAAGCGTGCTTGGGCGAGAGTAGTACTAGGATGGGTGACCTCCCGGGAAGTCCTCGTGTTGCATCCCCCTTTTTTTTGTTTTTTTTTTTTTTTTCTTCTCCCATTTTTGTTTCGAAAGACGCTAGTACGGTCGGATGGCCATAACTTTTAGGCTGTGAGGACCTTCTAGGCCGAAAATACCTTTTCGGAAAGCTCCAAGAGAGCCTTACGGCGTGGCGATGGTTCGAAGAGCCATGGGCCCGTTTTCGACCCCAAATTTTGACGTTTAGAGGCCTTTTGGGGCCTTTTTGTGATCCACACGGAAATACGGGTTAGAAAAGCTAGTTTCGGGCATGGTTTTAGCATACTCGCCAAATACGGATGTCCGTTCAAACTGTTCCGGCCGGCACATGCATCTTGTGGGACCCACGGCGGATGGTTTCTAGAGTCGACGGAAAAGGATATATACGATTGCATGGAATGTACTAACGGATGCGATCATACCAGCACTAATGCACCGGATCCCATCAGAACTCCGCAGTTAAGCGTGCTTGGGCGAGAGTAGTACTAGGATGGGTGACCTCCCGGGAAGTCCTCGTGTTGCATCCCCCTTTTTTTTGTTTTTTTTTTTTTTTTCTTCTCCCATTTTTGTTTCGAAAGACGCTAGTACGGTCGGATGGCCATAACTTTTAGGCTGTGAGGACCTTCTAGGCCGAAAATACCTTTTCGGAAAGCTCCAAGAGAGCCTTACGGCGTGGCGATGGTTCGAAGAGCCATGGGCCCGTTTTCGACCCCAAATTTTGACGTTTAGAGGCCTTTTGGGGCCTTTTTGTGATCCACACGGAAATACGGGTTAGAAAAGCTAGTTTCGGGCATGGTTTTAGCATACTCGCCAAATACGGATGTCCGTTCAAACTGTTCCGGCCGGCACATGCATCTTGTGGGACCCACGGCGGATGGTTTCTAGAGTCGACGGAAAAGGATATATACGATTGCATGGAATGTACTAACGGATGCGATCATACCAGCACTAATGCACCGGATCCCATCAGAACTCCGCAGTTAAGCGTGCTTGGGCGAGAGTAGTACTAGGATGGGTGACCTCCCGGGAAGTCCTCGTGTTGCATCCCCCTTTTTTTTGTTTTTTTTTTTTTTTTCTTCTCCCATTTTTGTTTCGAAAGACGCTAGTACGGTCGGATGGCCATAACTTTTAGGCTGTGAGGACCTTCTAGGCCGAAAATACCTTTTCGGAAAGCTCCAAGAGAGCCTTACGGCGTGGCGATGGTTCGAAGAGCCATGGGCCCGTTTTCGACCCCAAATTTTGACGTTTAGAGGCCTTTTGGGGCCTTTTTGTGATCCACACGGAAATACGGGTTAGAAAAGCTAGTTTCGGGCATGGTTTTAGCATACTCGCCAAATACGGATGTCCGTTCAAACTGTTCCGGCCGGCACATGCATCTTGTGGGACCCACGGCGGATGGTTTCTAGAGTCGACGGAAAAGGATATATACGATTGCATGGAATGTACTAACGGATGCGATCATACCAGCACTAATGCACCGGATCCCATCAGAACTCCGCAGTTAAGCGTGCTTGGGCGAGAGTAGTACTAGGATGGGTGACCTCCCGGGAAGTCCTCGTGTTGCATCCCCCTTTTTTTTGTTTTTTTTTTTTTTTTCTTCTCCCATTTTTGTTTCGAAAGACGCTAGTACGGTCGGATGGCCATAACTTTTAGGCTGTGAGGACCTTCTAGGCCGAAAATACCTTTTCGGAAAGCTCCAAGAGAGCCTTACGGCGTGGCGATGGTTCGAAGAGCCATGGGCCCGTTTTCGACCCCAAATTTTGACGTTTAGAGGCCTTTTGGGGCCTTTTTGTGATCCACACGGAAATACGGGTTAGAAAAGCTAGTTTCGGGCATGGTTTTAGCATACTCGCCAAATACGGATGTCCGTTCAAACTGTTCCGGCCGGCACATGCATCTTGTGGGACCCACGGCGGATGGTTTCTAGAGTCGACGGAAAAGGATATATACGATTGCATGGAATGTACTAACGGATGCGATCATACCAGCACTAATGCACCGGATCCCATCAGAACTCCGCAGTTAAGCGTGCTTGGGCGAGAGTAGTACTAGGATGGGTGACCTCCCGGGAAGTCCTCGTGTTGCATCCCCCTTTTTTTTGTTTTTTTTTTTTTTTCTTCTCCCATTTTTGTTTCGAAAGACGCTAGTACGGTCGGATGGCCATAACTTTTAGGCTGTGAGGACCTTCTAGGCCGAAAATACCTTTTCGGAAAGCTCCAAGAGAGCCTTACGGCGTGGCGATGGTTCGAAGAGCCATGGGCCCGTTTTCGACCCCAAATTTTGACGTTTAGAGGCCTTTTGGGGCCTTTTTGTGATCCACACGGAAATACGGGTTAGAAAAGCTAGTTTCGGGCATGGTTTTAGCATACTCGCCAAATACGGATGTCCGTTCAAACTGTTCCGGCCGGCACATGCATCTTGTGGGACCCACGGCGGATGGTTTCTAGAGTCGACGGAAAAGGATATATACGATTGCATGGAATGTACTAACGGATGCGATCATACCAGCACTAATGCACCGGATCCCATCAGAACTCCGCAGTTAAGCGTGCTTGGGCGAGAGTAGTACTAGGATGGGTGACCTCCCGGGAAGTCCTCGTGTTGCATCCCCCTTTTTTTTGTTTTTTTTTTTTTTTCTTCTCCCATTTTTGTTTCGAAAGACGCTAGTACGGTCGGATGGCCATAACTTTTAGGCTGTGAGGACCTTCTAGGCCGAAAATACCTTTTCGGAAAGCTCCAAGAGAGCCTTACGGCGTGGCGATGGATCGAAGAGCCATGGGCCCGTTTTCGACCCCAAATTTTGACGTTTAGAGGCCTTTTGGGGCCTTTTTGTGATCCACACGGAAATACGGGTTAGAAAAGCTAGTTTCGGGCATGGTTTTAGCATACTCGCCAAATACGGATGTCCGTTCAAACTGTTCCGGCCGGCACATGCATCTTGTGGGACCCACGGCGGATGGTTTCTAGAGTCGACGGAAAAGGATATATACGATTGCATGGAATGTACTAACGGATGCGATCATACCAGCACTAATGCACCGGATCCCATCAGAACTCCGCAGTTAAGCGTGCTTGGGCGAGAGTAGTACTAGGATGGGTGACCTCCCGGGAAGTCCTCGTGTTGCATCCCCCTTTTTTTTGTTTTTTTTTTTTTTTCTTCTCCCATTTTTGTTTCGAAAGACGCTAGTACGGTCGGATGGCCATAACTTTTAGGCTGTGAGGACCTTCTAGGCCGAAAATACCTTTTCGGAAAGCTCCAAGAGAGCCTTACGGCGTGGCGATGGTTCGAAGAGCCATGGGCCCGTTTTCGACCCCAAATTTTGACGTTTAGAGGCCTTTTGGGGCCTTTTTGTGATCCACACGGAAATACGGGTTAGAAAAGCTAGTTTCGGGCATGGTTTTAGCATACTCGCCAAATACGGATGTCCGTTCAAACTGTTCCGGCCGGCACATGCATCTTGTGGGACCCACGGCGGATGGTTTCTAGAGTCGACGGAAAAGGATATATACGATTGCATGGAATGTACTAACGGATGCGATCATACCAGCACTAATGCACCGGATCCCATCAGAACCCCGCAGTTAAGGCGTGCTTGGGCGAGAGTAGTACTAGGATGGGTGACCTCCCGGGAAGTCCTCGTGTTGCATCCCCCTTTTTTTTGTTTTTTTTTTTTTTTCTTCTCCCATTTTTGTTTCGAAAGACGCTAGTACGGTCGGATGGCCATAACTTTTAGGCTGTGAGGACCTTCTAGGCCGAAAATACCTTTTCGGAAAGCTCCAAGAGAGCCTTACGGCGTGGCGATGGTTCGAAGAGCCATGGGCCCGTTTTCGACCCCAAATTTTGACGTTTAGAGGCCTTTTGGGGCCTTTTTGTGATCCACACGGAAATACGGGTTAGAAAAGCTAGTTTCGGGCATGGTTTTAGCATACTCGCCAAATACGGATGTCCGTTCAAACTGTTCCGGCCGGCACATGCATCTTGTGGGACCCACGGCGGATGGTTTCTAGAGTCGACGGAAAAGGATATATACGATTGCATGGAATGTACTAACGGATGCGATCATACCAGCACTAATGCACCGGATCCCATCAGAACTCCGCAGTTAAGCGTGCTTGGGCGAGAGTAGTACTAGGATGGGTGACCTCCCGGGAAGTCCTCGTGTTGCATCCCCCTTTTTTTTGTTTTTTTTTTTTTTTTCTTCTCCCATTTTTGTTTCGAAAGACGCTAGTACGGTCGGATGGCCATAACTTTTAGGCTGTGAGGACCTTCTAGGCCGAAAATACCTTTTCGGAAAGCTTCAAGAGAGCCTTACGGCGTGGCGATGGTTCGAAGAGCCATGGGCCCGTTTTCGACCCCAAATTTTGACGTTTAGAGGCCTTTTGGGGCCTTTTTGTGATCCACACGGAAATACGGGTTAGAAAAGCTAGTTTCGGGCATGGTTTTAGCATACTCGCCAAATACGGATGTCCGTTCAAACTGTTCCGGCCGGCACATGCATCTTGTGGGACCCACGGCGGATGGTTTCTAGAGTCGACGGAAAAGGATATATACGATTGCATGGAATGTACTAACGGATGCGATCATACCAGCACTAATGCACCGGATCCCATCAGAACCCCGCAGTTAAGGCGTGCTTGGGCGAGAGTAGTACTAGGATGGGTGACCTCCCGGGAAGTCCTCGTGTTGCATCCCCCTTTTTTTTGTTTTTTTTTTTTTTTCTTCTCCCATTTTTGTTTCGAAAGACGCTAGTACGGTCGGATGGCCATAACTTTTAGGCTGTGAGGACCTTCTAGGCCGAAAATACCTTTTCGGAAAGCTCCAAGAGAGCCGTACGGCGTGGCGATGGATCGAAGAGCCATGGGCCCGTTTTCGACCCCAAATTTTGACGTTTAGAGGCCTTTTGGGGCCTTTTTGTGATCCACACGGAAATACGGGTTAGAAAAGCTAGTTTCGGGCATGGTTTTAGCATACTCGCCAAATACGGATGTCCGTTCAAACTGTTCCGGCCGGCACATGCATCTTGTGGGACCCACGGCGGATGGTTTCTAGAGTCGACGGAAAAGGATATATACGATTGCATGGAATGTACTAACGGATGCGATCATACCAGCACTAATGCACCGGATCCCATCAGAACTCCGCAGTTAAGCGTGCTTGGGCGAGAGTAGTACTAGGATGGGTGACCTCCCGGGAAGTCCTCGTGTTGCATCCCCCTTTTTTTTGTTTTTTGTTTTTTTTCTTCTCCCATTTTTGTTTCGAAAGACGCTAGTACGGTCGGATGGCCATAACTTTTAGGCTGTGAGGACCTTCTAGGCCGAAAATACCTTTTCGGAAAGCTCCAAGAGAGCCTTACGGCGTGGCGATGGATCGAAGAGCCATGGGCCCGTTTTCGACCCCAAATTTTGACGTTTAGAGGCCTTTTGGGGCCTTGTTGTGATCCACACGGAAATACGGGTTAGAAAAGCTAGTTTCGGGCATGGTTTTAGCATACTCGCCAAATACGGATGTCCGTTCAAACTGTTCCGGCTGGCACATGCATCTTGTGGGACCCACGGCGGATGGTTTCTAGAGTCGACGGAAAAGGATATATACGATTGCATGGAATGTACTAACGGATGCGATCATACCAGCACTAATGCACCGGATCCCATCAGAACCCCGCAGTTAAGGCGTGCTTGGGCGAGAGTAGTACTAGGATGGGTGACCTCCCGGGAAGTCCTCGTGTTGCATCCCCCTTTTTTTGTTTTTTTTTTTGTTTTCTTCTCCCATTTTTGTTTCGAAAGACGCTAGTACGGTCGGATGGCCATAACTTTTAGGCTGTGAGGACCTTCTAGGCCGAAAATACCTTTTCGGAAAGCTCCAAGAGAGCCTTACGGCGTGGCGATGGTTCAAAGAGCCATGGGCCCGTTTTCGACCCCAAATTTTGACATTTAGAGGCCTTTTGGGGCCTTTTTGTGATCCACACAGAAATACGGGTTAGAAAAGCTAGTTTCGGGCATGGTTTTAGCATACTCGCCAAATACGGATGTCCGTTCAAACTGTTCCGGCCGGCACATGCATCTTGTGGGACCCACGGCGGATGGTTTCTAGAGTCGACGGAAAAGGATATATACGATTGCATGGAATGTACTAACGGATGCGATCATACCAGCACTAATGCACCGGATCCCATCAGAACTCCGCAGTTAAGCGTGCTTGGGCGAGAGTAGTACTAGGATGGGTGACCTCCCGGGAAGTCCTCGTGTTGCATCCCCCTTTTTTTTGTTTTTTGTTTTTTTTCTTCTCCCATTTTTGTTTCGAAAGACGCTAGTACGGTCGGATGGCCATAACTTTTAGGCTGTGAGGACCTTCTAGGCCGAAAATACCTTTTCGGAAAGCTCCAAGAGAGCCTTACGGCGTGGCGATGGATCGAAGAGCCATGGGCCCGTTTTCGACCCCAAATTTTGACGTTTAGAGGCCTTTTGGGGCCTTTTTGTGATCCACACGGAAATACGGGTTAGAAAAGCTAGTTTCGGGCATGGTTTTAGCATACTCGCCAAATACGGATGTCCGTTCAAACTGTTCCGGCCGGCACATGCATCTTGTGGGACCCACGGCGGATGGTTTCTAGAGTCGACGGAAAAGTATATATACGATTGCATGGAATGTACTAACGGATGCGATCATACCAGCACTAATGCACCGGATCCCATCAGAACTCCGCAGTTAAGCGTGCTTGGGCGAGAGTAGTACTAGGATGGGTGACCTCCCGGGAAGTCCTCGTGTTGCATCCCCCTTTTTTTTGTTTTTTTTTTTTTTTTCTTCTCCCATTTTTTTTCGAAAGACGCTAGTACGGTCGGATGGCCATAACTTTTAGGCTGTGAGGACCTTCTAGGCCGAAAATACCTTTTCGGAAAGCTTCAAGAGAGCCTTACGGCGTGGCGATGGTTCAAAGAGCCATGGGCCCGTTTTCGACCCCAAATTTTGACGTTTAGAGGCCTTTTGGGGCCTTTTTGTGATCCACACGGAAATACGGGTTAGAAAAGCTAGTTTCGGGCATGGTTTTAGCATACTCGCCAAATACGGATGTCCGTTCAAACTGTTCCGGCCGGCACATGCATCTTGTGGGACCCACGGTAATGAGACTCAACCTACCGGACAGCGTACGGACAGCTACCCGGACGACGGACGGTACGCGGGACGGGACGCAGGACGGGACGATGACCGGACCGGGACGATGCAAGGTACACGGACAGCAGCCAAAGCACCCCAGATCCTCCCAGGGGCTATCACAAGATCCAGGAGCAACACACGAGGACTTCTGACCAAATGCAACGCATTCGCGGACGAGTTCATTCGAACGTACGACCCACGGTCGTGCGGTCCCAACGGACCCGATCTCCCGGATGACCGTGAGGTTGTCCGGACCGTCTTCACCATCACTAGGTGAAGACCCGAAAGTCACTAAGGGAATTGGTACTCTTTCCCTACTTGGGTTTATCCCATTGGGTTTACTAGGTAGGGTTTTAACGAGGCCAAGGAACTTAGCGCATGGCCATGCACCTCCGTGTGACGTGGCCATCTCCTCTCCCACTCAAAATAAAGCCGTTGAGGCTCTTCTTGTTTACGGTTGTAATAAAGACACGTCTCCTTTGTTTGACCACGTGTTGACCAAAGCGACTTAGGGTTTTCTTGTATTCGCCTATATATAGGCCGCTTAGCTCATTTGTAAGAGTCAGCTTCTTGAAATAAAAATCAGTTTCTTTTTCCTTTCTCATTTGTTGCGAAAACATTGAGAGCTCCTTAGAGTCTTTGAATCGGATTCAAAGCCTCTAGGTGTAACCGTATCACGAGATCCATCAACCCTCGTGTGTCGTTACCTCGTTCCGCCAACACGTATCCCTTCACCGAGTCACTACCGGTTCGAGTTTCTCACTGGTCGTTGCTCTCCATCCTCAAGTCCACACTTTCGGAGGCTAGACGGATCGAGCTTCTCTTCGTTAACCTCACCCATCGCACCGTCAACCGTACGAGACCGTAGGTTCACCCGTACCGCTCACCGACCGTACCATCGTCCCGAAGGTGTCTTCGGTGACCATGTGACGTATCAGTTTTTGGTATCAGAGCCGAACGTTCCTTAAGGTTGTATCTATCCTTCTTAGATTTCGTTTTGTGTTTTTGCTTTAGTTTCATTTCAAAAAAAAAAAAAACCATAAAAAGTTTTCCTTTGTTGCCGTTTGTGTTCTTCGTTGAGTCCTAGCTAAAGTTCAAGTCTTTTGTTGTTTCTAGTTCGTTTCCGTATTAAAGCTTGGGTCTTGCTTCGTTTTTAGCTCTTGTGGCCTTGAAAACCACTCGCTTGAAGTTCCTCTTTCGCTTTAGCCGGTTTAGTGTCGTCGTGTTCTTGTTTGTGTTCTTCGAGTCTTCATCGTGTTCTTCATCTCTTAGGGTGTTAGATCTTTATTTCCCTTGTTTCGTAGTATTTGCGTGTTAGTTTGGTGGCCTTGAAACCACGTGTCAAGCTTTGGGTCACGCGGTTCCGTACCGTTTTGTCCTTGAGCGATTTTTGTTTTGGTCCTAGGTTGCTTTTTGCTTTTTGACCGTTTGCTTTTTCCAATCATTAGCTGGCTATTTTGAATAAGATTCGCTTTGCCTTACCTTATCCATAAGCCTTAACGCACGTGTGTTTTGTTCGGGACAGGTGTGACGATCGTTAAGACCGTACGGTACCAGCCCGGACGACAACGACCACCGACCCACGACCCGCCATCGACCACCACCAGTCCACCTCCGACCAACCACCGACCATCAACTCTGATCAACTCTCCGACCAACCACCACCGCCGGTTACCTATCTCCGACCAACCGCCGCCGTCTAAACTTTTCTGGTACACCGGAATCGGTACTTGTCCAACCGTACCATGGCCGGACAAGACCCACCTATTGCACCGGCTCCTCCACCTGATATTGGAGCTATTCTTTTGCAACTCCAGGCTCAAATAGGACGCATTGACGAGAGGTTGAACCATTTGGAATTGGCCCGACCACCTCCACCCGCCCCACGTATACGTCCGGTTCGAAACCATCGACTACCACCGGGTGAAGACCAAGACCAAGGTCAAGGTCAGGTTGAAGAGCGCACGTCTGATGAAGAGGACCCCGATTATCCTAGACGAAGAAACAACCGCCGGGACAACGAACGACCATTGGGTCCGAATCTTGCCGGACCGTCGTGCAAGGTCACCGTACCGACCTTTGCCGGGAAGGTTGATCCGGAAGCTTACTTACAATGGGAGGGCCGAATGGACAAGGTCTTCTCTTGCTTCAACTACCCGGAGCTACGGAAGGTCACCATAGCCGCCACTCAACTCACGGACCATGCTCTCACTTGGTGGGACCGTGATGTCGATGACCGTAGATGGAACCATGACCGACCCATATCCACTTGGGATGCAATGAAGGCCCTTATGCGTCGTCGGTATATTCCTCAATACTTTAGCCGCGACTTGCAAAGGCGGTTTAGGAAGCTCACTCAAGGATCAAAGAGCGTTGAAGAGTATTATGAGGAGTTTGAGCATTTGAGGAACCGGTTACAACTAGAGGAGACCGAGGAAACTTTGATGGCCCAATTCATGGATGGTTTGAACGATCGTATTACTAGGAAGGTTGAACGGCAAACCTACCAAGGGTTTGATGAGATGTTGCACTTGGCCGTTCAAGTTGAACAACAAATCAAGAAGAAGACTTCTAGTTTGCTCCGAACCCGAGGCCAAGGTCTCCCTAGCTGGTCACCAAACGCATCACCCACTCGCGGGAACACCCGAGAAGCCGACAAGACCAAAGATTCCAAAGCCGTTCGTGTGGAATCTCGTTTCAAGCCAAGAGACCGAGCACCCGAGACCAAGACTGACCCACGACCACCTCAAGCCGTCGATACACGAAGCCGGGACATTATTTGTTTCAAATGCCAAGGAAGAGGTCATTATGCTCGAGATTGCCCGAACCAAAGGACCATGATCATTACCACCACGGGTGACTATGAATCCCAAGACGAGGACGAAGCCCCACAAGGCCAGGACATTGACTCCGAGATCGAGGAAGCCATTGCCGAACCGGAAGTAGGAGAGTTGCTTATGATCCGACGGATGCTCAACACCAGTCAAGCACCGGACGACTCCAACCAACGAGATAACATCTTCCACACCCGGTGCATGGTAAGCGGGAAGGTGTGTGGATTGATCATTGACGGGGGCTCGTGTACCAATGTCGCGAGTTCCTACATGGTCAAGAAACTCTCTCTTGTGACCACACCCCATCCCAAACCCTATAAACTTAAATGGTTGAACAATAAATCCGTTATTCAAGTAACCGAACAAGTGCTAGTATCGTTTAATGTTGGTCCTTACCACGACCAAGTTTTATGTGATGTTGTTCCTATGCAAGCTAGTCATTTATTACTAGGTCGACCTTGGCAATTTGATAAGAGGACATCTCATTGTGGTCTTACCAATGAGTATACTTTCGTGCATGATAACAAACGGATTTGCCTTAAGCCTCTATCACCCATTCAAGTTAATGAAATGCAATCGAAAATGTCTAGTGAACCTAGCTCTAAGTCGAATTTCTTGATTAATGCTAGTGATATTAGGAGGTCACTTGGTGACTCCTCTTGCCAAGTGTTACTAATGGTTTTCAAAGATGTGTTGACTATAGATTGCGAGAAGGAAGCTATTCCGGAGGAGATCAAGGCAATCATCAAGCGGTTCCAAGATGTATTTCCGGAGGAGTTGCCACACGGGTTACCACCCATCCGAGGGATCGAGCACCAAATAGACCTTATCCCGGGAGCTCAACTTCCAAATCGGCCAGCTTATAGAGTCAATCCAACCGAAGCCAAAGAACTAGAAAGGCAAGTCGGGGATCTTATGAAGCAAGGATATGTCCGAGAGAGCCTAAGTCCATGTGCCGTACCGGTTCTACTAGTGCCTAAGAAAGATGGATCGTGGCGAATGTGTGTAGATTGCCGAGCCGTCAACAACATAACCGTGAAGTACCGCCATCCGATTCCAAGACTAGACGACATGTTGGACGAGTTAGATGGAGCCATCATCTTTACAAAGATCGATCTTAAGAGTGGATATCATCAAGTCCGAATGAAAGAAGGTGACGAGTGGAAGACCGCTTTTAAAACCAAGCAAGGCCTTTACGAGTGGCTAGTCATGCCTTTCGGCCTATCCAACGCTCCATCCACCTTCATGCGGTTAATGAATCACATCCTTAGACCTTTCATTAATAAATTTGTTGTGGTCTATTTTGATGATATCTTGATCTATAGCCGTAGCCTTGAGGACCACTTGGTCCATCTTGAGACGGTTTTGGCCACACTTCGAGAAGAAAAGCTATACGCTAACTTCAAGAAGTGTCTCTTCGGTACTAACGAACTAGTGTTTCTAGGTTTTGTTGTAAGTGGGCAGGGACTTAGAGTGGATCAAGAAA
>CM022182.2:8036811-8356995 GCA_011420285.2 Erysimum cheiranthoides
CCCTAAATAATCACATTAAAAGTAAAATATATTATACGTTAAAAAAAAATTCACCTCTTCATCCAATGAAATAAATCATAGGGTATCTACAGACTAAACCTTAATAAAATAGTTCGACAACAATTATTAAAACATATAAACCAATACCAAAAGAATTAGGTTTTTATCGAAACATACTTTATCATACGATAATAACTTACTTATTTATAATTCATAGAACGGAATTAAATCAATGATGGTATTTTTGAAGAGATTATTTAGTTTTGTAAAAGAAAATATGAGACTATCTATTCGATTATATAGAGGTGTGTATGTACAATTCATTTTCTTTTTAGAATTAGTAATTATGTTATATATTTCTTAATTTATGTAATCTTTTTTCTTTTATAATTAATAATTTAAAAATATAATTAGTTATAATTATCTTTTTATACTTTTTAAAATATTTAAATTTAAAATTTTCTTAAGATTATCTTTTTACATTTTTAAAATTATTTAAGCTATAATTTCTTAACATTATCTTTTTACATTTTAAATATATTTAAATTTTTTTTAATATTATCTTTTTAAGTTATAATTTCTTAACATTATATTTTTACATATATAAATTTATTAAAAACAAATATTTTTTGACATGTGTCAAGATCTATAACCGATAAATATGACACGTGTCAAGAGATATTGAGTTACTAACTTCGAAAACCCAACTTTATATAATAAGATTTTATAAAATATATTCCAAATTTTAAAAATAAGAATGTGTATAAGAATATATCTTAATCAATAAAATAAAGGGCAATATTACTAGATAGCCAAATAAAACATAGAAATTAGGAAAGTAACGTTGTGTCAGAAAACTTTGCAAACTAATGTTTCTTTTTGTGGGGTCAGGCTGTAATAAGTACCAAATTATCCTTTAAAGTTAGGATAATTACAAGACGACCACTGCCTCAGACGACCACTGTTCACATTCCTCAATTCTAGTTTGTAACAGATTACTTATTTGTATTACACGTTATTGATTCCGATAACATGTTGTTTCTTCAAAAAGACAGATGTTTTAATAAATAGCACGATGTACTTTTCAATATAACATGCTATTTTCTTAAATGACATCGTTTTTTTCCCTACCCCCATTAGTATAATCTAATTCTACCATTGACAACCCAAACATAGGATTTAACAGTACATTTATTGACTATTTACTAAACCCTACCCCCATTAGTATAATCTAATTCTACCATTGGCAACCCAAACATAAGATTTAACAGTACATTTATTGTCTATTTACTAAACCCTACCCTCATTAATATACTCTAATAATAAAAATCAATGCATTGTAGTGATATATAGGAGAAACATGTAATAGACACGATTGTGTGTTATTAAACAAAAAAACTTGATATCTTTTTAAGATCAGATATAAGTAGAAAATATTAAGCGTGTTTTTTAAAGAAATTTCAAGTGTTTAATTCCGCCGTCATGCTATTATGTTGTAGAACATGAAATTTATTGTCATAATATGTAATGTTCTAAAGTAACAAGTCCTTTTTACATGATCTACATTTTTTTTTTGTAAAACGTGGGTGTGAATATCCAGAAAGTTCATTCTCAAAAATTTCTGGAGATTTAATGGAGAGATAGGGAGAGAGAAAGGGAGAGATAGGGAAGGAAGGGAAGAGAGAAAATGAGAGGGAGGGAGAAGGAGAGAAGGAGCGTGAGATAGGGAGGAAGAAAGAGAAAGTATATGAGGAGAGAGAATCAAAACAATAAAAAAGATGCAGAGAAAATACAGGAGGAGGGAGAATCAAAACAATTAAAAGTCGGAGAGAAGGAGAGAGTGAGATCAAAGAAATAAAAAAGATGCAGAAGAAAAGAGAGAGGAGGAGAGAGTTTCAACGAGAAGGGGAGAAAGAGAAAGAGAGAGAGGGATAGAGAAAGAAAGAGAAAGAGTGTGTGTGAGAAGGGTAGAGGGGTAAATTCTCGTCGGTTACAGACAGCTACTATTTGGCCATAGTTAGTTTGTATATTCTTATTGATTTCATGGTCATCTAGTACAAATACTCTAAAATAAAAACATTTCCAATATGTTATTGGAAAAATATTAAAGACATGTATTTTAAAATAAAAATCAACATAAAATAACAATCCATAGAATTTGATGTTTAAATATTTCAAAACTACTATCTTTAATATAAAAATTATACAAAAACCAACAATATAAAATACAACACAAACAACAAACAAAACATTACCATTACAAAGAAAATTTATATTTAAAAAAATGTATAAAAGAAACCCGCAGGGAGGTACCTAGTTTTTAAATGAAATGACTTTGATAATATCTTAAAATATATATATATATATATATATATATATATATTTCTGATTTTTATTACTATAAGTTATATACATATAATTATATATAAATTATTATACTTAAAAAGTTAAAAATTTGTAATACATTTGTGATTATGAATTGAATTCTCAATTCCATTTTATTCACAAATGAGAACCGAAAATTTGTACTAGTATAGAAAGTTTGAAACATATTCTCGTATGTAACGCGAATTCGAAACCCCGAATATAAGAAAACGGTATAGGAGCCAGGAACGGGACGAGAGAGAAGTAAAGAGTCAAATAACCAATTCGACGTGAGATCGATTCAAATTAAACATATCCCTAATTCCAAACTTGCACGGCACATGTTATCTTGACTGATCCTTAATATCAAAATTAATATAATGCCGACAATAATAAAAATATAAATGGCTTAATTAAGAGCAAACAGAATCTGAATTAATTGAGATCTGAATAGAAAAAAAAAAAAAAAGAGAACCTTATTGTTAGCGAAGAAGAAAAAGTTTTTGACAAAAAATTGAGAGAAAATGGGAGCTGCGAAGAATATCTGGGCATTAGCAGACGCCGAAGATGGAGCCGAACAGATTCCATATTCTCCGTTCGTCGTCGATACATCTTTGCCTCTTCCTCTCATGATTCCTCGTATCATGTTCGTTTCGTTTCCTCTTTTCCAATTCTCACAATCGTTTTTGGATATTGACTCATTTGGAGATTTGATTTTGTGTTTTCTCCTTAAAATTGGGAATTGACGAAGTTACTTTATAATCTCTCCACTTGGATTTGCTTTTATAGATGATGTGGTTGTTGTAAAGTTGATTTGATGACATAGTGAAAAGCTTCCTTATCTTGAAACTGATGAGATTAAAATAACAAGAAAAAACAAAAAAAAGTGATAAGACGGTTTGATGTGTGTGACTCATATTCTTGATATTGTTTCGTTTTCATGGCGGATTAGTCAGAAATTGAAGACAATAGTTATCTATTTAGATATTTTCTCTAGCTGCTACCTTGAACCTTTAGTTTTGGTTCTAATTGGTCATTTCGTAACAGAGAGTTATGTAAAGATCTGTTCAAGAATTGGAGAGAGCTTGATGATTCACTCTTCTCTGTTGAGAGAGTATCTGGAGGCATCACAAATCTGTGTGAGTTTGTTATTACCTTGGTTCAATTTTGGGTTTTGTTTCATGGAAGTCTGTGATGGAACTAGGCCTTAGTTGTTTTTATCTTCTATAACTTTTGTCATCTTTTCATATGATCGCAGTGCTCAAGGTTTCTGTGAAGGAAGACACTGATAAAGAAGTGTCTGTTACAGTGCGTTTGTATGGGCCTAATACGGAGTATGTTATTAACCGGGAGAGAGAGATACTGGTAATTTATTTATATACTCTCACTTTTTTTCAATATATATGTATGATAAGTCCCTTCCCCTTGTGTGCATATTAAGTTACCTGTCTTCTAGTGATGTCAACTTGAAGCATGAGCCTTACAGCGGAATATGGCCGAGTTTTTGCTCGATTTTTCTTGAAATATCAAAAGGTTTTCTCTGCTAGTGTTTCCTATTTTCTTTTGCACCACTTGAAATTTTATCATGTGTCTTTTTCGTTATTTGCTCCTCCCATCTTCAATAGGCTATCAAGTATCTGTCAGCTGCTGGATTTGGTGCTAAGTTGCTTGGTGGATTTGGAAATGGCATGGTGCAATCATTCATCAATGCAAGAACCTTAGAACCATTAGGTAGGCATCTTTATTGTAGCGATACGCAGAGAATGTCTCTAGAAATATGCAAAGTTTCTTGATGTTAGGTGCATAACCTGCAAAATTTCGCATAGTTAATAAAATCAAGTGAAATTTCGACGCAAAAGGGAAAAAAGGATAACCTGCAATCCTTGGTGTGGTTTATATGGGTTGTGTAGAATACTTTTATAGTATGAAATTAAACTGAAGGAAGTTGTTTCAAAATTTGGCAACGCTCCTCATTAACATGAGTAGTATAAAATATAGAATTGTCGGGTCGTATGTTTCATCTGTTTACAGTAATCATAGTGGAAGAGCTGCTCAGTATTCAGTTTCATGGACTTCAAATGAATCTCATTTCTCTTTTGTTGTGGGCAGATATGAAACAGCCGAAGATTGCGGCTGAAATTGCCAAAGAGGTTGGAAGGTTTCATAAAGTTGACATACCAGGTTCCAAAGAACCTCAGCTCTGGGTTGATATCTTGAAGTTCTTTGAAAAAGGTTATTTTAGTTTTTGCTTTGTTTTAACTTTTGTTCTAGTTTTTTCTTTTTTTTTTTTCTATATGATGAATTGTTGGCTAGCTAGATTATATATAAACCACAATTGGTGGTGCCAGCTCTTATGCATTTTTCCATGCTAATCATGTACCTTTAATTGCAGCATCTACTCTTAGGTTTGAGGAACCTGATAAGCAGACGCTCTATGAGACTATTTCGTTTGAAGAACTGCATAAAGAAATCATTGAGCTAAGGGTATTTCCTTTTCCTCAATAAAGTTTTTTGTGCTGCCCTGTGTATGTGTTCTTGATGCCTTATGATACTCTATTTCTGTGTTTGAAAATTCTACTTGTCAAGTTCTTCATGGGTACATATATTGTTTACCACATAAACCAGACAATACAGTGAATAGTAAATCTTTCGTGTTGGAATTTGTGCTCGTCTTTATTGCACAGAAACAGTTGTGATGTGCTAAAATGTGGCCATCCTTGAATGATGTCAAAGACTTGGTCCTCTGGTTCTTTTCCTGTGTGCAGTAACTTGTTCAAAAATCTGCTAAATGCTTCTTTCTATAATCTAAAACATTTGTGTTTTTGTTTGGTTGTGCATGCTAACACTTCATTCCCTGCTTTGGTTTGATAGTATTTGCTGATTCTGATGATTGATCAGGAATTCACAGACTTACTTAACTCACCTGTGGTGTTTGCTCATAACGATTTACTATCTGGAAACCTGATGCTGAATGACGAAGAAGGTAAGAAAATCCCTTCTCCGTATTTCTTTCTCAGCTGAAAGCACAAATATATAAAGAGAGACATAGGCGCTTCAAAAATAGGGTCATTTTGTTACGCACAAAATCTTAATAGATCCCAGAACCAACAATGAGAGTTGGGTAACAATGATCTTTTGGTTTGGCTGAGTTGTCTTCTTCTTTATCCTAAGCAGTGATGATATGTAGTTTCTAACTTGATTCTCTTCATCAATATTTAGAGAAACTATACTTGATTGATTTCGAGTATGGATCATACAACTATAGAGGCTTCGACATCGGAAATCACTTCAATGAATGTGCAGGATACGACTGTGACTACAGCTTGTATGTTCAACTTCCTTGACTTCTTATGTTGTCTCGAAAAATTTCCTCAACAAATTGAGATATAATTGCTCGTTGTGGTTTCTTTGTAGATACCCAAGTAAAGAAGAACAATATCACTTCATCAAGCATTACTTACAGCCAGACAAACCAGACGAGGTAAGAACATATCAAGCGTTTGGAATCAATACAGTTTGTTTTTAATGGGTATAGTAATCTGTAACTGAGAATAGCATGCATTGCTTGTGTAAACAGGTCAGTATCGATGAAATAGAATCAGTCTTCATAGAGACAGATGCGTATAAATTAGCATCGCATTTGTACTGGGCAATATGGGCGATCATTCAGGTGCGCTTGTTAACCGTATAGTATATTTGCTTAACGTTAATAACTTGTATTCAGCTAATGCAACTTGTACAAATCTGGTGGAACAGGCAAAGATGTCCCCTATTGAGTTTGATTATTTGGGTTACTTCTTTTTGCGGTACAATGAATACAAGAAGCAGAAGCCTCTTACCTTTTCACTTGTTACATCTTACATGTCTGGATCTGTGTAACCTTTGGCCAAAATGGTTAAAGCTTTGTTTATTTTTTTTTGTCTGTTTTGTTATCAATTCTTGTAAAATTTGTTTGTGTTGTTAGTAAACCTTTAATGGTTTGTATGAATGAAGTTGATTTATGGAAATAGTTGCGCTTTATATTAACAATCACCAATAAGCAAGATGCTAAGTAGTGTTTAGAATCATCCTCCCTTCACTTGATAGTTCGAGAATAGAATACAAAGCTTGAAAACTAGTGATGTCCGTCACATAACAAGATCACGATATTTATTACGTATCATCAAGAAGAAGAAAAATAAGAAAAAAATAAAAGTTAAAAGAGAATGATGTTGCATTTATTTTGATGTTGCATTTATTTTGATGTTGCATTTATTTTGATGTGTAGTTGGAAGTGTGAAATGTGAGATTGTAACATGTCAGTTTCAAAACCGAATTAACGTGTATTTTGTGCTAACTACTCCCTCTGTTCCATTATATAGGTTGTTTTAAGAGTTTTTTTTTGTTCCATTTTATTTGTTGTTTTGTAAGTTTCTATGCAAAATTTATTCTTATTTATTATGTTATGACCATTTATTGTTTGCAGTATCTTTTGTGATTGGTTAAAATAATTTTGATAAATTATTAAATAATTCTTTTATATAGCAAATTATATACATTTATGATTTCTTAATATGCGCGCTTTTAACTAAAACAACATATATTTTGGAACAGAGGGAGTATACCTGAGTACTATTTGAATCGTAATCTGATATAGTGGGTAGATCCGGATTACCACACTTTGATAAAGTTGCAATCACCAAGTGATAAAAACCGGTGGAGCTAACACCACACTTGGATAAAATTGACACCACTAGATGATAAAGATGCTCAAATTTACCATCAATGACGCTTCCAAAACCAAATGATAAAGGAATATATCTAAACAGATCCAAATGGGTCACAAAGACACTACAATTTCTTAAACTCGTTTTTATTTATTTTATTTGTTAGAACTTAACCTCATTATATTGAAGAAATACATAGAAATAACATTAAAAGCTAGTTTACATCATTACATGTATACCACAACCTTTAGACCTTCTAAAATAGTCTTCAACATGCATAAGAGATTAAATGACTAGAGTTAATGTAGATGAAAAATAATAGCCCAATACACTTCAGTCTACCAAATCCCCCTTTAAAGATGTTGCAGCCCATGTATTAGGTGTTGGATTGGACTAGAAGCAACATTGCAACAACAAACAGTGGCAGATTCAGAAAATAATTTTACATAGGGCACATTATGTATTTTTAAAATATAAATTTATTTAAATATTTGATATTTATATATTATTTTTTCTTTATATGCTTATGAAAATTATTGTTTAACTAACCCAAGACAAAATAACAAAAACATAATTTAATATCTACATTTATAAAGGGGACCAAAAAATATCTAAAGAAAATATAACTAATTTAATAAACTATTTGAAGAACTAATGGTAAAAGATGTGAAATAAAAATAAATCAAAAGGGTAAAATTTGATCAAACTTGAGAGTTGATGAAAATATTTACAAAATTCAACCAAAAAGATGTTAAACCATTTGATAGATATATGAAGTTATTATACAAAATTTGAAATTTAGTATAGGGCACTTGCCCCACCTCAATATTACCTACTCCCGTCGTAGGCTCTAAGGATCTTTTCATTTTTTCTACAGTTAGAATACATGTTAACAATATAAAATTTAGAATGCATATATCGACAAACGTTCATATAATTTTCCTTTATTTTTAATTTCCCCAAAAAAAATAAAGTAAAGCTCACAAGATAATAACTCAATTTGGCATCCTATCTCTGCAATGCTTCATAATAATTCATACAAAAAAAAAAAAAAAAAAAAAAAAGAGTGATCCAATGATGTGTTAAACTTTACGGCATTAACTATCGCATTTATTTCAAATTAGGCAGCAGTATTTTGTGTGGGTGTGTGTCAACGCTACACAGCAGTGTATAATTTGTATTTTTATAAGAATGAAATAATGGATTTTTTTTTTGTTTTATTTTTTTTGGGCTAAATAAAACAAAATATCTTTCAACTTTAAACTTTGTCCTCAAATTTTAATAGTGAGATACATATCTATAATGCCAAATTTTATGTTATCAACAAAAACAATTGAGGCAAAATCGTAAATTAACAAAATAAGTTTTGCGTTTATCTAAGTAAATATATAGCAAACCTGTTTTTCCATGATGATGCGAGCGCAATTTAACGTTTTAGCAGTGACGAACTTTTCGAAAAAAAGTAAACAATGTAATGTCTCTAACTATTTAGATAAGTGATAAGTAAGCAATGTAATGTCTCTAACGTAAGTATGTAATCCCAATATTTATACTTTTCCAAATCCTTTAAAACTTTCTTAAGAAAATGGTGTCTTAAATCAAAGCAAGCTAAATATTTGTTACTTCAAAGAAAAAAGGTACACACAGAAATTTGAGTTAGACATTTTGTTTAAGGTTTATATAATAAATATTGTTTTCAACAAAATAAAGGTTAAATATAACTACAAACATGTTGATAAGAGTTTTAAAATTTTCATATCATTTTCACATATCATCACTATTGGTTTTCTTCATTTCATTTAAAAATTTGGAGAAATAGTAATTTTGTTTTAAATTTATACATACCAAAATTTATATATCAAGATGCTGACGATCAAAAGTGTAGATGAAAATTCACAAAAATCGGTATATCGTTGCTCTCATGAGCAATTTGATATGTTTGGTTTATGGTCTACCATCGATTAATCCTTTTAGCACAATAATTCTCTATTTGAATGGTGTGGGAATCACCATTCAAACCATCTTCCTCTTCATATTCAGCATAACTACAAACAACTCAAATCATGTTTTAATATTGCCGTATGCGGAGCTGAAGTTTTTGTCGTGATGAGATGACAATAGCCTTCACCACCTTAACTCTCGTTGAATCAGTTGCCATGAGGACAAAAATCGTTGGTATTTTTTGCTGCCTCGTTACAATCACAACCTATACATATTCACTTTTCCTCTTCGTGGTAAGTTTGAATGGTCAGTCTTTGTTTTGGTTCATAATCTCATTTGATACGCTTGTTAAAACAAATCCTAATCACTTTTTATTTTTATAAACGCATAAAGAAGTAAGAAAAATAATTGAACTTATACTTTTTTTTTAATTTGCTTATATTTTGCTCATTTTTTACTTATATTTTGTTTAATTTTGTCAGTTTTTTTTTTCAAAATTTTCAGCAATTTAAATGTATTGTATAATTAAAAATAATGCATACTATGATGTAATTATTTATTATAATACATTAATATATAAACACAATTAAATAATTTTTTGCTATACAACATTTTGTTATAAAAATGAAATCTCACACGACATTATAGGGGCTCATAACCTAATAACAAATAAACAATGACCAGACATGTGGCCAAAAGTACTCAAGACAAATATTTAATAGAAGGCTTTATTAAGAACACTAAGAACTCTTACAAAGGACTCTCTTAGACTTAAAGTTTTATTTTTCACTCAAGCTTGGTTACAACTCTTTCCAAGCATGGGTATTTATAGTACCCATGACCAAAAAAAAAAAAAAGTATTTATAGTACAAACCCAAAGGAATATTACTTGGAATATTCCTTACACACTTACTTATTACTTTACATTACAACCATTAACTTATTCAACTCTTAACTTTATCTTACAACCATTCACTTATTCAACTCTTAACTTTATTACGATAATGACTCTTATGTGACTTATCTTGACTCTTATGTGGCTTATCTTTACTTTATTTTAAGAACACTCGAAGAACTCTTACAAAGGACTCTCTTAGACTTAAGGTTTTATTTCTCACTCAAACTTGGTTACAAATCTTTCCAAACATCGGTATTTATAGTACAAATTAAACCCAAAGGAATATCATCATCCAATGAAATTCAATAAAAGTTCAGCTTCTATCACAGAGGACTAACTGAAACTCTGAAACCATTGGGGTGATGGATGGACAGCGTTTGTTATTTTAATTCGTGGTTGAAAATTTATCATCTACATCTAACTACAATAATGCAAAATGGTCTTTATCAAAAACATGGACATATTCTTCAACGTTGGAGTGAGGGTAACATGGCTTTTCATAAAATTCCAAACTCTAGTGTCTACTCACAAAAGTAGTTATGAATTTGTGTTGTGGAATGATTTATATTCAAGACAGACCAAAAACCGATTATTACATTTAAATTCCACCAATAATCTACTTAACCGAAACGAAATATTAAAATTCAAAGCAACACAAACCACACACAAACGAAATGTTCTTTGCAAGTAAAATAAAAAGTAACAATAAGTGCTCTGGTTCAACAAACACAGCCTAACAACGGCTAGAGAAGTTCGGTGGTTTTCCGGTAATCGGAATCGGAAGGTTTCTTGAAAGCAGTGCTTCCGAAGAGCATGAATCCCACGGCGAATCCGGCGATAGCAGCGATGAAAACGCCAACGTTAAAGGACATAGCGGCGAGCATCACAAGATACGCAAGGCCTGTCTTGAGTGTGTACACGGAAGTCTGAGCAAGCCCTGCGGCGCGGCTGGTGGAGCCACGGCCTTGAAGGATTGAAGAATGGCCAAGCCACTCGGCTATTACAGCGAGGAGGAAGACCATGATGAGACATAGAGCGTACATGCTGGAACTTGTCCCAGGCCAGCCGGCGAAGAGAACGTCCGTGTTCTTGCCCCAGAAGAAGGTCATATGCATCACAACCATGTCGGAATTGGTATGATTCGCCGTTGATGATGGTGATGATGGTGGTGACATGTTATGCATGTTACTAATACTATGATCCATTGTATTAATGATATTTTTGTTTGGGACAAAATCTTAAGAGAAAATGGTTTTGTATTTATTGTGATGTTCTTTGTTCTCCTGATTTCTTAAATGTTTGTGGTTGCACGTTCTGACTTGTCAAACTTAGCTTGTGTAGTACACACAGTCATTATTTTAAGAAACTTCCTAAATACGTAGTCAATCTTCATGATGTAAATGGTAACATACAATTTGTGGATTTATAATAGAATTTGTGGATTTTGGTTGAAGAAAAATATAGAATTTGTGGAATATTGGTCGAAGAAAAATGATTTACATCATTTCAACATGATCTAAATCATTTCAACATGATTCGAGAAAATGATGTAATTTATATAACTAGTGAAATTTTGTGGAGTTTTATAAGTTATTCGTGTAATTGATTTCCCTTATACGTGCATATTAATTGGGAATAGTGTTAGCTAATTTTTTTTTGAGCGACGTAACAATTATTGTGTGAAACATTAATCCCAGTTTTAGTTCAAGGGAACAAAATAGATGAGTCTTAGTTTAAATTTTGCAAGTGGGATTTTAAATTCAGGTTATCAAGCATTTAAGAATCATTAGAGAAGTCAAATGAAAGAAATTGAAAGAGTTATTAACTTATAAATCAATGCCAATATAAACACTTGCAAAACTCTAAACATAGAGCAAATAAATCAGGAAAACCTAAACCCAAACCCAAAAGACTTGTCAAAATATGAAAATCAAAATTCCCAAACTTATCAAAACATGAAAATCTAAATTTGGCCAATAACTTGAACAAGAAACATAACAATGTAGGTCTAAAATTAACTAGTTCATCACAACCCATGCTAGAAAATTCAAAATGTGACAATAAACCAAGGGAAAAACGATACATTGTCTCAAGAAATCCAAATTAAGCAATGCTCAATCCTAAAACCAATCAGCTTCATGGGATACTCAACTATAAAATCAAACTAAGAAAGAAAAATAAAATTTAAAAGTTGGGTGAAAAAAGGTAAAAATTACAGTTGGGATAATTTTTTTTTTAAATTACAACTGTTGTATATTAATTGTTTTGCTTAAGCATATTTTCTATTTACTAGACCAGTATATGTGCTACCCTAGGTTTTAATTTCTTGTATTTTATTTTGGAACATAATTTATTCCTAAATGGATTTCATATTATATTTCTTATTTGTTGTCGATTACTTTGTTATCTTATTTTGTTATTTTGTCACATAGCTTGGTAGACAAAACAATGAGTGAAATGATATTTCAATAATACCTTTATGACTGGAAGGCAAGCACTGGTCTTCTTTGCTTGAGCGTTCTTAAGAAAAGGTGATTTTTTCTGCCATAACAACCTGCAAAGAAGGCATGTGCATAGTGAAACCGCAAATACTTGAAACAAACACTAAAAGCCTTATTCGCAGAATCTATAAATACCTCTTTCCTCTTAAAATTCAAGAATATTTAAATCTCACATGATTAATTGGTAACCAACGTGATCATTTTAAGTCAAGATATCGGGAACAATCAACCAAACAATCAGTACGAAGCAATGTCTAAAACAATCAGTACGAAGCAATGTCTAGTTAATCACCTTAAAGTCCAACGCCATTAGGAGTTTGTCCAGCTTAGTGATCACATCGTAGGAAACAATGTTGAAGACACAATGAAGATGGATTGTGCCCTTTGTATTTGAGGAAACTAGAGTAAATCCGCACTTGTTTGAGCCACCTGGTTGAGGTAAGACTACCTACTAAAAGAATAACTTAGATGAGAGAGAAACAAATATAGAATGGATATACTGTATGTATACAAGCACTACATACAACTATGTCTGACGGAGGTACATGCAGCCAATGGTGAATCATCTCAAGTGACATAAACAATGTCCAAGTAAAATTCACTATCTTGAGCTTACTGTTTCCTGGTAAACGTAATGAAGATGGTGCAATAATCAGAACAGGCCAAAATTCACGAACGCATGTTGTAATAGGAATTGCCTGCACGGACAATGGGCATGTGAATGAGACTGATGTTGAAAAAAAAGTAGAGACAATTCCCCAAAATTAGTTTCTCGCTGGATTTGCGAGGTAGACTTGTTAGAAGATATGATATGATATATGCGTAACAATGTCAAAGAGATCTATTAGCAAGTGACACTAGACTTCTCCAATAAAAGGGGAGTAGGATTCTAAAAAATCAAGAAATAAAAAGATATACAGAGGCATATAAAACAGGAACCACTTGCCTGCAAAGTCTTTCCAGGACCCATTTCATCTGCTAGGAGCACACGTCCTCTGCCTACCTACTAAGGTTTATTTTACAGCACGGAGGATGTGTGCTCCTAGCAGATGAAATGGAAAGGCAGAAACCGATCATGATAAAAGAACAACACAAAATAGGTTCTGCATGCTCATGGAATCGCAGCTTTATAGAACTACATTAAACATTATAAAACCCCAGAAAAAAAGAACAAGTCATAATGAAAGGTACCACTATGCAAACAGTTCAGACATTTATAAAGGAGATAAAATGAGTTGGGTGCGGGTTTAGAAAAACATACAGGTCCATCCATATTGTTGCATGTGCTGTGTTGAAGGAAGGGAGTGAAAATCAGCATCCATCATAGCAATCACGCTGTTCAGTGAAACTGTAATCATCAAGAAAAAGAAACACATTGTCCGATGCTTTCAGCCGTATATAATTCAAACAAGGCAGTATAACATTTAAACCACTATGTTCCTTAAAGGTAATATCATTCAGAGTTTATATTATCCAAAGCTTAATATATAGCGCAAAATAATAGAGAAATGGTTCTTTGAATGACATTCAGCCATTAAAAACTAGAGCTTATTCTCAAACTGAAATATAAACCATCATCTTCTAAGCAATTACGAATGTGATTGAAGGACCTTCATCTGGATCATACGGAGTCATGTACTGCCCTGCAGACGCAATCAATTAGCATTTACTTTAAACAATAGATTAAAGAATCTAAAGAAAGGTGCAAGTTGAAATATTGTTACCTTGGGAAGTGATACAAAAATGAACATGAACATGACTTAGATCAGAGCTCCAACTGAAACAAAGATGACAAAGCACAAAACCAATTAATCCTCTTCAGAACAAACAAGACATTTATCCTTAGTAGCAAATTGAATGAATCAGAAAGGTAAATGACACTTTGTGTATAAAAACATTCAAGATTAGCAAGCATATGTGCAGATTCAACAAACAGAGACCCTAGAACACTAAATTTCCAACGAACAGAGACCCTAATAACCAAAAGATTAGCAAGAATACACTGCACCCAATTGATTAGTAAAGAGATCACACAAGCTTTACACAGAGGCAAGAAAATCAGTGCAGATACCGATGGTCTTACGTAATCCGTGGTGGAGACAAAGGAAAACGAGAAAACAAGACAACAATGAAATACCAAGTAGTGAACACTATAAAACCTCTGCACATGGTCTAAATTTATCTCATTCAGTTGTACTCTAAAAGAAAGCAAAGGTGTTAAAGAGGAAAAGTGTCATCGAGGAAAAGGAAGCAGAAACATACCCTTTTCTTCATAATGATAAGATTACCATATCCACCTTGCACAAGCTCAGAGAATACATCCCGGAAGTGATGTGCAACCCCTTTGAAAGTACGTTCTATAGATTCATCTTTCCGCTGATCCAGAACTGTTATCAGTTCTTTAATTTTCTGCAGAACCGTCATATGTGTCAGTCAAGCTCTACTTTCTACATAGAATTTGGCAGAGAGTATGAAACCTCCCATTATGTACCTCATCTCCTGCATCAAGCTCTGCTTGCCGATTTTGAAGTTCTTCTCGCTGTTCTGTGAAATTTACATATTGATCAAGCGCTTTCTTGTTTACATGGCTGAATTGTTGCAGCTGTTCACTGCACCGGTGTAGCATCTACTGCAGCTCCTTGACATTTTTTATTTTATACCTATAATATTCCATAGCACGTACATATTATAAAACTCCTAGGACAAAAATCTCAGGACATATAACAATTGTCCACTGATGACGACTAAGAACTAATTGGACAAGATAAATGGAGCTTAAGACAGTATAACTGTAAAAGTTCCAACTAAACTGAAAGAGCCTAACTGACTAGATGCATGACCAATATGAAAGAGAAGAAGCAAACACACGTGTCAAAAGCCTCAGGCGACAATGGACCCAATCCCCTAATCTTCTTAGTATACTCATTTTGCTTAGAAAGGCTAAATAGTTCCTCCAACTTTTTACCTAAATCTTGCAGTGTCCCCTTACAATCATCTTCCAATTGCTGAGAGAAAAAGAAACTTTTGTCAGATACCTATAGAGAAAAACGCCAGTCTCCTAATTTATAGATTATACTACCTTTAACTTCGTTTTCTCATCTTTAATTTTCTTGACTTGCTTTGTCTTTTCATCAAGGCTGTCACAGAGACCTAGAAACACAAAATAACAATTAGTGAGTGTACTCGTCCGAATAGTAAGACAACAATATCACGCAATGTCAAGCAAAGTAGATCAAGAATATTTGGGACCCATCTTTTGAGCTCTTTTGCAGCCTCATTGACCAACAATTTTGCATCATCAAGTTCTTGTGTTTTCAAGTCAGCGGAACTAGGCATACTATCATCGTCGATGGAAGCTATAGTAGCCCTGCAGACGCAATCAATTAGCATTTACTTTGAATGACACTCAGTCATTAAAAACTAGAACTTATTCTCAAACTGAAATATAAACTATCATCTTCTAAGCAATTACGAATTTGATTGAAGGACCTTCATCTGATCATACAGAGTCATGTACTAGCCTGCAGACGCAATCAATTAGCATTTACTTTAAAAAATAGATTAAAGAATTTGCCCCTTAACTTTTGGTATTTACGAATTTTTCCCACAACTTTATGTCATTGCGAATTTGCCTCATTAGATTAAAGAATCTGAAGAAATGTGCAAGTTGAAATATTGTTACCTTGAGAAGTGATACAAAAATGATCATGAACATGAATTAGATCAGAACTCCAACTGAAACAAAGATGACAAAGCACAAAACCAATTAATCCTCTTCAGAACAAACAAGACATTTATCCTTAGTAGCAAATTGAATGAATCAGAAAGGTAAATGACACTTTGTGTTATAAAAACATCCAAGATTAGCAAGAATATGTGCAGATTCAACAAACAGAGACCCTAGAACACTAAATTTCCAACGAACAGAGACCCTAATAACCAAAAGATTAGCAAGAATGTGTGCAGATTCAAGAACGCAACCCTAATAACCCTAGAACAAAAAATTGAAACAATGTTGAAGACACCATGAAGATGGATTGTGTCCTTTGTATTTGAGAGAACTAGAGTAAATCCGCATTTGTTTGACCCACCTGGTTGAGGTAAGACTACCTCCTAAAAGGATAACTTAGATGAGAGAGAAACAAATATAGAATGGATATATTCTAGCTACAAGCGTTGTACAAGAACTACATACAACTATGTCTGACAGAGGTACATGCAGCCATTGGTGAATCATCTGCAAGAAAGCAACATAATGAATCATCTCTAGTGACATAAACAATGTTCAAGTAAAATTCACTATCATGAGCTTTAGTTAAGATCACATCATTAATGTGTCTGAAGTAATAAACTGAATGCCTGACTTACGCCGTAGATCTGGGACTCGTGATGCAGAAGCTATTGCACGTGTCACAAGAGGTCTAAGTTCTCTATCTGATAGTTCAAAGGAAAAAACAGATAAGGTTCTTCTCTGTAAATTTAAGAGATTTAATGTCATTCCTTCTCTCAGAAACAGATTCTTCAAGGAAGGTTTCTATAACATACTGAAAACTAAATCAAGTTACCTCATGAAACTAATTCTAAGAAGACCTATCTAAACAAAGATAAAAATAATAGTGTCAAACGAAATCGATAACAAGTAAATGAATTCACATTAGATGCGTGTACATAAGAGAAAGAGTTACGACTAGTAACCTGCTGTCTACGCTTCGACGGAAGTTCATTTGAGACTGACTGTCGCCTTCATCAAATTGTGCAAGTCTTCATGATTGCTTGCGCCTGAAACTTTGAAAAGAAAAATATCAAATTTTCACAGTCACTACCCTAGATAAAAGTCTACGCAGTTTCTCAATGTGCAATGGACATTTTGCAGTATCTGCTACCGTATTCATGAACATCTCTATAAACATCTGGGTATATAGCTTCCAGCTGCCAAAAGTAAAGAACAAAGGATTTTTTAGTTAATCAAATTTACATCCAGAGATACACAAGGGCTCACCAATACAAATATTATCAAGAAACGCGGACTAGTAAAAAAGAATCACCTGTTTGAAAAGCTCTATTGGTCCAGATAGAGCAGGAGTTCCACTCAGAAGGATTGCGTGTTGAGCTCTCTGAAACAAATGCATGAGGAATGGATTTTAAAAGAACAGAACTAACTACGAGAATATTACTTGTTAACAATGTAACAAAACTATCACAGTTGCACCAAAAATAAACTGATTTTCAAATTCGGTTAGCCAATAACCTAAAACTAGCTTGGTAGACAAAACAATGAGTGAATGATATTTCAATAATACCTTTATGACTGGTAGGCAAGCACTGGTCCTCTTTGCTTGAGCGTTCTTAAGAAAAGGTGATTTTTTCTGCTATAACCACCTGCAAAGAAGGCATGTACATAGTGAAACCGCAAATACTTCAGACAAACACTAAAAGCCTTATTCGCAGAATCTATAAATGCCTCTTTCCTCTTAAATCCCATCCTCTGTAGCACTCTGTGTATAGCCAACTGCATCCCACCAATCAACTCCGACCAAAAGACTCCACCAGAATCTATTAAGAAAAAATGCAGTCATATCTCAATTCACTATATAAGTTCCTTTACAGGCAGACAAGCTAGACAATAGATACCAGAGTTTACATACCTCTCAGCAATCGCCTGCTCCCACGTAGATTGATCAACCTTTGATTGGTTACGTGGAAGAGCAGGGATTATTTTCAACATTGTGCAGTCCTTAGCAGCATCATGCCATACAGAAGCTGAGCAACAGCTTGTCGGAGATAATGCAGGTGCAGCAATTGCAGATCCAACATTTACTTGATAGTTTTCAACGGGCAAAAACGCTGAACCAGAAAAGATATGAACTCCACTACGAAGAAAAGCAATCGCAATTTCACCATCATGAGCAGAATAGACAATCTGTGCAAGTGTACGAATATCACTTGGCAAATCAAAAGGATCAAAAACAACCTTGTTAGCCTTGTCATCACCAGAATCAGGCTCCTTTTGTGCATCCACACTTAGGTGGTATGCTCATATCCGATGCAGTACAACAGGTTGAACACTTGATTCCCCGCTGCCTTCATCAAATTGACTTGTTGCACGATTAGTCTGCTTAAAAGACTCATCACTCAAGGATCACGAAGAACATAAACAAGGTACAGCCTTATTAAGCAGCTAACTTGTTGTCATCATACCTCGCAAATCAAATGAATTGTGAACAAAGATATATGGTTAATATACAATTTTCTCCAGCTAATTTTGCTTCTTCTTTTTCTTTGTCAACGGCTAATTTTATTTTCTTTTTTATTTTATTTTTTTGTCAACGGTTAATTTTGTTTCTTCGTAAGGGGAGCTTTCTCTCTCTTCTCTCTCTAGATCTTTTAGAGAGAGGAAGCTAATTCCGAGGATCTTTTCCGGCAATGACCAGCTTTCTTAGTGGTGTTGGCTGGCTTCTGTCCAGCACCGTTGGTTTCCATAACTCCGGTAGCTGGCTCCTTTCCGGCATCGGTGGCTTACTCAGCACCGTTGGCTGGCTCCTTTCCGGCATCGGTGGCTTACTCAGCACCGTTGGCTGGCTCCTTTCCGGCATCGGTGGCTTACTCAGCACCGTTGGCTGGCTCTTTTCCGATAACTCTTGGCTTGTCCAGCGAGGTTGGTCGGCTCTTTGTCAAGCATCGATCGGCTCTTGCGACGATGGCTAGCTTTAGTGTTTCTCACGGTGCTTTTGGTGCCGTTGATTGCTTTTAGTTTTCACCTCTTTGGATGTGTGCGGTGGTGGCGTTTGTGACGAATTTCGTTCATAAGTGTCTCCTTTACGGCTCGTCCTTTGAGCTCGCGGCTTACGGAAATCATGCTTCTGTTAGTCGTGTTTCTACAGCCGTTAGCGAGTTACAACAAAAAATCAACATTGCTTACACCTAAAGTTATGAAAAGAAGATGCGTTTCAGCTTATTTGGATTGCATGTAGCCGTTATTACATGTAATTGGAGCTTCGATTCGAGCAACTTATGTGGATCAATCAGATTTCTATCCTCTTTTACCCGACTTTTGCCGGATCTCTTTGTGTTTGTTGATTTGGCAAGCGGATGAAGTTAAGATTTCTGTTATTGTATCCCTTTTGTTACTGTATATGCAGTCTCCGGTGAGAATACACAGAAAATCGATGTTTGCACCATTTCCCGGCATCGATTACGTCCACCGGAATCGGAGTCTTTGACGGTAAAGGATGACGGAAACGTTTTCTCGTTTCTCTTGCAACACGTCCTACTCCATGTGTCTTTGTGTTTGACACGTGTGTTATCAAGAGTTTATCCTTCTTTTGTTTAGTGTTGTAATCGATTGCCCTTAAAAATGACTTGTAAACGCTGTCGTATGTTTATGGCTTTGTATGTTTGGGTTTATCTTGGCCTAATAAATAAAGAAACAATAGTGAAAAAAAAAAAAAAAAAAAAATTTGTTTCTTCCGTTGGACTTCGTAGTGACTCGATTTTATTGTTAGATAATTTCAATTTAAAAAAAAAAAATGAAAGCCCAAAATGAGAAGGCCATTCGATGTATACTTTTGTTTGTTTTTTTTTTTTTTTTTTTTTTTTTGGCGGCAAATGGTTATTCTATTACTCAAACTAGAGGTGGTGTAGCAAGCCACACCGGAATAGAGCAACCTACAAAGGAAATCAGGGAAGAGCGAGACCTAGCTAAACGAGCTAAGCGATCCGCAACAGAGTTGGATCCACGAGGAACATACAAAATAGAGAAAGAAGAGAAGCTACTCCTAAGACGAGAGAACTCCTGAAGCTCCGTCGAAAAATTTGGCCACTCGCTCGGGTGCTCGATTATCTTGATGACATCTTGGCAATCTGTCCCAAAAGCTTGGTGCGAAGATCTTGTCTCTAAGCAGCTCATTGCCCATAACAGTGCTTCGAACTCCGAGTGAAGCGGGGAAATTCGCCTTGACTGGTTGCGTGCTCCCATTAAATGAGCTCCTCCCTCTGGGTTAAGCCATACCCATCCCATTCCACTATTAATCGAGTTTTGGTGCCACGATCCATCTAGGAGACAGAGATTTTGTAGACATATGGTCTGCACTCCACTCGTCGATGTTGGAGGTCGCTGGATCGATCCTCGTGAGTTTGCCTCGTGCCAAGCGTGACACTCTGCTTCCGCGTGATGGATAATATCGGGAGGGTCTCGGGTGATGCCCTTAAATAATTTCTCATTACGAGCTTTCCATAGGAACCATATGATCCATGGATAAGGGTTTTCATCTAATTCTGGATCCTCAATGGAGGATTTCCTCCAAAAGAGATAATCTAGATTGGTGAAGATACTAGACGAAGGAAAAATAGCTGGTGGGGTCGGGGTAGCTGCTAGAGCCCATGTTTGGAAGGCCAAAGGGCATTCAAAGATGGCATGGTTCGGGGTTTCTTCTGGCGCCCCGCAGCGGGGACAGAAATTATCACAACGCATACCCCGGTGTGCTAAGTTTTTCGTCACTGCTATGTACCCAGCAAGGAGTTGCCAAATAAGGTGGCGCATCTTATGGGGAGCTTTTATTTTCCAAGCATGAGCCTGTAGTGCGCTGATACTTGGTTCCGTACAGCCGTTCTCTTCAGGTGGGGAAAGTATGTTCTTAGCCACCCAATACCCTGATTTCACTGTATAAAGTCCTTGTTTTGTGAACTGCCAACAGAAGGTGTCCTGGTGGAATGATTTGCTTATGGCCAAGCTCTTAATGAGAGGGATATCATCATGATGCACAAACTCTTCTAACATTTCCGAATTCCAGTCTAGGGTTTCCTTGGAGATGAAGTCACTCACAGTCATCAATGGATGAACCACCGGAACTCTTGCCCTAGCTGGTCGGGCTGGGGTAGTCGGAAGCCAAAGGTCTTCCCAAACTCTAGTGTTCAAGCCTGAGTGGATCTTCTGTCTTACCCCTAGTGCGAGTAGGGGTTTTGCTGCCATGATACTCCGCCAACCATATGACGGTGTGTCTACTGTAGTAGTACGCAGCAGATTGCTATATTTGTAGTATCTTCCCCTCAAGACTCTGGCTAGGAGAGAATTTGGATACCGTAGGAGTCTCCATAATTGCTTTGCTAGAAGCGCCAAGTTAAATTCATGCAGTGCACGGAAGCCCGCCCCTCCTAATTTTTTGGGTTTACACATCTTTTCCCAGGTGGCCCAATGAATGCCCCTTCGATCTGGGTCCGAGCTCCACCAATATCTAGCAATTGCGCTTGTGAGCTTTTCACAAGTATCTAAGGGAAGTAGAAAGCTTGACATTACATAGGTCGGTAAAGCCAGGGCTACCGATTTAATTAGAACTTCTTTCCCTCCCTTAGACAACCATTTAGAAGACCATCCATTTACGCGACTCTGTAGTCGGTCTTTTATAAATGCGAAGAGTTTGCATTTTGACCCGCTTATATCTTCGGGGATACCTAAGTAGGTTCCCATTCCTCCCTCTTGTTGAATGCCAAGAACATTCTTAATATCTACTTTCGTGGCTCTTGGGACTTTTTTACCAAAAAGCACCGAGGATTTTCCAAAGTTTATGCATTGTCCCGAGGCTTTCCCATAAGTCTGCAGGATCTTCATAACCTCTATGCATTCTCGGGGCTCCGCCTTACAGAAAAAAAGACT
Source organism: Erysimum cheiranthoides (assembly GCA_011420285.2). Classification (NCBI taxonomy): domain Eukaryota; kingdom Viridiplantae; phylum Streptophyta; class Magnoliopsida; order Brassicales; family Brassicaceae; genus Erysimum; species Erysimum cheiranthoides. Next base: position 8,058,871 of record CM022182.2, read on the forward strand.
ATCATCGGCGAACAGAAGGTGAGATATCGACGGGCTGGCCCGTGCGACCCGCATACCGGAAATCTTGCCTTTCTCTTCGGCCTATCTGAAAAGGGCTATGAGCGCTTCCGTGCATAGAATGAAAATGAAGGGAGACAGAGGGTCTCCTTGTCTAAGTCCTCGTTTGGGTAAGATATTACCCCGTGGTTGTCCGTTAATGAGCACCTGGTACGATACTGATTTGATACAACTCATTATCCAGGAGATCCAAGTACCTGCAAAGCCTAGCTTCCTAAGGACTGCTTCCACGAAGGGCCATTCAACCCGATCATAGGCTTTGCTCATATCTGTCTTAATAGCCATTCGTTTGGTCTTCCCCCCTGGATTGGTTCTTAGAGCATGGAACATCTCTTGGGCTATGAGGATGTTATCCGTGATGAGACGCCCCGCGACAAAGGCCGATTGGGTCTCAGATATTAGGTTGGGAAGAACTTTTTTAAGTCTTTGGCATAGAAGCTTAGAGATGATTTTATAGCTCACGTTACATAGGCTTATAGGCCTAAATTGTGACATCTCTTGGGGTTTATCTTTTTTGGGAATTAGACAAATGTTTGTCGCATTCAAGCCAGGGATTAGATTCCCAGTCGAGAGGAATTCGTTGACCATACGGATCACATCCTCCTTAACTATCCCCCATAATTTTTGATAAAAAAGTGCCGTCATGCCATCCGGTCCGGGAGCCTTTTCGGGATGCATCGCGAAGAGAGCCTGCTTGATTTCCAGTTCCGTTGCCGGTTTTATCAAATCTGCGTTCATACTCTCAGTGATTATGGGCTTGACATGTGCCAACGCCTCATCAATCTCGGAAGGAGTGGAAGACTCAAACAGTGCACGAAAGTATTGTGTGGCAATGGCCACTATTCCGTCTTCTGTTTCGATACACCGGTTCTGATCATCTCTCAGACTGGATATGCGGTTTCGCGCTCTTCTTTGTTTGGTAGAAGCGTGAAAGAATTTTGAGTTTTTGTCACCCTCGCCGAGCCAAAGGGCTCTACTTTTCTGGCGCCAAAAAATCTCTTCCTGTTTCAAAGCTCTATGCAGTTCCGCTGTAGCAGCCGTTATTTCTTCCGTGGTAGCGTCATTGCTTGAATAAAGTTGATCGACTTTTTCCTTTAGATCAGTTAGCAGCTTCTCCGAGTTGAACTCGGACTCTCTTCGCCATTCTCCTAAGTGTTTACGACACTTTTTCACTTTAGCAATAATATCGGCATTATCAGGTAAGGTGGGGGAGTTCCAGCCACTTGCGATAATGTTACTAATTTCCTCTATATCCACCCATCGCTTATCAAAACGGAAGGACCGTCGATTTTTAGTTGGTCTTACTAATATGGAAGCAAGAACAGGCCTATGATCCGAACCCCACATCCTAAGATATTGGACCTTGGAGTGAGGAAAGCTTTCATGCCAATCTTCATTTCCTAGAGCTCGGTCTAGTCGACATCGCACACGTGTACGATTTTGGTCTCTCTTCCCAACCCATGACAATATGTTCCCTGAACACAGAAATTCTAACATTCCGCAGTCTTTTATCATTTGTTTAAATGGGAGGAAGGAGGATTCAGGTCTAACTCGTCCGCCTTGTTTTTCGTGATTTCCAGTAATTTCATTGAAGTCTCCAATCATGAACCATGGTCCCTTTCTATCGATGGAAAAGCGGGTTAAACGTTCCCATACTAATTCTCTTCGAGAGTGAACTGGGTCACCATAAACAAAGGAGAAATAAACTTTAACACTATCCACAATAGCTTCTACATCAATCAAACGATTATCCGAATACAAGACATTAATTTGGTGTTCATCCATAGAAAATAAAGCTAAACCACCGCTTAAACCATGAGGTTCTACGGTAAACAACTTATCGAAACCTAGATCTATTTGGATTCCTTGCAACACTGGTTTCTTGTTCTTCGTCTCTGATAGGAATAATAAACCCGAATGATACTTCTTGTGCATCTCCGTTAGGCGTCGAACTGTGAGGTCATTCCCAATACCTCGACAGTTCCAACTGAGTGTCCTCATATGGACGGACTGGGTGGTTTCTGGGACACCACCGAACCTACAGTATCATCTTTGGTCTGATTCTTCGAGGACTTGGGGGGTTTGCTGGACGGGAAGAGACGTTGAGAAGGCTGTCCATCGTTGGTCTCAGCTATGTCTGATGTTCCGCTCGCCCGCTTTTTCAGAGATCCACGACGGAGGATCTCAAGCTTCTTGTTGTGGCTGACATGTGGAAGGCTGGGTTTTGCAGGTTTTTTCGCCGTTGAAGGCAGCGCTTTCTGTTGCTGGTCCGCAGGGTCCCTCGGTGCCTTCGCCTTCACCTTTGCTTTGAAAACAGTAATAGTGTCATTGAGGCTGTCTCCAAGTGAAGTAGTAGCCAAACTTGGGTTTTGATTAGGCTCAGAGATCAGCAGGGCTAAGTCTTCTCCAAGAAGGTCCTCATTGTCCCCATTTTCCCCAGCTTCTTCCATGAGAGCCTCAATCATTTGGTCTGTAGAAATGGCGTGTTCTGGGGCATCTTCCTCCATAGGAGAATGAATAGGTTCACCTTCACTGTGGAGGTTCTGTTTTGCTACCGAAGTCGATGGCTTCTCACAATGGTGAGACTGAACTTCTTCTGAAGTTATAGCTTTCTTGGGCTCTCCTTTGGTTAAGCTATCGTCCAGTTTTACCTTGGAAAGGTGGCTGTCAACGAAGCGGAGGTTCGCTTCATGAGTAATCTGTTGTGTGTGTTTCTCTCTAGGGGGAGGTAGACGAATACCAGGGTGTTCCTCCGTTCTTGGGAATGATTTTCTTCGCCATGTGGCTTGCCCGGTTAATGGTTCCTTACGATGGTAAGGATGCGCTGAAGACCTGCGAGCCTCACGGGAGTAGCTCGCGTCTCGTTGCTCTCTTGGGAAACGTCCCCTTCTTCTGTCCAGATTCTCATGAGAATCCCTAGGCTTTGATGTTGTGAGTTTCCTACGGTCATATCGGTCCTCCATTTCTTTATCTGATTGGCGTACCACCTGTTTGTAACCTTGTCTTTGAGATGAGAATGGATGTTCCACAGAGGGATTAAGCTAGTTCGATCCAGGCTGGTTAGATCCAGGTTGAGAACGAGAGAGGATTTCTTGACGGCGTTCCTCCCTCTGAAGGTTCAGTTCTGCTTCTCTCTTGGGACAAGCTGGGAGTTCATGTGTAAGAAAGCCACAGTGGGAGCAATATTTGAAGAGACGCTCATAGCTAATTTCGATAGTAGCTTCTGCTCCGTTGTGGCAGCGAATCATCCGAGCAAAACGTAAGGGTTTGCGAGAGTCCACCGTAATCTGTAGTTTGGCATTTACTTCGTCGATGTCATGGACATGACCCAGCTTATCTCCAATACTCTGGATATTAAGCTTATTCCATAGATGGAGAGGGAGCCCCTTTAGTTGGATCCAGAAGGTTAGATCCCATGGGTACTCATTGTGAACTATCGGCTCCCACCTAACCAAGACAATCATCCAAAAGTTGTAGTGGAAGGGTCCGAGTTCTAAGACTGCCTGAAGCTCCTCCTCTGTTTCAAAGTTGAAAAGGAAGCAGCCTTTCCCAAGATCGAAAGCTGAGATCTTTCCTTCAAGGCCCCAATGTTTAGGCATGTATTCAATGAGCTTTTCTACATCTTGTTTCTTTGGGTTGAGAACCTTGCCTATAAGAGACAATCCGTATTCCTGAATCAGATTTGAGTTGTCTTGTTCAGGGAGTTCGATGGGCTCGTCGTCCTCATCGATGAGGATACCTTTGCCTTTATAGTCAGCCATCGTAGACTGTAGATCTCAAGAGAGAGTTGAGTTTGTTTTCGTTGATGAAAACAGGCGAGGTTGCCTTAAGCTGAGCCGGGAGTTAACGTCTTGTGAAACGGAGAAGAAGAAGACTGAAACAGAGTGGGTCTCCAAGCTTTCAAGTGAAAGAGAAGACTGGAGCAGAGTGGAAGTCGGTGGGTCTCCAAGCTTTCAAGTGAAAACCTAGAGAAATCTGCAGCAAGGAAGCTCACAGATTGACGGAGGAAGACGGGAGAAGAGGACTTAGAAAGAATCGCCGCCGCATCATTCAAAAACCTAGATCTGTTCTAGAGAGCATTTCTTTTTTGTCGTGTAGCTAGAGAGCGTCCTCTGTGTCGTCATATACTTTTGTTTGTTATCAATGAATAACCCAGTATCTTAATGAAAAAAAAATGTTATCACTACCAAAATTTTATTGCAAAATCTTATATACCATGAAAAAACCAAGTTAATCTCGAACTTTAAATATTTTGGAGAATTGAAAAGAGATATCAATTCACATTTCTTGATAATGTGTATTAAACGTCGGGTTCAAACCCCCGGTTACACAAAAAAAAAAAGAGAACATATTTACTTTGATATACCCATTTTTGTATTAGTTGGTTGATTCGCTAAATTTCTTAATAATTTCACATTTAGTTTTTAGAATACAATGTTTTTTTGTTATATGTTTTATGAGAATGTGTATGAGATTTCAGTCATATTAAAGAATAAATTTTCAAGTCAATTACAAAATTTCAAAGTATTTTCACGTTTTAAGATTACTAGTCAAATTATTTGTTTCTCATATAAATCTAGGATCGAAACCAGAGGAGACGCAATCTTAAGTTATTTCTTGATAATGTGTATTAAGATTCTAATCGAATCGAAGTAGAGTAGAGACTTTGAATTTAATAACAAAATCATAATATCTTTTCTCTTTTTGTGAACACAATAGGTTGACGTATTATGTCTAAGGGATGTGAGCACTATGACACCCTTTTCACAAACATTGAGCACAATGACTCCCTTTTTTGTGAGGAGGACCTTTTTTGACTTATTTGGTGTAAAGCGGACCAATTTGCCCTCTAGCTGTTCCTTACTTCCCTTGTTAATTGTATCCCTTCGATTAAAGTTTCTCTTCCTTTTCTCTTTCCTTTTTTCTTTCTTTTGTTTCTTTCTTTTTTCTTTTTTTTCTATTTCTTTCTCTCTCTTTCTTCTCTCTCTAACATAATTCATTTTTAATATAAAAATTTATATACTAATAATTATAATTATTTTTTTCTACAATTTAAGATCCATATTACTATAGTTTATGTATAAAAAATAATTATGTTATATATTAGTTTAGATGTTATCCATTAGATGTCTATCCACTAAAGGCTAAACATAAAATACTAAACTCCAAACCCTAAACTCTAAATCTTAAACCCTAAATTTTAAACTCTATCACTAGGCAGAAAAAAGAAAGTAAACCCTAAACACTAAACATGTGTATCCACTAGACACCATCCACAACCATACAACCCTATCCACATCCACTATACTCTAAACCGTAAACCTTAAACACTTAAGTTTATACCCTATTTACTAAACAATAAACACTAAACACTAAACCCTAAACATGTGTATCCACTAGACACCATCTACAACCATACAACCCTATCCACATCCACTATACTCTAAACCGTAAACCCTAAACACTTAAGCCTATACCCTATTCACTAAACAATAAACACTAAACATTAAACCCTAAACATGTGTATCCACTAGACACCATCCACAACCATACAACCCTATCCACATCCACTATACTCTAAACTCTAAACCCTAAACACTTAAGCCTATACCCTATTCACTAAATAATAAACACTAAACACTAAACCCTAACCACTGTCCACTAAACTCTAAAACCCCTAAACACTAAACTATAAATAGTAAAAGTAAACCCTAAACCCTAAACATGTGTATCCACTAGACACCATCCACAACCATACAACCCTATCCACATCCACTATATCCTAAACCCTAAATCCTAAACACTTAAGCCTATACCTTATTCACTAAACAATAAACACTAAACACTAACCACTAAACACTAAATCCTAAACACTATCCACTAAACCCTACATCCTAAAGTTTAACCACTAACCTCTAAATCCTAAACCCTATTCTAACCCTAAACGTTATCCATTAAACCGTAAACCCTAAACCCTAATTCTAAACCCTAAACCCTAAACTCTACCCAGTAAATCATATCTACTAAACACTAAACACTAAACACTAAAACACTATCTATTGAACCATATCCACTAAACCCTAAACCCTACATCCCAAACCCTAAACCCTAACTCCAAAATGTTAAATCCTAACCCCTAAACGTTAAATCCTAAAACCTATCCACTTAACCTTAACCCCAAAATGTTAAACTCTAAACTTTAAACACTAAACCCTAAATCTTAAACACTAAATCCTAAAAACTCTATCAATTAAACACTATCCATTAAACCGTAAACCTTAAACCCTATCTACTAAACCTAAAATATAGTAAAATAGATCTTAAAATACAGAAAAAAAAAGATTTATAAACTTTATTTTAAATCACTACAGGAATATCAGGTATTAATAGCATCGGAAAAACGCTATCTAAAGATATTATAGCGTTTTTACAAACGCCGTATATGCTCCCGTTATAATAGGTCCGTGACTTTAGATAGCGTTTTTCTGTTCTGCTATAATATGTTTATATAACATAGCGTTTTCATGTCTGCTATTTATAATATATATAATAGCATTTAAAAACCGCTATTGATAATTATATATATATTTTTAATAATATATATATATATATATAATCAATATAATATTATAATTATATAAATTTTTATAATTCTGAATTGACAAAAAAACATTAATTAAACTTAAATACTGGATAAATTCAATGAGAGATACTTTTGGGAGCGGCGCTTTTCTCTCTGGGCGATTGATATCGCGATTAAGGTCCATGCCCTAAAATCGATTTTCTTCTTCTGTTTCTCGCAGATCTCGTCGAAATAAAGACAGAGATTTCCGGTGAAGAAGGGTCGGTTTCAGGAGACGAATCGGTAGAAGCTTCGGCGGCGTTGATTGTCATTGATTTCTCCACCGTCGCGCTTAGGCCCACCATGGAAACTGGCTGTCGTCGCCCTCGTCTGAGCAGGAGATCGAAGCCTTCTCTCTCTTCTCCCTCTCTGTATCTTTCAGAGAGAGAAATTGCTTCCCTTGTCGCCGTCTGCTCTTCGGTGTTATCTTGGCTCCGGCATCGACCGGCTTTTTCAGCGGCGATGGTCGGCTCTTGGCTCCGGCATCGACCGGCTTCTTCAGCGGCGATGGCTGGCTCTTGGCTCCGGCATCGACCGGCTTCTTTAGCGGAGATGGCTGGCTTTATTCCGGCATCTTTGGCCGGTTTTTTGGTGTTCGATTGGCTGCAATTTAGTTGCTACCGTTTGCTTTTCGGACTGGCTTAATTCTCGTTGAATTAGCCTTGTTAGGTTGACGGTTAGTCTAAGTTTGTGAGCGCTTTCAGTTTTTAGATTTCCTTAGCCGATCTAGTGGAGTTTTAGATTTTCTGTTTAGGCGGGAGGCTCTTTGATCTAATATCATCAGCTCTGTTCTCGTTGGATTGGGAGTTGGTGTAGGTTTATCGCTTGTTCCGGCTGCTTATTTGTGGCTATGGTAAGGCTTTATCGTCATGTATCAGGTTGTTTCTCCTTTGCCTTCAGTTAATTGCTCTGTTGATTGGATTGCTTTCTTAGTCGGTTTAGTTTTCGATGTTTAGTAGTGGGTATTTTAGGATGGTTTCAATCTTTGGTTTAGCCTTTATACGAGAATTAATTAATTAGGTTGGTAACATGGTCTTAATGTGGTGTGGTTTGTGGATTGCGCCTCTCTTGATTGTGGAAGCTTCAGACTAGGTAGATTTGTTTGCTCTGAGATAGGGAGTCGATCTTTCATCAGCTTTCCTTCTCGTTGTAGTTGGGGTTTCCCGTCTTGGTTTATTTCGCAGACTCCTCCTTGTTCCCTCGTCTGCGTCATTTGGTTTTGAATTTGAAAAGCGAGTCTTTGAAGTTGTTACGTTCCTTTCAAGCTTTAGGATCTCAATGGTTGGTCTCTTGCAGAAGTTTCGGGTTGTTTCAATTGCACTCACAGCTCTGTCGGTCGCGCGTTAAGTGTAAAGGTTCTTGGGACAGGGGTTAAGTGAGAGATTCGTTCAACCCTCTCTTAGTCTTTTTGTTTTCTGTTAGAATTTCTGCTAGATTTGATCCTTCTATTTAGTCCTTGTTAGTTTGATGCCAAACTTTGATCCATTCGAGCTTACTTACGAAAGCTTCCTTCCTTTAATTCGGTTGTAACACTTTTTGTAATACTTTGGCCATGTTTTGGCTTTATATCATCAATATACACAGTTGTGAAAAAAAAAAAAAAAAACTTAAATACTGGATTTAAACTGTCATAAATATACAAACACACTAGTTCAACATGATTCGATACAACACCTGAACAATGTTTGACACAACTTATGCTCACATGAATTCAATTTCTCCTCATATCTTCTGAATCTGTGATTGCACATCAGAGAATTCCTTAACTCTCTCCTCTTTCTGTTGCCACAGTTGTTCAAGAGCCAGTGCTATAGCAGCAAGTAAACATCAAGACACTCTTGCTCTATCTGAAGAAGCAGTTTGTCTCGTTCCTCATCACTCTCACCAACTTCATCTCAAATTTCCTACAAATAAAAAGGTTCGTAAAAAGTTGACATTACACAAGATTGAGTAAGTAATTTCCTGCAAAATTCCCCAAGAAGTTGACATTACTGCAAAATTCTCATGGGACTCTTTAAGAACGATTTAAAGTCTTTTTACCTTTTCCATTAGTGCAGAGGAAACCTCGTCTGCTTCAGCATCTTCATCACCTTGGTCACTATCTTCTCTAGCTGCTTTGTAGGCCTTCACTGCAGCTTTTTCACCATCTACATCTTCTCTCTCGACCATTGTGTTATAGAACTCCATCTGGAGAAACAGAAAAACAATGTCTTTCAATATAGGACACAAAATGCTAATCAAACAAAACTACTTATTAACGTGAGCTTATGCATTTGTACCTCTTTCTTCACCAATCTCAGGAATTCTTCACGCTCTCTGCACACTGACTGTTTATAACAAAAACAAACAGAGTCTCAGATAGGTATGGGATAAAAATTTTCATATTCAATGTTGACAACCATAGACTCATTTTTCTTACAGAAGCGGAAGCTAAAACACCCAATGCACGACTAAGTTTGCAAAGATCATCCTGCTGTTCAAGAACTCTAGCTCTGGCCTGTTCTTGTGCTTCAGTGGCCGTTGGTATGGTCATCTCTTGGAGCGCCTTATCCTCTTCACCACCTTTAACATCCTTCATCCTTGTAAGCTCTTCTTCTTCTTTCTCTTCTTCTTCCTACATATATATTAATATACAAAATGTAAAAGGCGAAACAGAGAAAATTTGAGTCCTCTAACTTCCTCAAGCAAGCATAATGTTAATGTTATACAATCAAGTGGGTTAAGATCAGACCTTGATCAGTTCTTCTTGCATTTCAAGGTACTCTAATTTCCTTCTTCGCTCAGAAACAGGGTCTTCAGATGGCAGAGAAGTAATACCAACAGTATCCACAACCTCGTCGGGAAGAGAAGAAAGAGTAGCTCGGACAGCATCCTCTGCTTTAACTCTTCCAGAAACCGTGAATGCCCTGAATATAAACTGCTATCAGAAATTTATTCGCAATAAAACTGATGCAAGAACGAAATAATGAGAAAAAAGAGTTCTGAAACATACCTAGAGAGGATCAATCACGCAAGCAGACAAACCTCCAAACAGTTTCCTCCATTACGATCTTATTGAACCATTTGTTTGTTGATCCCAGCATCACCAATGATTTACCATCCAAAAACCTTGAAATCTTGCTCAAACCTGATTTGGAAGAGAAAATTATAAGCTACGAGACCTGATTTGGAAGAGAAAATTATAAGAGTATAGAGACTTAGATCTAAGAGACCTGATTCGAAATTGGAATCTCTTGCAACCTCGACACCAACGACTCAGTAGCTGCTTCTCTAACGGAAGCATTATAAGCTACAAGACCTGATTTGGAAGGGCTCGATTTGGCACCCCCAGATCCGACACCAGGAAGCTTCGAACCGTGAACCATTCCGAACTGAAGGAGAGCCGAGATCTCTCTCTGAATCTTCCATCGCCGCACCAACGTGTTGCAGCGGTTGAAACCGTCCTTGCGCCGCCGGAGACAGTGAATAAGACGACCTACACTAATCGACACAAAAGGAAAACAAAGAACGAACGAAAGAGAAGGGAGGGGGAGGAGCCCTCTCACGGCGCCGGCCGGAGCCGATCACCGGATAGGCAGCGACGGGATCTAGATCTGGACTGGTGTTCAGCGGCTGCGAGAGAGAAAGAGGATTTAGTTATTTACCTCTGAAATTTGTTTCGATTTCGCGAAGAGGAGAGAAAGAAATTGGCAAAAAAATTTCTAAGTGTTTAGAGGCAAAAAATTTTAAGTAACCCAGGAAAAGGAAAATTTTTAGAGCTACACTTTAGATAGCGTTTTCTTTCTTAAAAAAATTCGGTAATCCTATTATAGCGTTTCAACAAGGGAGAAACGCTATGTAAAGTTCAGAGACATACTAAATATAGCAGAATGACCACAAACGCTATAGTATAGTGCTATAAAATCCCAGATTTCCTGTAGTGAATATTATTTATGTTAGAGAAAGAAAAAAAAAGAAAGAGAGAGATAAATAAAATAAAAAGAGAGAGAAAAAAATAAATAAAGAAAGAGAAAAGAGAGAGAGAAACATAAATAAGAAAAAGAAAGAGAGAGAGAGACAAAAGAAAAAAGAAAAGGGAACGAGAAGGAGAAAGAAAGAGAAGGAGAAGATTGCCAAATGAAGAGTTGTGTTATAAGGGAGGGCAAATGTGACAAAACACATCAAAAAAGGGTGTCTTATTTACAAAGGGTGTCAAAGTGCTATTAGAGTTTTGAAAAGGGAGTCTGAGTGCAATATTCCCTATGTCTAATATATCTACGTAATACTTTACACATATTGACATATTGTTCGATGTGTTTTGATTGTTGTTTATCTAATTTAACCTTCTTTATCTATATATAAGGTTCCAATTTAACCACACTGCACCGTTAGAACACAAATATATTTTGGAAATTCTGTGTATATTATATACAAATTCACATGATATTTTGATTGATTCAAAAGAAGATATCTGGAAATCAGTTATACATTTAAAAGCTATGTCTTAATAAGAGTTAATAGTAAGTTTTTATATTTATTCGGTTTCATACCAACTTTTCATATTTAAATAATTTGTTTTTGCTCAATTTATACTCCCTCAAATTAATATTTAATCCCAACTAGTGAAAGGAGATCCCACTGTCGGATCAAAATGCAGGAGTAGTGCAGAAGAAGCACATAGAGCGCAAAGAAGATAAGAAAGATAAGCATTCCCATAAACATTGAAGCAACGATAAAGAGAAAGAAATGAAGAACAGCTGAACAGGTATTGTCTTAACCCTAAAGTTATATATTTTCTTTTCTTGTATTCATTTGAAAGAGCCTTAGCGAAAATACAATTAGTAGAGTTAGGACTTAGGAGTAGACTCGAAATTGTACTTTTAATTAATGAGTGGAGCCAAGAAAACTAAAACATTATTGAATCTCCACTAACTGGTTTTCTAAGTAGTTAACTTGAGAGACCAGTTCTTGTGGCTGGATCAACAACTTCTCTGTTTTAAGGGCTTCACCATACGCCGCAATGAGCAGTGCTTCAGCTCGACCATGATCCTTTTTCCTCTTAAGTTGAGAACTAAGCGATGGAAACAACTCTGTGGCAACTCGTCTGCTATCGTCCTGCAACAGAAAATAAAAACTTTGTCAGGCACTTCACAGATTTGTATTTAACTCACAAAAGTTTGACAGTAAAAGATCAGATCACCTTTGTGCAACTCCCGCTAGCAAGTTGAAAATGCCTCTTCCACAAAGATGCAGAAACCGGAATAACACAAAAGCCTGACGCAACTAGTGTTCCTATCCATAATCCATATCCAAATCCTCCACTATACCAACCCTAAGACACAAAACACAAACACAAACATTTCAGTTTTAAGCAAATTAATACAAACATAAGCGAAGAAAATTGAAGTGTTTATAGCATTAACCTGTTTTCCATCTTTGGGAAAAGGATTCGATTGTTCTATATATACTCTGCTTCCTACATTATTGAATACAAAAGATGTTAAATTGCTTCCAAATCTCACCCAAAGAACACATCAACAAAGATAGAGTGTGGAGTATTGTATCTTTCTTACCAGAGGGAACATCTAAACTCTGAATCAATTGTACAATTGATTTTGCATCCAAACGTTTCCGTACTCTTTTCCCAACTAAAACTGGGATGTGAGGAGTATCATAAACCTACTTCAGATTAAACCAAACAACAAAAATCACAATCAACTTTGGTAATAACTCAGATTCTGTTCAAAATGATTCACATGAGTTCTTGCATATCATAAACCTACTTTGAATTGAACCAAACAAATGCTAAAAAAATACAATCAACTTTGGTAATAACTCTCATTTTATTCAAAAAACGATTCACAGATTCCTTCACATTCTCGATTCTTCCCACAAATTACAAATGAACCTTGTAAAGAACTAAAGATAGATAATTCTGTAACCCACAATTCTGAAAATTTTATCCACAAATCAATTGAAAAAAACCCTAACTGATCTGAGCAAAAGAACAAATGTTCAAAACACAATCAACTTTGGTAATAACTCTAATTCTATTCAATTTGATTCACATAACCTTGTAAAGATAGATACTTTTGTAACCACACAATTCTGAAAATTTCCTAATCAATTGGAAAAAAAACCCCCTAAAAACTCATACTTTCACCATTCTAGTGACTGACCTGAGCAGAAGAAGAAGAACCCAAGTGGTCAGTTTTCAAAAGAGCCAACGCACCAGACAAATCAGGGTCAATCCCAATGATGCAGCTTAACTCAGAACTCTCTTGAGTCGTCTCTTCGTCTTGTGAGGTGAGAGAGAGAGAATCTAACCATTTCTCCTTCATCAAAGCTGCTTCGATGGCTTTGGTCGTAGGAAGAGCGCTACGCGCGAGACTTCGTCGGCGAATAAATGGGTATGTGAAAGACGGCGAGTGAAAGACGAAAGGTCTGAGCTTTGAGAAGAGACTATGCATCTGTGGCAGCGATGGTTGGCCGTACGCTGTTGCCATTACAAGAAGAAGCCCCAAATTAGAGCAAAAGTCACTCCTATTTCATTTTGTTTTTTTTTTTTACATGAAACTATTGTGATGGTTAATTATTTATTGATAAAATAATCAAAATATACATGAATTTTTAGAAAACTTTTTAAAATCTTTAGTTGAATAACAGGAGATTTTAATAAAAACTCAGAATCTCTTAGACCATCTCCAATGGTTTTCCCTATTTTTACCTCTAAAATAGAGAAACTCTATAATAGATGTAACTTTTGCTCCAATGGATACCTCTATTTTTTCCTCTAAAAAAGAATATTATGTAGAGATTCTTTTTTATTTTACTATTAATACCTTTTACTTATAAAAGTTGTAAACTAACCCATTTATTTTTAATATTTGTGAAACTTTCATAAAATTATGGTATATTCTTTTTTAACATTCATAAATATTATTTAAAAATAATATTATGGTATAAATGAAAAATAAAATATATAATTTATTTATATTTAATAAAATTTTATATAAATTTTCTTTTGCAAACAATAGTCTCAAATTTTAGAATACTTTTTATACGAAAACATTTAAAATCAATTCAAAATATTATAATTGGTCAAAATTAACTTTATAATCAATTATCCTATCAATATAAAAAATCATTAAAATATTATTTTATTAATATTTTAAAATTTCGTTTTTATTATTAAATTATTATAGATTTTATTTATTTTGATCACAAATATAAAAGAATTAAAAGTTAAAGGACCATTTTACAAATAAAAAAGTTCAACTCTATTATAGAGGAAAAAAATAGAGTTTCTCTATATATAGAGGCAAAAATAGATATCTCTATTTTAGAGATGAAAATAGAGGTGGGTTGGAGTGATTTTACTCTAAAATAGAGTTCAAAAGCAAATATAGAGGTGGGTTGGAGATGCCCTTAGAATCATTGGTTCAAAACACCCCGAAGCTATTGTGTCATTTGAAAATGGGTTAGTTCGATTTGAAAAGAAACGTGGTGGTTATATAGAAAAATCGTAATAAAATTGCTTTGAATAATTATTTTATTATCGTAATCTATCTTGAAAAAACATTTTTTTACTTTTAATATTGGTAAATAAGTTTGCTTAAAATGAAAAATACCCTAGTAAATAACAATTTGTCAATGATGTATGTGATAGAATGGAGGTTAGGAAGGCAAAGAGGAGTTGGTGTTAGTTATTTCATTTATTTTATTTTTTTTGGGTAGTTTTCCAAATTTATCATCTTTTAATTTACCTATTCTTTTGTTTTTCTAAATATAATTAAAATTTTATCCAGTAATCTCTTTCAGATTTACTTTGCTCTTTTAGCGGTTCAAATTGTTAATCCTATTATTATTCTTCTTTTTTCTTGACATTTAGTTATGTACTATGATAGATCATTCATCTAGATGTAAAGAAAAAAAAAAAAAAAAAAAAAAACATGAAAAATTCTTATTCAATTACAATGAAGTGCTTTCCATACACTGGTGAAAAATATTGGTAATCCATTATGAAAAACATGTTTTCACTTTCAAATATCAAATCCATTTATTTTCAAATTCAAATAAAATCCATGAATCAATAAACCCCCTAATTTTTTTTTTTTTTTGGTGAGGGGATTAAAAAAAATAAAATAAAATAAAATGATGGGAGACATTGTCTCCCATCATTTATTCATAACAAAATCAAATACAAATTTGCCGCGGACACGCAGTTCCACGCGCATCGTCTACCACAAGCGAATCAACAACATTAGGCGCAAAGGCAAAAGAATGAAACCCTAAAGGAAGAGAAAAAACATGGTTAGCTAATCCATCGGCAAGACGGTTAGCTTCCCTGTAAACATGAGAAACACGGACAATCCAGTCCCTTGATATAAAGCCATGGCACAAGCGTACCAGGAAAGACAGCGGATGAGCATCGCTTATCCCTGTGTTTAGAAACCCCACCACTATCTCCGAATCTACCTCCACTTCCAACCGAGTAACCCGCTTCTCCCAAGCTATATAAAGTCCATAATACACACCCCACAACTCTGCTAACAGAGCGGAACATATACCAATATTCAAAGAAAATCCGCCTTGCCAATTCCCAAGCTCGTCTCTCAAAACACCACCAGCCGTAGCATTACCCGAGTTACCATGGGAAGCCCCATCAGTGTTGAGTTTCATCCATCCAGCTTGTGGCTTGGTCCATGCGATCATCTGCTCTGATCTAGCTCGTCCCCTTCTTGTGTCTCGGTGAGACACATTGGCAACCAGCACCTCGTTAGCTGCATCCTTTAGAAATTTTATCCGGTCCCGACACTTCCCATTTGAGTTAAAAACATTACCACACCTCCATTTCCAACCCCACCAAACTGCCATACCAAATAGAGTAGACCAATTATTGAATTCGGCCCCCAGGTTATCATAAATCCATTCAAGTAATGATTTAGTGAAGAACTGGTGGTGTCTCCCTGTTGGTACCAAGATCCGCCACACGCCAGCCATTGCCGGACAATCGCGTAGAATGTGAAGAATAGTTTCTTCCCCACTTTTACAAACTGAGCAAAGAGACGTATCACTGAGGTGTCGTCGGAATCTCTCTGCATTTGACATGATGGCTTGGTTTCCCACCATCCACAAAAACACCTTGACTCTCTCCGGAGCCATGAGAGACCATATGCGGGACCAAAATCTCTCCATACACTGTCTTGGAACTACATCACGAGACAATAACGAGTAAGCAGATGAAACAGTAAAACACCCATCTGATGTTTCCCCCCAGGACAACCTGTCACTAGCTCCGGTAAAATTATCAACCACCATAGCTCTTAGCGATAAACAAATCACTTCAGAGACATACGGCTCAATCCTCCCCCACAGCCAGCCGATCCCATTAATCCACAATTCACTAACCCTTTCCTCTGCTCTGTTTTCGGGTACCTCCATCTCCACCACCTCTAATAGAGGTTTATCAATTAGCCACTTGTCTTTCCAAAAACGGATATCTTTACCATTCCCGACCACCCAGCTTTGCCCTTTCAAGATAACCTCTCGCACCCCAACACACACACTTCTCCAAGTTGAAGACCAAGAAGTTTTGGGAATTGTCCATGCCGTGGATTGTGAATTCTCAACCTTATACTTGCTCCGTAATACTCTTGCCCATAGACTGGACCGGTTCAGCATTAGTCTCCATCCCACTTTTGCCAATAATGCTTTATTCATATCTGTAGCCTTACGGATACCAACGCCTCCCTCTCTCTTTGGGACACAGATCCGTTTCCAGGAGATTAAATGCTGCTTCCTCTTCTCCCTTGTGCTCCCCCACAAGAAAAACCGTGACACTTTATCCAGGGTATCAAGTATCGATTGTGGCAGCGAAATAACATTCATAGTGTGTATCGGTATGGAAGCAAGTACTGCCTTAGTCAATGTCAATCTGCCTGCAAAACTCATGCAACGACTCTTCCAACCTGCAAGCCGAGATGACACTCGTTCCACTATCTCGCCAAAAGTCTCTTTATTGATCCTTTTTTGTAAAACTGGCATACCAAGATACTTCCCGAGATCAGTTGTGGCTTTGATTCCACTTTCATTACTAATCTGTGATTGTAGCTCTCGCAACACATTCTTCGAGAAATAGATCTTCGATTTATCCAAGCTGATTTTCTGACCAGATGCTTCACAAAACCCTACCAGCACCTTGCGAATTACCCGTATCTGAGCCACAGAAGCTTCTGCGAATAGGATAAGATCATCCGCGAAGCATATGTGCGAAAGCAAGGGGCCGCCCCGTGATAATCTGATTGGTTTCCACTCTTTATTCGCAATAGAGTTGTCAATTAAATGACATAAACGTTCTAGGCACAGAGCAAACATGTACGGAGATAGCGGGTCCCCTTGTCTAAGACCCCTCTTAGGTGTGAATGGTTCTGTCATCTCTCCATTCCACAAAACCGTCATCGCTGGACCTGACACACACCACATAATCCAATTAACCCAAATATCTGAGAAGCCCGCAGCAATAAGAGTGTCTTCTAAGAAGTCCCATCTTATTCGATCATACGCCTTTTCCAAATCCAACTTCAATAGCATCCATCCTTTACGGCCTTGCTTACGTTTCATAGAATGGACAACTTCCTGCACAATCACAATATTATCCGTGCTGAGCCTGCCTGGGATAAAACTAGATTGAGCTGGTCCAATGAGATTAGGCATCAATTTCTTGAGTCTTAACACCATCACTTTAGTCACTGCTTTAAACAACACATTACAAAGGCTGATAGGGCGAAATTGAGTAATCTGTTCTGGTTTACCCACCTTCGGAATTAAAACAAGCAACGCATCATTCATCCCTGGTGATAACTCCCCTGTTTCGAAAAAACCAAGAACGAACCTTATAACCGATTCAAAACAAACGTCTGCATGAAGGATGGAAAGTGCACGAAGTTCTTTCCTAAACCGTTCAGTCTTACTACGAAAGTAAATGACGATGGGTATCCTCTATATAGACGACGCGACGATGGAAGGTTTATCGATAAATTAGGGTTTCGATGTGATAACAGATACGTTGTTCCTTACAACAAAGAATTATCGATACGCTACCGTGCTCATATAAATGTTGAGTGGTGTAACCAGTCACGGTCAATCAAATATCTTTTCAAATACATCCATAAGGGTCCTGACTACATTGGAGCATCCGTGCAGAGAGAAGATGAAAATGGTGTTGTCCATGACGAGGTAGCACATTATTATAGTTGCAAGTACGATATTTCATTATAGAACATGATTAAAACAGTATTCCAATCGGTTTATACTTAAACTGTTTTGTTAAAATGAAGGTACATATCTGCATGCGAGGCTACGTGGCGAATACTTGCCTTTCCTACGCATTATAGGATGACGTCGGTCGTCAAACTTTCTTTCCACGCACCTGATAAACAGAGAGTGTTTTTCAATCCGGACGATCCTATCGAAGATGTACTCGGCCGTATATCTTCTACTCAGTCGATGTTCCTTGCGTGGATAGTGGCTAATAAGAAATATCCTACCGAAGGGAAGAAAGTTACGTATGCTGATTTCCCGTCACTATTTGTTTGGAAAGGTCGACAGCGAGCTAGGGAATTACGAAAAAGGGGATTTGCAGTAGGGAGAATTACCCATGTGCCTCGGTCTGCAGGAGAAGATTATTACCTAAGGATTTTGCTTAACATCGTAAAAGGTCCCATTTCTTTTAATGAAATAAAAACGGTGAACGGTGTCGTCCACGAAACCTTTCAAGAGGCGTGTTTTGCGTATGGTTTACTTGACGACGACAAGGAGTATATCGAAGCTATTAAGGAGGCAAGTGTATGGGGTTCAGGGAATTACTTGCGTAAACTATTCGTTGTAATGCTGATGTCCAGAAGTATGTCTCAACCTTTAAAAGTGTGGGATGCTTCTTGGCTTTACTTATCAGAAGACTTGTTGTATAGAAAAAGGAAACAGTTACGCGATCTAGGTATGACTCCGACATATAATGTTCCTTTTTACTTATCCTACCCGAATGTCATGGCTTATATTAATATATGTCTATTGAATACATCGTTTACCATCCCGGACAAAGAACTGAAGAAAATGGGTTTAATCGCTAAGATGAGATACTCCGTAATAGTGGTTATTCTTTGCGCGATTTCGGGGGTATGCCTTGTGCGGAAGTCACTATAGATAATGCCAATAAGAATAGCTTGATAGAAGATGAGCTTAGATATGATAAAACCAAACAACGGAGAATATTTTCGGATCTGTTTGGAAAACTAACACCCGAGCAGAAGGACATCTACGATAAAGTCATGGATGCCGTTATCCATAATAAAGGAGGTGTTTTTTTGTATATGGATTCGGCGGTACTGGAAAAACTTTCCTGTGGTCAATTTTATCTGCGGCTATACGATCGAAAGGTTTGATCGTACTCAACAATGCGTCTAGCGGTATTGCTTCGTTGCTGTTACCTGGTGGGCGTACCGCTCATTCCAGGTTTGGAATACCCCTTTTGCCAACAGAGTCATCGACCTGCTCGATCAAACGCGATTCTGACATTGTCGATTTAATAAGACAGTCGCGCCTCATAATATGGGACGAAGCACCTATGATGAATAAGTATTGTTTTGAGTCGTTGGATAAAAGTATGCGTGATGTTCTAAGGGATGAACGAGATCGACCTTTCGGTGGGAAGGTGATGGTGTTTGGAGGCGACTTTAGGCAGATATTACCGGTGATCGTTGGTGCTGGAAGAGAGCAGACTGTTTTAGCTGCCCTGAATTCGCCGTACATATGGAAAACATGCAGGGTTCTAAGGCTTACCAGAAATATGCGGCTTACTCAGTCCCTTGATCCGGCCAATGCACAACAGATAGAGATCTTCTCCAAGTGGATATTGGGAGTTGGGGATGGAAAGATCAACGAACCTAATACAGGAGAAGCGGATATTGATATACCCGAGGACTTGCTTATAACAGATGTTAATAATCCTACAGAGGCGATAGTCAAGACGGTATATGGAGAAGATTATTTCAAGAAGAAAACACCATCATTCTTACGGGACAGGGCAATATTAAGTCCAACAAACAAAGATGTCGATATGATAAACGAATTCATGCTCTCCCAGATGGAAGGTAATTTATATCTATAGAATTTCGAGACCTTTCGCTCTATTATAACCAATTTGGACACTGATATGTGGCGGCTATTTTCACTTTCTTTTCAGGTTCCGAGAAAAGTTATCTAAGTTCTGATAGCATTGATCCTGCTTTTGATACTGATCAAAATAACATGGTATATTCTCAAGAATTTCTTAACAGTGTCGTAGTATCTGGATTACCAAGACATCATCTGAGGTTGAAAATTGGAACTCCTATAATGTTGTTGAGAAATATATATCACAAAGAAGGCTTGTGTAATGGTACACGACTTCAAGTGACTCAGCTAGCTGATCATGTTATCGAAGCAGAGGTTATAACCAGTGAAGTTCATGGTAAACGAGTGTTAATCCCGCGGATGTTTCTTTCACCACCAGAAACTAAATTTCCATTTAAAATGAGGCGCAGGCAGTTCCCAGTAGCGGTTGCGTTTGCTATGACTATAAACAAAAGCCAAGGCCAAACATTAACTACTGTTGGACTATTCCTTCCTAGACCAGTGTTCTCTCACGGACAGCTATACATTGCACTTTCCAGAGTAAAGTCGAGAGAAGGGTTGAAGATTCTGATACTTGGAGACGACGGAAAGCCTCGAACAAGAACAAGAAATGTCGTGTACAAGGAAGTCTTTCAAAACCTCGGATAGTTATCTTATTTTTTCTTTTCCAATCCCGCTTTTGCTGGCAAACTCATGTTTTGCGGTTTTCTTGCTAC
Source organism: Erysimum cheiranthoides (assembly GCA_011420285.2). Taxonomy (NCBI): domain Eukaryota; kingdom Viridiplantae; phylum Streptophyta; class Magnoliopsida; order Brassicales; family Brassicaceae; genus Erysimum; species Erysimum cheiranthoides. The sequence continues at coordinate 8,079,418 of CM022182.2, forward strand.
AGAATATCTATTAATAATTTATACGTTACGTTTATTTAACCGATAAGTTAATAATTTATATGTTACGTTTATTTAAGCGATAATTTCCATTTTTAATAATATCATGACTTTCCAGAAATTTAGTCAGATAATATCCTTAAGTAAAATTTCTACATATTATTATCCTTACCTAAGATTGAAAGTTTAACAGTCGTATATTACTTGTGAAAGCTTAATTGTCATACATCAATGTAAAAGTTATTTTAAATGTTAAGTTTCCTTTTTGGATAATATCGTAATATTTTCGACTTTTATGTAGGTAATATCCTTAAGTAAAAGTTCCATATATTATTATCCTTAAATATAATTATTATTATGTTATAGATTCCGGTACAATATATATTAAACCCTAGAGTTTGTCCTACTGATTAACATTCCAACGACCTTTGAAAATCAAAAGGGCAAATTACTACAATCAAAATATGTAAATCGTATATTGACATATGGACCTGAAACGAATATTCTTTCGTAAATTAATGTTAATGTTACTATTAAATTGTTATAATATTATGTTGATAATGTCAAGAATTATACTATATCTGTTGGATGGTGTATTATTAATGTAAAAATACTATATCTTATGTAAAATAAAAAAGGAAAATTGAATACAATACTTTTATCTATATATCTATATATATATATATATATATATATGTATGTATAGCATAGTTTACCCGCGATCTAGCAAGAGCTCATTGATCTATCGTACTGATTAAAATGTCTGGTCTCGGAAATGGCATGGTTCCGTCAAAAAGACAAAAGTTGGATATGCGTATTTACGATCAGATGTTGACATGCCCCTACTCTTGCAGTCTTTACACTAACACGCAAGGGCTCATATTGGCTGGTGGAAAGGTAAATTTTCGATAATTCATGAACACTATTTGTTCTGGTGTCACTATATCAATTAAATTAAATCACATTCGTAGGGTGTCAAAATACAAAATATAGAGCAGAAGGAAATTATTGGATGTTACCATAAAGTCCAGGGATGGAGAAACAACGTACTTATTCCGACGTTCAAATTGGCATCTGTTATGAATCCATTGAAACCAATCACACGCCTGTATACGACTCAATGGAAAGAAGTACCGTGTCAAGACATTCGGTAATTATGATGAAGAAAAATAATTATTTTTACATATGTATAATATAAGGAATATTTATGGAAAACTTTTTAATCTAAATTCTTTTACAGGATCTCTAATGCTAATTATGGCATACGGGTGTTCGAAGATCTCATTGAACCATCCATATGAATAATCTCGAAGACGCAAAGTTCCAATCTCTTTTTTTTTTTTTTGAATTTAGTTAAAAGTTATTATTTACCTTGCATACGTTTCGGAATTGTTTTCGTGCTTTTAGCATATCATAAATAAAATAAATGGTGATTATATTATTTCATTTGTTTTATTTACTTAACAATGTTTTGCTTTACTTGGTATGTATAAAACAATTTCGCATAGCTGAGGTAACGTGACTATTTAACATATAAATACATCTTCATGCATATTTAACAACAAAATACGAGTTATGGAAAATCCCAGCTACAATACATGCAAAACAATATGTTAAAACATTATGGTCGACTCCTTCGCAGATTCGTGAATAAGAAGAATAAAAGAAACAAACATATTTTTAAACTTACTTTTTTATTCCGGATTTGTAAACTAATTAGTGATAAATAATCGATCCAATGGACTTTTAAGGCGCGTGTTTTGATAATGGACTCATATCAAACGAGTCTGAAACTCAATATCCAATATATTTTAATAACGTTTGGGCCTTATAAACTCTAATATTGAAAAGCAAAAAGAGATCGTATTATAATTTGTATGGGCTCATTGTTTGGGTAGTTTAGGCTACAATGATTTTTTCTAAAACAATACATCTCGACAATTTCAGATTTGATAAAAAAAACAAGAGTTTGCCATTTTGAATATATAAATAAACTAAAAAAATACAAATTTCTAACCTTATAATAAAACGTGAGAAAAGTTTAAAATAACTAAAACATCATGTTTACGCGTGGCTAATTCTTTAAAAAATCTTCAAATTGGAATTTTAAAAAAGAACAAAAAAGTATTTAAAAAATAAAATACCAAACATTTAATTAAAACAACAGTAATAATCGTCTAGGTAAAATGTTCTTGATCATTCTACAATCAATCCGCGAGCACGGCACGTCTCTTCGTATGTGCCATGTACTACTCCTTCGTACGTTCGCAGTTGCTCTTCGGTTGTAGGACCCTTAAGAATTCCTAACAGAAGCCTCAGGTAGACGTGTGATCCAACTTTTTTAGAGAGATACCTAGGATGTCCGTGCCTTGAAGTTCTCATCCTTGGTGTAAATTGTTGATGATTCCTTTTCCAAACGTAAAACAGCGAAAGTTCATCATATGTGAGCATTCTAGCTTGTTCGTCGTACTCATTCAAATTTAGCCAAGCCACGAGCATTGGATCGTCATTCACATCGTTGTCGTTCACGTGCGCCATTAGTCACTCGATTGATGATTTTAATTCTTTTGGTGGTTCTCTTGCGTAAAACTTAAACCTAAAATATATAGGCCACGTCTACCTTATTGTATCGGCGTAGCCAAAATGTTGATTTGTAGTGAATGTCAAGGGGTAGATTTCAAGTGTAGATTTGAAAAAAAATGTAAAACTCAATTTGACATTATACAATAAATTAACAAAATGTAGATTTCGATGAATATTCGGTATTTTAAAAATGTTAATTTCACCTTATAAAAATGTTAATTTTACAATATTGATAATATCGTTATTTGTTTACGAAATATAGATTTCGACGAATATTAGGTATCTTAAAAATGTTAATATTACCTTGTAAAAATGTTAATTTTACAATATTGATAATATCGTTATTTGTACGATATATATCGTAATATCGTAATCATCCAAAAAAAATGAAATTTGTCATATATTCACCCCTATATATTGACTTATCATTCTATCGTGGTGTACTGACAATGAATAAATTCATCCCACATCATTGACTTCGTAGTCACGAGATTATCATGACCAGAAGAAGAAGATGCAAAATAGTTCATCCTGTTGAGGTTTCAGAGTTGGTTCCTAACGTGCCTGCATAGTGAATTAGGGTTAAGATACTTAGATGTTTCGAATCTCATTCTCTCTTCAATGAAACACTCGAATAAAAAGCTACTTGGAATTATTCTTTTATGAATATATATAAAATTTTATGTAGATATTATTAACTCCTATGGATGGATATGTCATTTGCAATGAAGGCTCGGTTTCTCAGTCATAAATTCAATGTTGACTGTTACTATGCATGTAATTCACAATTGTCATTCTATACGTCATAACTATATAGTAAAAACCAAACTTCGACTTTAAAATATAGTAAAAAGTAAACAACGACGTAAAAACACAACTAATTATAAAAATAAAAACATGTTCATTGATTATTAAATCATTATTCTAATTATTCGTCATCACGCATGCTGCTCTCTTGGTCTCATACACGGCTCCTTCCTAGGTCTTGGTATCTTTTTCAGTTGTAGTGACTTTCAGATAGCGGAAAAGAAGTCTCAAAGCAGTAGACTGGGGGTTTTCGTTTGGACCGCTTCTTATTCTTGGTTCAAACTCTTCTGTTCGTTTGTTCCAAACGTAGTATGTCGATAATCATTCGGATCTGAGTTTTCTATCTATCGGATCGTTTTTGTTCAGATCCAACCATGCATTGAGCATAGGATCTTTGTTAATAACATCATTAGCTGTGTTATTATGGACCATCGTTTGCTGTTGACAATAGATTAACTCACATTGGGATTATGTCTATATATATAGACCCTCGGTATTGGTATTGCGTCTAGGTTTGATTTTAATATTATTCCTTATTCTTTATTATTTACTTTTTTTTGGTGAGGTACTCTTTATTATTTGCTTGTAGATAAGTATAAAAACTCAAATATTGCCCATTGTTTTTATATGTATAGGAAAGATATACATATATAGAGCTTCGATTTACGTATCCACCCTTTAGGTATATGTAAAATTTTATATTCGACGGATATTCGGTATCATAAAAATGTTAGTTTTCTTTTTTTTTTTAAATGTTAACTTTACAAGGTCGATAATATCGTTATTTTTTACCAGATATAGCGTACAACTTAAATATACTGAATTTTCATATATTCAACCATATATATAGAGTTATCATTCTATCGTGGTATACACGCAAGTCATAAATTCATTGACTTAGTAATCCCGAGATTATCATGGCGAGGAGAAGAAGATACATATCACCTCCTTGTGTTGACGTTTCAGAGTTAGCGCCTAACGTGCCTGCACAGAGGATTAGAGTTAAGATCCTTAGGTGCTTCGAATCTGGTACTCTCTTCTATGAGACACTCGAACTCATATTAGCTGATAAGAAGGTCTGACTGGGATACTTTTTATCGTTTGTTATATTATTCTTGTATTGTTTGCTATATTGTCTTGCTAACGTAAAAAAATAATATTTCTTCGTAGGGAACAAAGATACATGCTATAATGCATAGGGAAGTTGGTGAGTCGTATAAAAAGGTCATAAAAGAAGGAAATTGTGTAGTCATTGGCAATTTTAATCTAGAACCTAATATTCACTCACCGAGTCCAACGGCTCATCAGTATACCATTCATTGGAGACCAAGGACTCCTATACATAAACTTCGGATCCTTGACAATGCTGATCACTTTAGTTTCGTGTCTTTTGAAGACGTGAAGAGTGGTGAATTGGATCCCAATCTATGCATCGGTAGGACGTGTATTGTTATAAATATAATTAAACTGATATCATATGATTGCATTTTAAAATCATTGACTATCCATGATCATTGTCTTTTATTGTAGACGTTATTGGACGTGTTATGAGTGTTGGTAGTTTTGCAATAGGAGATCCGTTAGGTTTGCAAGGCAATAATATGTACATAGAGATAGAAAACGATGAGTAAGTTGTAAAATACATATGAATATTAATTTCTCTCTGTATACATTCTTTTCGTACCAATTGATTATGTTGTCTTAAATTGATTATGTAGGGGTAAACGTTTGGAATGTAGAATCCCGAGACGTTATTCTGCAGAATTTTGGGCTGGTTGGAATGGTTGCGTTGATAACATTATCATATGTATCATGCGATTTGTGACGATTGAGAGTGATCATCAAGGTTCTGTTGTTGTTCTGCGTTTAATTTTTAATTTAAGAAGTTTTCATCTAATATATGTTATACCTATTTTCGATTTTTTAGGATCTCCGAGAGTTACTACGGCAAGTACGTTCACAAAGATCTTATTCAATCATCAATGTCAAGAAGAATCGATGCTCCGGAATTACTTTCTGAACAAGCAATGAATTAAGTTGAATTTAGTTTTTTTTTAGGATTTCCTCTCATTATTAAGTATGAATCGGTTTTGTTTTTTGGTTTTTTTAGTTTTTTTTTTTGTTTTCCTTCGTTTATTATCAAACTTGAGAATTCGTTGGTTATTATTAATGTGCTTATACAATGATGTATACAAACTTATATGAATTAGTATAAAAACCTGTATGTACTGAACCCTGAGAAGATGAAAAAATTGAAATTCGCAATAGTTTAACTAAACTAATGATACACAAATAAACTAAAAGGTAATTTTATAATCGACTATAAAGGTAATTTTCTAATTACGATTGTGTTAATTTTCCGTATATGCTAAATTCGATATTATATTGCTTCAAATATAATATAATATCGAATATGTATATAGGTAATATCGTAAAATATCGAATTTTTAAAAACATATACTCATTAGATACATGTATATCTTAACTTAATATATTATACAAGATTTTACAAAAAAATATATTTAAACATTATCATGATGATTAATATATGACAAATATAAATGGTACAGTTAAGACATACCTAGACTTTATATAGAGAAAATAATATCTTACGAATTATTTCCATGTTATCAACAGAAGAAAAAAAGTAAAATTTCGTGTTCTAATACATAAATCCCACTTGTATATAAAGGATGCATCGCAGTTAGGGTTCTATACGTATCATACTTTCATTGTCTTGAATCATGGCAAATATTACCTCAACTGTTCTAACTCAAGAAAACATTGATCACGATAGTGTTGTAACCCGTGTTGCGGATCTGAGGCCTTCTGTGGTCCACAGAGTTACCAGAGTCAAAATTTTACGTCGGTTTCATCCCATCTTTGATCTTGTGCCCGTGGTGCAGGTCATTCTCGTGGATATAGAGGTAAGAGTATAAAATCACGAATTTATTTGTTGAATATCATATTTATTTTGTAGCATTATATAATAACCTAGAATTTCTTATTGTCTTAATAAAGGTGTCAGAATACATGCTACAATTGGTGAAGACTGCTTCGATACATGGTTGTCCGTATCTGCTAGAGGAAGTTGGATACAAATAACAAACTTTCGTCTATCACGTGTCGTTGGTAGGTTCAGGCCAACCCTACACGAGTACAAAATACACTGCAATGTAAGAACTAAATTTGAAAATATACCGAGTTGCGGTGGCGGTGATTTCTTCGCCTTCGTTTCGTTCCGGAATATTTTGGAAGGCCTAATCGATACAATATATTGCGTAGGTAATATATAATATATGTTTCAATTTACATATTATTCTTATGATGCAAAAATATTTACTGTTAGTTTAGACGATATTTATTGGGTATTATTGCTTTCGTTAATTATATGTTGAAGATGTGATTGCCCGAATAGTGAGAGTTGATCATTTCCCGTATGAACCTCGAGATGAAAACAAAAGAGATCGAATCTCTCTCCTCTTGGAGGACGAAGAGTAAGTGTGTGAACTATTTCGTAGTGTACGTTCGTTTTGTTAGATATTTTAATATATGATATTAATAACTACAAGTTTCATTGTGTGGGTTCTGTTATAGGGGTCTGCAAATGAAATGTCGATTAATGAATAACTATTACCGAGATTTAGTGGCGACTATCAGAGGCCTTGCCTATACAGACGATAATGATATTGGAATACTTACTATGCAGTTTGCTAAACTCGAAAGATACAGAGGTATTTTGTTCGGATATTTATAGACTTTATTTGTCATATGTCTATACATTTTCTAACTTCCGTGATTTTTTCAATTTCAGGTGAATTATGGCTGAGACCTACACGTAATTGCACGGTTGTTGCTGTTAATAAACCGTGTGCTGAAGTGTCTATATTGCGTCTCATATTTTCTAATAGAGACAGAGTTAGGAGATCATAGGAGTTAAGAAAGCTAGCTAGGTTTTGTTTATTTATTTCTTTTTTTTTCCTGAAGGATTTGTTTAATTACGTTAATGATATTTAGTCGTTATTTATTTTACGGATATTATTTGGAGATTTTTAATTTACTTTTTTTCAAGTCAATAAGGATTCATTCTGTTTATTTTTATGTTCAATTTGCACATACTATTTAACCACCTTATATTTCATCGTTTTGGGAGAGTCATATTATATTTCATCGTTTGGGGGCGGCATGGCGGGGTTTTATTATACAATCCATGGACTAATATATCTCTATGGGCTTTCATTTCTAACATCAAGAAACGTCTTTACAGAAATGTGATGAGTTGGTTTAAAACGATAATTTTCATTGTCTATTCTTTTCCTGAAGTATCGTCTTACCCAACACACAGTAGCACACGATATACAAATGATTTACGCTATAGACGATCAAGAAAGCAATACATATCCGTCAAAGCGATACCTGCAATACCAAAAAATAAACGGATTATGAGCGAAAGACAAACATACACACAACAGACAAACAACGAACTAAAAACCAGTTGATGATGCATGTTATAGAAGTTCACGTGATATATTGATTTGATTCAAATATGTATTAAAAAAGGACCTTGATTAAAATGTAAAGTAAATTTTACGGAATTCTTCTTTGTTATAGTTACGATCTAAAAGGATAATCTCGGACCCAGGGTTTATGGAATCTTTACTTTATTTGTTGTTATCTCTTATTGATGTATTTTGCATATTCGACAAATATGTTATATTCACAATTATTTGGACCCCCTAAATCATGGAAATATCCTAATTAACACGAAAAAATTCCAAACGTATTGGGTCTATAAATATTCGTTATATTCTTTTGTTAGAACACATGTCCTTTAATTCTTCTATATATCTAAATAATCAAAAAATCATTTATGGAATTTAAGATTAATGGTCATTAAAATTTGTTCAAACTTTTTTTGTTGGGCCGTGATAAGTCCATAACTTTTGTTGGGCTATAACTTATTTACTTTTAACGTGTCGTTAATTTTCCGTAATTAACCATAGACAACTACATATAATTTAAATTATTGAATGGTATTTGCAATATCTTAACTTCGTATATTACGCAAGAGTTTAGGAAAAAAAAAATATTTAAACCTTATCATGATGATTAATATATGACAGATAAAAATGGTACAATTAAGATATACCTAGACTTTATATGGGGAAAAACAATATCTTATGTATAATTTCCATATTATCAACAGAAGAAGAAAGTAAAAATTATTATTCTAATACATAAACCCACTTGTATCTAAAGGATACATCACCGTTAGAGTTCTTATACGCATCATACTTTCGCTGTCTTGAATCATGGCAAATATTATCTCAACTCTTCTAACTCAAGAAAACATGGATCACGATAGTGTTGTAACCCGTGTAGCGGATCTGATGCCTTCTGTGCTCCACAGAGTTATCAGGGTGAAAATTTTACGTCGGTTTCATCCCACCTTTGATCTTGTGCCCGTGGTGCACGTAATTCTCGTGGATATAGAGGTAAAAGTAGAAAATCACGAATTTATTTGTTGAATATCATATGTATTTTGTAGCATTATATAATAACCTAGAATTTTTAATTGTCTTAATAAGGGTGTCAGAATACATGCTACAATTGGTGAAGACTGCTTCGATATGTGGTCGTCCGTATCTGCTAGAGGAAGTTGGATACAAATAACAAACTTTCGTCTATCACATGTCGTTGGTATGTTCAGGCCAACCCTACACGAGTACAGAATACACTGCAATGTAAGATCTAGATTTGAAAATATACCGAGTTGCGGTGGCCGCGATTTCTTCGCCTTTGTTTCGTTCCGGAACATTTTGGACGGCCTAATCGATACAAGATATTGCGTAGGTAATATATAATATATGTTTAAATTTCTTATAATGAAAAAACATTTACAGATAGTTTAGACGAAATTTATTGGGTATTGTTGCTTTTGTTAATTATATGTTGAAGATGTGATAGCCCGAGTAGTGGGGGTTGATCAGTTCCTGTATGAACGTCGAGATGACAACGAAAGAGGTCAGATCTTTCTGCTCTTGGAAGACGAACAGTAAGTGTGTGAACTATTTCGTAGTGTACGTTCGTTTAGTTAGATCTTTTGATATATGGTATTAATGACTACAAATTTTATTGTGTGTGTTCTGTTATAGGGGTCTGCAGATGAAATGTCGATTAAAGAATGACTATTACCGATATTTTGAAGCAGCTATGAGAGGCCTTGCCTATAGAGGCGATAATGATATTGTAATACTTACTATGCAGTTTGCTAAACTTAAGAGATACAAAGGTATTTTATTCGGATATTTATAGACATTATTTGTTATATATCTATACATTCTATAACTACCGTTTTTTTATCAATTTCAGATGAATTATGGCTGAGACCTACGAGTAATTGCACGGTTGTTGCTGTTAATCGACCTTGTCCTGAAGTATCTATATTGCGGCTCGCATTTGCTAATAGAGACAGAGTTAGGAGATCATAGGATTTAAGAAAGCTGGCTAGGTTTTGTTTTCCCTTTTATTTTTTCCCTGAAGGATGTGTTTAACTACGTTTAATGATATTTAGTCATAATTTATTTGACGGATATTATTCGGAGAAAATTTTAATTTGATTCATTCTGTTTGTTTTTATGTTCAATTTACGGTTACCATTTAACCATATTATATTTCATCGGCTTGGGAGAGTCATCTTATATATTTCATCGATTTGGGGGGGCATCGTAGGATTTTAGTAAACATTCCATGAACTAATATGTCAGAAATGTGATGAATTGTTTTAAAGCAATAATTTTGATTTAATACTCTTTCCCTGAAGTATCATCTTACCCAACACACAATAGCACACAATACACAAGGGATTCGCCACCTTCTTTCGCTACAGACGATCAAGAGTGCAATATATTTCCGTCAAACCGATACCTGCAATACCTAAAATAAACGGATTATGAGCGAAAGACAAACATACATACAATAGACGAACAACGAACTAAAAATCTCACGATTATGGGTGTTATAGAAGTTCACGTGATATATTTATTTGATTCAATATGTATTAAAAAGAGACACCTTGATTAGAATGTAAAGTAAAATTTTTTACAACTGTTATAAATTAGATAACTATTTGGAAATTTTACGAAAGTCTTCTTTTGTATAGTTACGGTCTAAAAAGATAATCTCGGGTCTATGGTTTATGGAATCTTTACTTTATTTGATGTTATCTCTTATTGATGTATTTTGCATATTCGGCAAATATGTTATATTCACAATTATTTGAACCCCCTAAATCACTAAAATATCCTAATTAACACGAAAAATTGCCAAACATATTGGGTCTATAAATATTCGTTATATTCTTTTGTTAGAACACATGTCCTTGGGGTGCTTCGGGATGGGTAATGTTAGGGTTTTCGATGGTGTGGCGCGTCTGAATCCTTCGAAGTATTATTGGAGCATTCGGGTTAAGGTTTTACGTATATGGGAAGAAAACTCGGGGAGCGATAATTCGAGTTTGGAGATGATCTTATGCGATGTTCAGGTGTGTTTAGATGTAAATATATCCAATGAATTACGTATGTGACACTACGGTCTTATTGATTTTTTAATAACTTTTAAGCAGGGGTCTAAGGTGCAGGCCTCACTGAGATTCGATGTTGACAAAAAATATCGACTAAAGCTTTCTACTGGTGGATGGTTTGACATTGAATATTTCAAGGTTGTTGAACAGTTTGGATCATCGAGGGCTACACATCATAAATATAGAGTACTTTTGATCCGCGACACAGAAATCAATAGAATTGGTGATATCGGAGGAGGAGATTTTTTTGATTTCGTTAGATTTCGCGATATTCTCGATGGTGACCAACACGATGATTACTTAGTTGGTACGTCTTTAAAAATTTTATTTAACATTTGGGTAAATAATCTTATAAATCATATATTATAGATGTTAATTAATAGTTTTATTATTTGATACCTAACCAATGTAAAAACAAAAGACATGGTAGGACAGGTTCTCAATGTTCGTAACATTGAGACGCTCTACGAACCTTTAATGAGTATCGAAGAAGATGTCGGTCCTGATTTTGATTATCTTCGTGATTTGCTTAATCGATACAATGAATGTGGGACAAAAAATGCCGCGGTGGAAACTCGGTTGTCATCGACTGATGATCATCAGGAGTCGAATGCTGGTGAATCTTCCCATGATAACTCTGAATGTAGTCCTCATGAAGAAAGCGATAACGAAGGAGCCGAAGATGAAAGTGAAGATGATTATGTAGTTGGAGACGGAGAGGAATATGAAGAAGATGATGAGGATGAGGATGGAGAGGAAGAAACTGAAGAAGAGGATGAAAATGAGGATGTAGAGGAAGATACTGAAGAACATGACGATGAATGTGAGGAAGTAGAGGATGGAGAGACAAGTGACGAAGGCTATGAAGACGAGGAAGATGTAGAAGAATATGACGAAGATGACGAAGACTATGAAGAAGAAGAGGATACAGAAGAATATGAGGACGAGGAAGGAGTTTATGCAGAAGATTTAGAGGACGATGATGACGAAAGCCAATGTCTACAAGAATCTAGGGGAAAGCATGAAGGTGGTTTGAAAGATGTTGACAATAGCCTCAAATGCTACGAGTTAGTAGAAGGGGAGAACTATTGCAAACTTTTCCGAATACAGTTTGATATCCTGGATTCGAGGTGAATTATTTTTTTGATATTTATTTCATGTGCTTTTGTCATATTGATTTGTAGTTTACGTCCACGTTAGTTGTTTACTAATTGTTAATTCATGAATCTCTTGGGCCTTTATAGCAAGACTATGCTGAAGTGTGAATTGACCGGCGAGGCAGCACTGGCATTTGACAATGAGATTAGGAACTGTGACGATGAATTGCCAATCTGTGTTATACAGTGGGGGCTTATTGATGTTTACAATGGTATGATTTGAAACTTCTATGTCAATATGGTTACGAATTTTTGTATTTGATTATATTTTAGGGGCTTATTCATTTTTGTATGATAGGTGAGAAACGAATAACCAATACGTATTGTACTGATGTTAAACTAAATCCTGATACGCCAGAGGTTGGCAATCTCAAATCATTGTGAGTACTTCTATATTTAAGTTAGCAGTATTTCATTATTTTTGTGATAACTGCTTGCGCGCTGATACTGTAAAAATACTATCGCAGGTTACCACGTAAAAAACGTCAGCTCAACCGTTTTGGACCGAACAGTAGTTTGATCGTGAAAACAGGAGATACCCTTGCTTGAGATCGTTAATTATAAGAGAAGCTAGCAAGTTTAGAGATTTTAGGCGTTTTTATTTATTTCTTTGGTCGTTTTTTTTATTTAAATTATTATTAGTTATTTTAGAGTCAAACATTGATGAGTCCTATTAAGTTGTCGATTTTTATTACAGTTTGAGTTATTCGCAAGATCAACAGATTTAATCACGGTAATCATCTTTTATTTAACAAGCATAATGATTTTTCTTTATTATCATCTTTTATTTAACAAACGTAGTGATGTTTAGTTATTATTTTTATTAATACCAGAATATATACATGCGTGTTATCATGAATCCATACAATGATGAGGAAAATAATAGCATCAATGTCTATAATCAATGACACGTGGTTTTATGTAACTTATAAAATATTATTTATTTATTATGTTTATTTACAGTTATCTAAACATTATGTATAAGTTTGATGGCTATCTTGCTATTATCAATATCCTGACTTGTGTTTATCTTAGCCGCCCAAAAAAATAAAAGAAATTATAATCAGTCCATATGGTGAGATTTTAATATTTATCATGAGTCCATATGTATCTTAAACCATATTTCATATCTTCGTTCACACGGTTATTTTAAAAAGTAAAATTAACATTTACGAATATATGGTGTGTAATTGGGATTGTGGTATATGGTATATATACAATTCCCAGATTATCACCGTTAATAATTCACTTTTAGAATATGCTGCGGATTCATTGTAGGAATTTATATTTTTTGGTGATAATTTTTATGTAAATATACCATATAAAAATCCTGGAGATAACTTTCAGTAAATATTACAATTTAAAATTTGTAAGTAGATAATCATTATGGATATATACCATATCGTATGAATATGAAATTATAAAGAATTAACTTTAAATTACCGATTTGTAACCTTGATTTCAATATAAATATTGGTTCATGTGTCGAGAAAAACATATACCAAACAAAAGATTGTTTTTTAACCATGGCCAACCTTGTCTATAATGCTATGAAGAGAAATTTTGGAAAGCGAGAATACTTACTTGACGTGGGCTCTCTGAATCCATTCATTCACGAGTGGAAAATCAAAGTGAAGATCCTTTCAAAATTCAAGTGTTCGTTTAATTCATACGAAACACTTGATCTGGTCTTAGTTGACGCAAAGGTACATACAACATATTTTCGTTGTTAGAAATAAGGGATTTCGTTAAAGTTTTGTTATATAATACAATTCTATATATCATTCATATTAAATATGTATGTCTCTTGTTTTGTTCCCCGTCCAGGGGAAAAAAATACACGCGGTTATGGGAAAAGAATTTGCTGAACGTTATTCTGAGAGGCTAATAGAAGGAACTTGGATAAGTTTATCAGGTTTTGGACTCAGCAGGGTTATTGGAAACTTTAGGCCAACAGATCATAGATTTATGATACACTGGCAAACAAGCACGTGGTTTAAAGAAATCATGTCCTTGAGTTCAGACGAATTCTACTCTTTCGTTTCTTTTGAAGATATCAAAAGTGGATCTCTAGATCCAAACAATTGTGTTGGTAAGTAATTTTTATCCCATAATAAAGACAATCAGAAGTTGTTCAAATAGTTGCGTTTTCGTTTTGTTGAACGTTCTAAAAGTTATTCTTAAACATTACTTTAAGATTTGATTGGAAGAGTTACAAATGTGGGCAACACTAAAGAAGAAGGACCTCCTGATAATGATTTTAATGAAATATTCTTTGAGCTGGAAAACGTCCTGTAAGTATTTAATAAATTCATGTTATGTTTTTCTTTTAGATTAGTTAAATTATTATAAACTGAAAACTCTTGTCTTTCTTAATGAAGCGGTGATCGTCTGCCATGTCGTTTACCCAAACAATATGCAAATGATTTTTTCAATGGATGGAGACATTGTGTAGATCACATTGTCGTATGTATAATGAGATTTGCAAAGCTCGAGATTAGTCAAGGTGGTCTAATTAAGTAGTATCAAAATATTAATATTTTAATTTTTATATGATCTCATTTTTGTATATGCTAAAATCTTAAGGGACATGGAGAGCCACAACAGCGCATGGTTGCACGAAGGTTTTGTTAGATCCTTTGTCTGTACACGTTAGTCGTATGAAGGATGTGTTTGCCGAGATGGGGACTACAGATTAAAATTGCGCTATGCTGGTTTTCCCACGGTTTGAGAGGTTTTCTGATGATAGAGCGTTTTTTCATTCTTACCATTATTTTTTAAAATATACTTATATTTTTATGTAATGGATTTTATGCGTTCCTTATTACCAAACTATATTCTAATTACGTTTGTTTAGTTTATACATTAATATACCTTTAAAGAATAACATTCGGTATTTAATATTGATCTGTATATACATAACTATTTTGATAAGATCCAAACGTTAATGCATGGTACCAAACTCTGACTATTGAATCGTACGATATGCATGCATGCGTTGAAAAACGCAGTTTACCTGATTGCTTCGAAAATATAATTTACTTTAAAGTCCCAAAAATTTGGTTAGTTTCGTTGTGTTTGTTTTTTAATTACATTTCTTCGATCAGAGCAGACAAATTGAGGATTATGCTTACGTTAATTTTGGGATCCAGAACGCAAGGAGTTTATAGACATGTAAGTATACAATTCATTTTTTAACATAATTTAGAGTCGTAAGATAGATTTGTAACTGAGAATGTGTACTGTGTCAGGGTACCTATTGACGATGATCTAGATCCTACGACTCATTGTGGTGTTGATGGTGCGAGAGACTCTGCTTCTTCTTAGTTTTGAAGATTTCCCTGGTTTCTTATATTTATTGAAAGGCTCAGTTTTACATTCATGTACCGGGAAACTCTCTTTTACATTCGTATACCGAATTTGGTTCTCTTTTTTATTTTTTGATATTTTATGGTCCTGATTAATCGTTTCGATATACGGTATAGTTATCTGTCTTAGAAAATAAAAACTCGTGATTCTGTAAGATTATGAATATTCATGCATTATTTCCTGTTATCGTTACCGAGAAAAAAAACAAAATTTTCTTATTATCGTTATCATTAAAAAAAATCACTTATTATTCAATAGATATAATTATATATTTATATGCACTAATGTATATTTCACTAATGTTATATGTAAATAATGTTACAATTTTTCATATTCTATAATTAATGTTATTAATTTATATCAAATTTTCAATCATCTGTTGTATATCTTTATGAGTAGTGGTTTTGGTAATATGACTTATATCGTTATAAATATTCATAAAGTATCTTACCGTATTTAAAGAATTAAAAAATACAAAATTTTACATGTGAAATCATAACGATTATATGGTATTGCATATTAAAAATATATTTTTTTTTTGTCACCGTATATTAAAAATGTTAAATTTCCTTTTATATAGATTTGTTAATATCCCATTCAGGTAAAAAAAAAAGGAAAAAGTCTTTTAATAAGTAAAAAACCTAGCACCGAAATTTTACTTAAAAATATATATATTTTTTTGGTCACCGTATATTAGAAAATGTTAAATTTCCTTTTATATAGATTTGTTAATATCCCATTCACATAAAAAAAAAAAGGGATAAAGTCTTTTAAGATTAAAAACCCTAGCACCAAATTTTACTAAAAAAAATAGAAAAAAAAAAAACCTAACACCCAATATCTTATATAAATTGAAAACGTATAATGCTATGAGTTCATTATTCAGGCATACGAAAATCCTATTTCTTTCTCTTCTTAGCAGATAAATACTCATTCATACGATTCGTCATGTTTCAGCAAAGCACTAGCAGTGTTGTTTGCATTGACGAGATGGATCCTGTTTGTAGTAGATACGAAATCAGAGTCAAAATACTGAAAATATGGAGGGGTTTCAAGAAAGATATTGGCAGTTCAATGGAGATGGTCCTGGTCGACGAGAAAGTACGTTTTACAAATCTACTTATATGTGTTGAATTGCTTTAAAAAAATATATACCTTCTAAATAACTAAATTCGTTTTAATATATAGGGTACGAGGATCCATGCGACGGTTGACGAAAAACATGTTTCTAAACATCGGGATGTTTTAAAAGAAGATGTTTCTGTCTCAATCGATACTTTCCAGTTGACTAACAATGGTTTGGAGTATAAGACCGCTCCTCAGTCTTTCAAGATCGGGTTTTTTAGAACTACGGTCGTCGAACCATACAATGATTTTCCAACAGATATTCCCGAAAAATATTTCGTGGAATTTTCTAAAATTCTTTGTGGTGACATGGATCCGAAGATGTTGATAGGTGAGAGTATTTTGATGTTACTAACGTAAAATAATTCGGAACATATTACACAAATATAACATATTTTATATGCAGACGTCATCGGTCGCATAAGCAGTGTTGGACCAGTTGAAGATCTAACAATTAAAGGAAGATTGATCACCAAAATGGAAGTTGAATTACAAGATCTAACGTAAGATTTAGCGATACACTAATGAATCTATAAAATGTTACAAAGGAACTGAAACTGAATTTTGTTATCATGTTCATCATTGTCAGTGGTATGCGTCTGATGTGTACGTTTTGGGGTAATTATGCTGCTCAAGTGAAAGCTTACACTGACACTAAGCAATCGACATCGATTGTGTGCGTAGTGCGTCTTGCACAGGTGAAAGAATTTAGAGGTGTGTTTCTTCTATGTAATTACTATTGATTCGTTTCTATTATTGTTAATGTATACTTAGTATATATTTATTTTGGTTTGTTTTTTCATGGTATAGGTAACTGGAGTATCTCCAACGCTTTCAGCTCGACTAAAATCCTGCTCGACCCTAACATCCAATTCGCAAACGAATTCAGATCAAAGTAATTTTTACAATATCCGTATTCTAAATTATGATTAAATACTATTATATTCGAGATATTATCTTATAATAGCCATGTCCTACGCTCACACTCTCGCTATTTCTACAGGTTAATAATCGATGAAAACGTTCAAATATTAGGTCCTGATAAAACTAAAGGAGCGGCTGCAAATTCTGTTTCTTTGCATGATGAATTCTTTGTGTTGAGTGCTAAGAAAAATCTTCTCGAAATTGTTACTTCCGAAGAGGTTAGACTCTACCTATATATTTTCAATGGTTAATATATGTAATAATGTCCTGCTATGTTGTCTTACAAAAATATCATAGGCTCTTACATGTGTCACGGTTGCAAGAGTGGGGGCGATTTTGGATCCATTTCGATGGTGTTATCTTACATGCAAAGAATGTGACAAGAAGGTTCAACCCTATCCTGAGAAAAAGGATTACAGTGGTCCACCTTCGTATGACTGTGAGAAATGCGACAAGGTCGTGACTAATGTTACAGCCAGGTATCTTGTGAAAAAACAACAGATAATAGATAACAATGTTGAAACTTTAATAGTAAAATATAAATATCTATACTTGCTTTGTCTGGGTTTTTTTTAGGTATCGTCTCATGTTGAGTGTTTCGGACGGGATGGCTACGACCAAGTTTTTACTTTTCGATATCATTGCACATCATCTACTTAACAAAAGTGCGGATGAGATGTTGCTTGAAATTCCACAGGTATTTTTGCTAATACCAACAAAATACTAAGACGCAATACCCTAGCATTCAATACCCATGTTTAAATGTTTAGGATAAACCTCGGATGTTACCTCCCACTTTAGCTCGATTGGTTGGAAAGGATATGTTGTTTAAGATCAAGATAGGTGCTGATAATAAACAAACGGCGTACACTCATTATGTGGTGCACAAGTTCTGGGATAATCCCAAGATGGTGGAAGCATTTGTTGCTGGGGTGAGATAGCATTTACAATCGTAATACGTATTATATATGTATTCCTGATAACGGACTAAAATTATGATTTTTTATAAATAGCGTGTTCCAGAAGTCGTAGCTGAGGCGTCTACAATGGTTGTTCGTGATGTTGTAGATGAAGACGTATCCGACAGTTCCACTATCTCGACGATTATATCTGCGTCGAGGAAAAATAAGCTAAGCAATGGTGCGAATGTCGATGATAATATCAAAAAGTATGATGCAAAGAAGAAGATCAAGACCGATCCGGACGAGAAGAAATGAATTTTCTCATATCTTCTTTTTGGTTTTCCATTAGGACTATTTTTTACCTTTTTCATAAGGTTTTCGTATTTAATTCTTAATATATGATTAACAACTTTCTTTATGTTTCTGTCTTATTTAATTTCATGAAGTTTTGAATTACTCCTAATATCACTATTAATAAAATTGTATAATTATTGGTTAACTTATTTAATTATTGCCCCTCTCTTTTAATTATAATTACCTCTCTCTTTAATTATGTTAATTAGGTTGACGGGTTTTGGTAATGGACTCATAATAAACGGAAACTAAAATCCAATATATTTTAATTACATATGGGTCTTATACAGTCTATAACATAATAATATTTCAGTTTACCATACTCTCTATAAGGTATTTTAATTTCAGTTTATTAATCAATTTCAGTTTTCGTTACACTGTCTAAAAATATCCAAATATACAATAATAATATGTGGGGAAACATGTAAACTTATATTTATCATCTGGAGGTGTATAGAATTGAATATATAATACTATATTGAAAGAAAAAAAGATAAGCATGTAAACTTATATTTAGAGATTATTCAGTATGTAATAATATTCAGCATAAATATAATGAAATATAAAGTATCATTATTTTGTATAATATATTTACAAATATAGTTTCCGACGAGTGTTCCTTGTCGTACAAATGTTAGTTTAGTGTTTTAATGTTAATTTAACAATCGATATGACCAATTACGATATGCCATTATACAATTCAGTTATCGGGGTGTTCTCAAAGAATATTCGTTATCATAGAAAAGTTAGATTTACTATTTTAAATGTTAATTTTACAATCTTGATAATGTCAGATTTTGTACGGTATACATATATTGTAAACATTAATAAAATAAAATTATACATATATTCAACCCTATATATATAGAGAGATCATTATATCGTTGTAGTTCAATAGCTCATAAATTCATCTCACTGATTGTTTGCTTTTTCACGATAATATCATGGCTAATTGTGTTGACGTTACAGAGTTAGTGCCTAACGTGCCTGCACAGAGGATTAGAGTTAAGATCCTTAGATGTTTCGAATCTGCTACGCTCTTCTATGACACTCTCGAACTCATATTAGCTGATAAGAAGGTACGGTTCGAATACTTTTTATCTTTTGTTATATTATGTTTTTTTTTTGTTTTTGTTTGCTATATTGTCTTGATAACATAAAAAATATCATATATTCGTAGGGTGCAAAGATACATGCTATAATGAGAAGGCAAGTTGGTGAATCTAAAAAAAAGGTCATAAGAGAAGGGAACTGTGTAGTCATTGGCAATTTTAGGCTGGAACCTAATATAGAGAGACCGAGCCCAACGGCACATCCGTATACCATTCACTGGGCAGAGAGGACTTCTATACATAAACTTAGGATTCTTGACAATGCTGATCACTTTAGTTTCGTGTCTTTTGAAGACGTGAAGAGTGGTGTATTCGATGCCAATATATGCATAGGTACTACGTGGATATTATTATAAATCTGATTAAACTAATATCATATGATTACAATTTAAAATCCTTGACTTCATTATCATTGTCTTTTGTCTTTTATTGTAGACGTTATTGGACGTGTTATGTGTTTTAGTACCTATGTAATAGGGGATCCGTTAGGTATGCAAGACAATAATATCTACATAGAGATAGAAAACGAGAAGTAAGTCGTAAACTACGTATGAATATCAATTTTTATTTGTATACATTCTCTTAATACCAATTGATTATTTTCTTAAATTGTTTATGTAGGGGTGAACGTTTGGAATGTAGGATACCGAGTCATTATTCTGCTAAATTTTGTGATGGTTTAAAAGGTTGCGTTGATAACATTATCATGTGTATCATGCGCTTTGTGAGAATTGAGAACGACCATCAAGGTACCGTTGTTGGTCTAGGTTTAAATTTTAATTTCAAATTTTGAGAGCATAGCATAATGACTCGAAATCCCCTGTTTCGTATTCTTTAGGAACTCCGAGAGTTACTACCGCACGCATGTACACAAAAATATTATTCAATCATCAGTGTGAAGCAGAATCGAAGCTCCGGAGTTTCTTTTCTACACAAGAACCGCCTCAAGTTTAATTTATGAATGCATTGGTTTTGTTTTTGGTTTTGTTTTTTTTTTCTTGGGATTTTTAGAGAAATGCTTTCTGGTTTTGTTTTATCTTTCCTTTCATTATCATAAAACTCAAGAAGTTATTGGTTAATTTATTAAATCTGATACGGATTACTTGAAATTGTTCGTTTAAACAATGATATATGCAATCCTTTATGTATTACTAAACGAAATTGCGTGTAAGTAACCCCCAATGGATTAACTCAATCTTTTCTCGGTTGCTAACACAAATAATACATGAAGACTTTAACTTGTATACACCAATCTGACCTAGACGAACTACTCACAATCAAATGATGGAAATGCTCCGTATCCCACTATAATATAATTACCGTTATATTTTTAATGGCCTAATAATATACCATCAAATGTAGAGAAGGTCATGTTTTCTGTCAGCTCCTGATGGAATACAAAGGTCGTTTTCTAATTAGGATTGTGTTAGTAATGGTTTATAGTTTGTAAAGATTTCGTAAATGTCCAGTTTCATATTTCATTGATTGGGGTAATACCAAATAGATTTGTAAATATTTAACCATATTTGTAATATATTTGAATGAAATGTTTATCTTCTTTTTTTAAAAAAAAAACGATTGATTTCATTAAAATGTTAATCTTCTATTTTTATATATGGATCATGTTAATTTTCTTTTTTTTCAAATATAGTTAATATCGTAAAATGTCGGTTTTCCTGTATAATATTCACATTAGATACATCTATATCTTCTCTTCGTAGAATATGTTAAATTTCATATTATCAATCCTGATATTCCTGAAGTCCAGGGAATACGAATGAATCAGGTGAGTTTATAATTCATATACTCAATATATTAGTACACAACTATATTCTAAATTGCTTTTCTCGATGATTTTTTACAGAACCGACTGTTCTAACGAGTTCGAATATGTGTGAGGACCTCATCTCATATTTTTAATTAAATACTATGAAAATTATTGTCTGTTTGGAGTTGAAATATTGACTTAATGTAATTCTTCTCTTATTGCCTTTCTCGTATGTTTTCCGATATATTGACTTTTTCGAATTTAAATGGACTAATTTTCCAATAACAAATGGAAAAGTACATGTTGTTATTATATATTAAGCGTATATAGACAAACTATATATAGACAACGAATATCCTATATAACATTTTCAATATTATCTACATAAGCTAACTTGTGAAGATTAATTTAAATAGACTACAATAATACATTAGTCAGAATTTCTATTGATATATATAAGTTAGCCTATCATTTTGTTATCATATCATGTAAACGATCACAAACTGTAATATATATTTATGTATAAATGTTTCAAATTATTAGACTTTTTAATGGATAAATTTATTAATTTTCTATCATGTAATACATATGAAAGTAGAATTTATATTATTATATGAATACGAAACTCAAACCTCACAAAAAAATATATATCATATCACAGAAAAGAGCGAACGAATAATTTTAACATAACATCGAAAAAGAAAATCTTAAACTTAACATTTTTTTCCACTAATGGTATATTCTGTATAAATGTTATATTTACAAATATGATTTCCATTTAAATCGACTTGGATCTTCTAATATACCGTAATATTCCAACCAAGCTGGTAAAACAAAAAGAAGGTAATTAGTATGATCAAAATATGTTAATCGTATCTTAATGTATGGATCTCAAACGAATATTCTTTCGTGGATAAATGTTAAATTTACCATTACATAATTATTATTATGTTGATAAAGTCAGAAGTTATACTATCTCTGTTAGATTATATTTTCAAAATATATAATATCTATATATATTGTGTAAAATAAAAACTAAATTGAATACAATACTCTTTATATATATGTATACTTTACACGCGATATAGGTTACTGCTTAAATGAATAACCTCGACCAGAGCATAGTTGCGTCAAAAAGACCAAAGATAGATGGATGTTGCTATGTTCCCGTCTTCGATCATCGTGTGCATACACGAGTACTTAGAGATCGGAAATTGGGATGTTTCTACTCTTGCACGCTTTACAATGACACACGAGAGTTCATATTGGCTGGTAGAAAGGTAAATTCCCGGTTTTCCTTCATATCTACATTATTTTTTGTGATGTCGCAAGAACTATAAAATGAACTAACGTCTGTATGGTGCAAAAATAATAAATATAAATCAGAAGGAAATTGCTGGATGTTTTCAAAAAGTCATAGGATGGAGAAACAGTGTGCTTATTCCCACGTTCAAATTGGTAACTGTTATGAAGCCATTGAACCCAATCACACGCCTCTATACGACTTACATGAAAGAAGTATCATGTGACGACATTCGGTAATTATGATGAACAACATTAATTATTTATACATATGTATGAGGAATATTTATAAATCATTTTTTTAACAAAAATTTCTTAAAGGATATCTAATGCTAGGTATGGTATACGGGTGTACGAAGATCTTATTCAACCATCCATCTGAATCGTGAAGAACACTCGTCCAAGTCCTTTTTTTTTAATATTTTTTTGTTTAATAATAATCATTTAAATTATGTTTAGGATTGCATACGTTTCGGTGTTGTCTTCGTGATTTTTACATATTATTAATAAAATCAATTGGATTATATTATTGAATTTTTTTTTACTTTACAATGTTTTGCTTTCCTTGATACGTATGCAAAATGTTAAGAAAGTTAATGTAATCTGCCTATTTAACATCCTAAAGCAAACTTCGGACGTGTATAACAAGAGAATACGGATTTCCAAAACCAAACTACAATACATGCAAAACAATAGGTTAAAACAATATACAGTTTAATAAATCCTATCTTCCCAGTAGATATGTTAAAACTAATTATATCTACTTTTTGTTTCGGGCGAAGAAAGTTATTTCACATTTTACCCGTATAGAAATTTAATTTTCTGATTTTGCCCAAAATAATGCTTCTCGACAGTTTTCAGTTTTGGTAAGAAAATAATAATTTTACATTTGGAGTATAAACTTTAAATATGTATTTTTTTAAACCCTAGAATAAAACAAGGGAAAATCTAAAATCAGTATAAGTAAACAGTCTAATTCCCGATTCCTTATTTTTTCTCCTTTGGTCTCTTCTCCCTCGATCGACTTCTTTTAAGTTCGTTTCTTTAAAATTGGGTTTAAAGGTTTGATTTCAAAGTTTGTTTTTCGATTGATGTGTTTTATCTCCCGATTTGTAATTACTGATAGTTAAAGTTCGTTGTCTCTGGTCTCTGCGAGATATTGATTACAATTTTACTCCGTCGAATCAAGATGGTAACTTTTTTCATTAATTCCTTCTATCAATTCCATTGCCGTGTAATTTTGGTATTTTTGGTTTTGAGTTTTGGAAGTTCTGATGGTTGTGGTATTGTTCTTACACTATTTGTTATAAAAACGGGATAAATTTGAGCTCCCATAAATAAATATTGCTTTTTCATCTGTCTCAGGTTAGCGTTTGTCAGACTTGTGGCGACATTGGTTTTGAAGAAGCACTTTTGTACTGTGACTCTTGTAAGATTGCGGCTATACACCGGTGAGTTTGGTTATTGCTTATCTTGATTCTACGGCGGATTCAATTGTGTTGTCTTGAGATTTCTGTTTAATTTGTGTTATATGCTTAGAGTTTTTGCTTTTGTTCTGAAGATTGATTGTGTTGTGTGTAGTTCTTTTGTTCTTATCACATTTTCCTCTTGTTTCTTTAGATATTGTATTGGTATTACGCCGACTCCTTTTACAGAACATGTAACTTGGATATGTGAGGATTGTGGTGCCAGCGATTCTGGCTCTGATAGCATTGAAGTTGATCAGACTGATAGGATTGTAGATGTTTTAGTTAATGAACATGGAGTACAGGATGATGCTAATGTCGAATCTGTGGATGTGTCATCTTCGTCGGTTAGAAAAACGATGAAAGAGTCTAACATACAAGAAACCTTAGACAGCGAAAATGTGGATGATTGGATTGTTTAGAAAGAGATGGATCAGCTGTTTAAGTTGGTTAACTATGAAATGGTTGTTGTTTTATTTAAAACCCTCGCTTGTAATTCTTGAGTTGAACATATGTTATATCTATCTATGCATTTGTTTAACGTTTATGAAGATTTTGCTAACTAATTCGTTGTTTAATATGACATGATTTTTAGTGAATAATATTGTAACTATAAACGCAATGTGGCCTAGAAAAAAAAACAACAGACATTCATCAGGTAGTGTTTGGTCTTGACAAAATATCTTACGTGTTTAGAGATATTATATTAGTATGAATTACGTGGTTCTGGGCTTTTAGCTTAATGTTTTTAACAAATTTATTAATTGGGCTATCTACACTGAAGTTTAATTCAAACCCCAAGTGTATTCGATTGATTTGTAATGTTCGTATAATAACAATGCCCTTAAGTAGTAATTGGACCTAATTTCAAATTCATTTAATCAGGCCCATAACCCATGTCCATAATTACAATACAAAAATTAGAAAACCTACAATATAACATATTTAGACCAATCAAAGTTTCATGATTGACACGTTGGATAAATAATTTAAATTATTGAATCATGACCATTTTAATGGAACTTTTACATATGTAATTTGGTTAGTTCTATTACGGTGCATATAAATAATGGAAAGTAAATTCTAGAATATTCTATTAAATTTGTATCTTATTATTCTTTACATAAATATAATTCGTAATTTGTGATATAGAATAAAATTCCAGTATTATCTTTAAGTAATATTACAAATTTCAGTTTAGTTAAAAACTTAAAACAACCACAAAATATTTTGAAATTTATATAAGTTAAAACACCTTTTTTGATAAATTTAAGAAATATGCAATAAATCTATCGTGTTGTTTAGTCACGTCTGTCTATTCAAAAAAAAAACTTCCAGAACTTGTATTTTCTCTGATGATATGATATGCATGCATCAAAGGAAGAAACTGAAGATATTATTGATATTTTTTTTTTTGGTAAATATTCACAAAAGCTATTAAACAGAGTAAACTAAAAACAAAAAGAAAAAGTATATTTTCTCTTCTTTTAACCTTTCGTCTTCCTCTGATACAGGTGAAGAACCCTCCTCCGGCGTTTCTGATTATGACGAGCTACTGTGACGTTCCATCTCTAATGTACGTGGATCCAAGAACCACGAAGTGGCGAGTTCAAGTCAAGATTCTCTGTTTATGGAGAAACCCTCGACACGGTTCTTCTTTGACCACATACCGTATGATTCTCACCGATGTTAGGGTTAGTACTAATCTTTTATCTGTACTCCGTTACGGCTATAGAATTTGTTTTATCTTGATTAGCTGTGAATGGTATTTTAGGTATATGATATACTTGCGGAATTCTGTAAAGCTATCGTCTTTAGCGTGTTGATTTTTATTTCTTTGTCAAATCTTTAAATTAAGGGCAATCGGATAGATGCAACTGTTCCTGCAATTGGGTATGATAACTTGGACAAGAGAGAATTGGTAGAGGACAAGTGGTATGAGTTGACTGATGTTCATGTGATCAAACCTCCAAAGAAACCAACTAATAGCTCACATCCATACCTTCTCAAATTTATAAGAGAGACTTCAATGGAGATCATTCGACCAGTTTCTTACTCAAGTTTCATAAAGCTTGTATCTTTTGAAGACATATTGTCTGGTTCTGCAAACCCTGACATTGTTCACGGTAATGTTTCATTACTATGATTGTCTACTTGACATTTATGTGTTTATTATTTTCAGTTCACTACCCTAACCAAATTCTGTTTATTTTAAAATGGTATGTAGATGTTTTTGGCTTAGTTGTGGATGTTGGAAACCTTGAAAATGACGGCAATGGGTTTAGTGTTCGTTTCAAACTCAAGGATGCTAGGTATTTGTCAATTATATATAAGTATAGGGTTAAATTAATGGTTTGTAATTGGTTATACAATCTAGCGTTTGAAAGAAATTATTTCAGTGGTCCTTTAGTTGTATTATTTAACAATCGCAAACACTGTTTTGTAGTGGTCTAGAAGTGAACGGTTGTGCAAGAGATAGGTCCTGTGATTTGTTCTTAAGTGAACTCAGGCAAAATGATTTTGATGCCGGCTATAGGTATATTAACGGAGAGAGACAGGTCTATTGTGCACTACGTTTTTGGAGAATTGAAGATTTGGGAGGTAATTAAATACTATATTGTATCTTATATATTAAGTAAATTGTTCATAAATTAAAACAATCAAAGTCCTTAATGTTTGTTACTCTTCTATAATTTACAGATGGAGTACCTGTCGTTATGTCACAATACGGTTGTTCACGTGTATACATGAATCCAGAATTTGGTGAGCTCGACTACAGGATGTTCATGTAAGTTCATCACATCTCAGTGTCACCATAACTTTACATGTAATCCTCAAATACGTTGTATATCAATAATAGGTTTACTAATGATCTTCAATTCTATAGGTATGATTTCAGTCGAAACGTGGACCAAGATCAGTCTGGAGAAGTGATCGATGAGCATTGAGCATTGTGGGATGTGTATGTTTAGACCTGTTTTAATGCATATAATATGGGTTTTGCTCACTGTTGACAAATCTATAAACGTGGTCCCAATTTTCCCTGTAATGAGGATCTTAAGCTCTTTTCTTTTGGTATGATGTTTGTTCAGTAATGTGTAGCCACTCTCTTTGCTACTAATTCAAATATTTAAGTATCGTATACTGTCAATTCTTTTGTTACAATAATTAACAGACTATTTTGAAATATCTAAATGAAGGTAGTAGATATATATTAAGACACATTAAACTGAACATTAATGATTAAAAATAATTCTAATAATAAAACGTCTACATATGGACTCATGTAACGAATTGATAATACATATAAAATAAAACCTCGAATTACACAGTCAATGTATCGTTTTCTTAATGTATTTAAACATTATTATTGATAATTTAATCTCGAATTTTTATGGCTTATAATGATGACTTAAGAGTTTCCTTTTCACGTTCAATTACGATCACAACGTTTCCTTAAAATTCGAAAGATCGTGTCCTTTCCCGTGTAAGGGTCGACTACCACTTATTTAAGGTCAAGCCTAGGGCTTCGTCGCCATTACATCCGAAATAGAAAATCTTAAGAGAGAACGTTGTACAATTTTGCATTCGCTATTGTACGAATGGAGAATTCTAACTCGGATGCGGTGTCATCTTCTCACTCACGTTCTCGGTCGCCAAGTATATCAGGCCAATCATCGCACACGGCTACCCTTTCTGCTCCGAGTCTTTTCCTCAATACTGGAGAAAGTAACAGCCGACAACCTCAAGAACCTCCATATTTCTGGAACATGTCTTCGTCTCGACCAATTCCACCTTTTGATCCAGAACCTAGAGACTTCGAACCCGGACGCTTGGATATTCCACGCGATTTTGTAACTGAATTTCCAAGGGAATCTTGGAGTGAATTGAAAACGTGGATTGGACAGGTATTAGAGTTTTAATTTTATTTAAAATTGTTATCTGGAATGTATATCCGTTTTGTGATTGATGTTAATATGAAAATTCTATGAATAGCTGAGAAATCTTCACGGGGATTACTGTGACCGTCACACGGAGTTAGTGGAGATGATGCAAGAATTGGAATGTGGGATACGTAGGCTGGAGGCTAAACGCAAAGATTGGCTCAATGTTGAACTCGACAAGATATCACCCATGCCTCGTGCTCTCCGCTCCTACATTCGTAGGATTAATGACGGCAATTGATGATTCCGTCCGTTGTTTTTTTATTGTCGTCTATTTCTACATTTAATGATATTTGCACATTTTAAAAAAGAAACTGTAATTTGCAAGGATAATTCTTATAGCATGTCATTTTATACAATTATGTCAAAGAAAATCGTAATAACACAATGGTCAAATTTATCATGTGTATTATGTAATGATAAATACATTTATGCGTTCCGTTCTAAATTCTAATGTTTAGGACGAAAATTAAAATAACTTTACTGATAATGGAATATACGTTATAGGAGATTTATGAACAACTAAATATTTTCAAATATTTATTATTACCATTAGACATTTTCCATGATGGAAGGAGGATATTTATGTATCAAAATAATATAAACTATATACGATCGTTTCTATAATATATGCGATAATAATAAAAAGGAAATTATCCGTATAGAATAAATTTCGATCTCATCGTAACATTACGTGAAATAATTCCCAATTTATTAACATTTTCTAAAATAGTTAAATTCTATATTCAAACACGGGTAATTACTTCCTACTAAAATAAAAACATGGGTAATTACTTATATAAAGATGATTTATGATACTTTCGTTTCGTAGGATATTAGCGGTTTGGTTATTTTGCGATCATGAGAGGTATTATTCCAATGAATTTATCACAACCTATCGATACACACGCTGATTTTTTTACCGAAGTAGCGGAATTGGATCCCTCCACAGTCCATAGAGTAATCCGTGTCAAGATTGTAAGACAGTTTAATCATAGTTTTGCGAGTGTGCCAATTGTGGACGTCATCCTCGTGGATACGGAGGTAAAAAAAACAATAATTTGGTTTCCTTCTTGTGTTGGTGTTATAAAATTATATATTTAGCTATTTAGTATTAAGTAACAACTGAAGTTCGATCTTAAAAAACAGGGTTACAGGATACATGCTATAATCCAGGAAGACTACATTGATCGTTGGTCAATTGAAGCTGCTAAAGGAGATTGGATACAAATAACAAATTTTGATTTGTCACGTGTTGTTGGGACATTCAGACCAACTCTACACGACTACAAGATTCGCTGCAATGTAAGGACTAAATTTGCAAGTATACCCGACTGCAGCCATGGTGAATATTTCGCCTTTGTTTCGTTCCAGAATATCATCGAAGGCTTATGGGATATCACTTATTGCCTTGGTAAATAGAAACATTATTTAATATCAGATTTTTTAATTTAAATTATAAAATATTAACATGAGATACTCATCGATTTTTGCTTACATGTTTAAGATGTGATCGGTCGTGTTGTGCGAGTTGGAAATTTTCCACATGACGGCGACAATGCAAACGAATGGGATCGAATTTTTGTAGTCCTAGAGGACGAATAGTAAGAATTTCGATTAGTAATGGAACTCAGTTTAAAATTTAGCTTTAATACCAATTAGTAATTTGTTTACTTATTCATTTTTCATTTCAAGTGGATACCGTTTGCGATGTCGGTTGTCGTCTGGATATTGCCGAGATTTTGTGACAAGTCTCAGACAATCGAGTAATGAGATACCAATACTTATCATACGGTTTGCTAAGATGGAAATGATACGAGGTATTGAAATTTCCGTATTAATAGGATTTATCGTTTGTATTATAAATATTCTATTATGTTAATATATTGTTTCTACATGTTTTCAGATGAGTTTAGAGTGACAACAACTCGCAATTGTTCTGTTGTTACACTTGATCAACCCTGCGCTGAAGTCTCTAGGTTGCGTAATGTATTCGCAAATAAAGACAAATAGTATGCTTTATATATTATGGTTTTAATCGTCCGTTCTTTTATTGTTCGCTTGGTGTTTTTTGTTTTCCTTCTTAGAAATATGATTAATGAAATCGTAACATTTTATGATTTTAACTTACTCGTGATAATGCCATAATATTTTCTTCAAAATTCGCATATCAATATCTTTACTGTCTATATGCTGGATCTTCGTTACAAATTTGGTAAGATTATTATGGGAAACAAATAATCAAAGGGAGTTGTTCCATATATACATATCTAAGAAGATGCAACGGTTTTCGTTAGATTTATAATAACTATCGTAATATTTACATTAATATAGTTTTAAAAAAAAGTTAATTTTCCATACGTGATTATCTACATGGCAGCAAAAAAAAAAGAAATAGTTGATATTGTATTCATATATATAGAAAGGGAGGGATCTCCATAAGAACAAAGAGTCGTGAAATAATTTTATACACATGTATTCATTCCCTCGAAATATTGGTAACATGGAAAGACGTGGAATCTCCTTAGAAGAATACAACACCAAAAAGTGCAGTAAGATTGACTATGTTCCTCTCTCTGATCTGACACCTTTTGCTCTCACGCAAAGGATAAAGGTTAGGATTCTTAGAAGATTTCATGTATGCAACCTTTTGGACGACACTTTGGATCTCATACTGGTAGATGAAAGGGTAAGTTTGTTTTTAAATAGCTTTTACCGTGGAAATTATTTACGTTTGATACTCTTGATTAACAACAGTAAACAAAAAAACGCAGGGTCACAAGATACACGCGATGATTGCAAGGGACCTTGCTAAACGTTACACAAGATCCCTAATCGAAGGGAACTGGTTGTACATTAGCAATTTTAATGTACTAGCGGCCGATCAACCTGTTAGATTTACGACACATCTATATACTATTCAGTGGAAGATATCAACATTGGTTTCCGGGAAATTAAAGTCTTACGGAGACGGAGACTATTTCACATTTGAAACCTTTGAAAACGTTAAAAGCGGTGTATTGCCTCTTAATACGTGTATAGGTAAATTATTTCCATTAATTTTGGAAATTAATAAATTTTATACGTATTTAACACCTTTAATTCATCGTTATGGTTAACACAGATCTTATCGGACGTGTAATGGGTATTGCGGTCTTCGATAAGAATAATCCTTCAGATACTGACTGTGGCCAAATCTATATAGAGTTGGAGAATGACCGGTAAATCAGTTAACTATCTTATTTCAATATGTGTTAATTAGTATAATTTTTTAATGTTTGCTTTGTGATTGCTTGTACAAGTGGTGAACGTCTACAGTGTAGAATACCGAATGAATACACTGATAGCGTGTTAGCAGGTTGGAACGATAATCTTGACAACATCATCATTTGTATCCTCCAGTTTGCTAGATTGGAAACAAGCCTAAGTAATAATTATTACTCTTTAATACTGTATATATATCTTCATATAATAATTCAATCATGTTGCTTATATTTTATATATTAATTTGATTATACAGGTGGTATTAGAGCAACTACGGCGTATACGTGTTCAAGGGTTCTCTTTAATCACCAATGTGATGAAGATCATAGGTTACGGAATATCTTTGCCAATCGTCAAATTAAGTAATCGCTTTGGTTTAGTTAAATTTAAATTTAAAAAATATGTTATTTTTACTTCATAGAATTAGTATTCTGAAGGAATACAGCTTAGTCATTTACTATTCTCGAATATATTATTGATTTTAGGATAGTTTCATATTGCAATTCTAATACTTCTTGGCTTTACTTATTTTATTCTTATTAGCATTGTCGGTTTACTAAGAATAAAAATTAGGCGTTGTATAAGAAAATGTCAATTCTTTATACAAATCTAGGGTTTGTATTTGTTAGTTAACCGAATATATCCTTAAACAAGAAGGAAAATATACAAATGAGTATATTATATGATAACCCCATAAATAATCCTAAAGAAAACCGTATAATTAAAATGGTAAAATGAGTTGGTTAATTCTTACTCTCATTTGTTTTGAACGACGTTATTGGGTTTTTTTTCGGGCTCACCGAATTTGAAATAACAATCCATGATCTCAAATATCTCTATGGCCTTTCACTAATAACATTAACAGGCTTCTTTAAAGGATCTATACTATACACACCAAAAAAAAAAAAAAGGATCTATACTATATATACAGTAGAGTTTAATTTACAGAGGCTTTTTAAAAGTATCGATACTTACTCAACAAACACAAAAATACACACACGATTCGCCACCTTCTTTCCCTTCAGACGATCAAGAATCCAATATATATATCCGCCAAACGAATTATCAACATATCAAAGGTAGTTGTTTTGTGGACGGAACACAAACACACACACAACAGCCAGACTAACAATGAACCAAAAATCAAACGATGATGATGTTATACAAATTGAGGTGATTGGTACTATTTACATCTATACTAAATTAAGGGACGATATTCAATCTTGTCCATCCGTTCTACTCATTCGTGTCCGTTGGATCTGTTTATGTATCCGTTATAATGTTTTTGACTGAATTTATTGTTTCAATCTCGATGATATCTAGGATCCTCCAGCGAGACTTCTTATATTTTATTCCTTTTATTCTTGGCCATCGGTTTTGTTATCCAAACGCTCATTAATATTGCTCAAACGTATTGATAATCAAAAAATAGAGTGTACTCACTTGACTATGGAGTCCTTTGATAGTTTAGCTGCGGTCAATCCTTCGAGATCTAATTGGCGTGTTCGCGTGAAAATTCTGAGAAATTACTTCTCTTATAATCGATCGAGGACTGGAGATTTGTGGCTCATTCTCTCGGATGAAAGGGTAATTTTATTTAGATTGTCTTATGTACATTTATTTACGATATTGTAAATAAGAGAACATAAAAGAAGATGATTATAATCATAATCGTGTTTTCTGATTAACTTTTTAGTGGGCGAGAGTTAACGCTTATGTAGATAGGAATTGCGTTTACGAATTGGAGGGTTTTCTCCGTGAAGGTGACTGGAAAATTTTAGAGCATTTTGATGTTTCAATTGATGATGCACCTTCGATGCTTATTGATCATCGATACAAGATAACTATCTCCCGAAGAACTTTAGTCTCTGATTCACATGCAATTTCGAGAAATCTTTTCACTTCGTTTGTACCTTTTCAAATAGTTCTTGATGGATCTATTGGTACAAACTATTTAATCGGTACGAAACCAGTGTCTATTATGTAAATCATTTTAGATTGTTGTCTAAATTGATTCCCATAAACAGAGCATTCTCATTAACTGTTTTGATATAGAGTTGAAAGGAAAAATTACTAGCTTCGGCATAATAAAGAACTGTGCAAGCGGACAGGGAGATAGGAGCGGAGAAATCACTAATATCGAAACAACATCGTATGAGAATGACTGTTACAGATTTGTTTTCTACATAGAAGACATCAGGTACGTCCCCAATGTTTGTATTTTGTTTTTTAACAATTAGGTTTTTTTTTTCTCATTAATAGAATGTGCACGTTAACATTTTAGTTGATTTTCTCTAACATTATGTTTAAAACAGAGGTAAAGAGGTTAGATGTTTGGCAACGGCTAATGAAGCTCTCAAGGTCGCACACACGATTCATAATAATTATGTTGAGGATGATCTATGCGTCTTACGATGGTGGAAAATCCATGAAATCGGACCAGGTTTATATAGATTTCTAATAATTTTAAAATTCAGTACATTTTATCTCTATCTTTTCTAACAGTAGTAGTATTGTGATTTATAGGTTCGTTTGGAATCCGAAGCGAAACTGAAGTCTCCCAACTTCTCATTAATCCTCCTGGAGTTTGGAATCCGAATATAACAATCATGTAATCGTATCAAATTTCGGATTTTACGTTTCCATTTTAAATTAAGCATAATGTATGCTAAACCATCGGACCAACTAACTGTTTGATTTGAGTATCTTAATTTATGGATTTTGTATTTACATTTAAGTATTGACTTAATACTTTAAGTATGGAATTAATACTCTTGGGTTAACATTTGAATAGCATCTATGCTCATCATCACAAGTAATCGAATGTAGTAACACAGGTTATTAATTATAATTTTCTTCGAAGCATTACAACAGAAAATCATTACCCCGCGCAGGGCGCGGGTCATCTCCTAGTTATTTATGTTAGAGAAAGAAAAAAAAAGAAAGAGAGAGATAAATAAAATAAAAAGAGAGAGAAAAAAATAAATAAAGAAAGAGAAAAGAGAGAGAGAAAGATAAATAAGAAAAAGAAAGAGAGAGAGACAAAAGAAAAAAGAAAAGGGAACGAGAAGGAGAAAGAAAGAGAAGGAGAAGATTGTGAAATGAAGAGTTGTGTTATAAGGGAGGGCAAATGTGACAAAACACATCAAAAAAGGGTGTCTTATTTACAAAGGGTGTCAAAGTGCTATTAGAGTTTTGAAAAGGGAGTCTGAGTGCAATATTTCCTATGTCTAATATATCTACGTAATACTTTACACATATTGACATATTGTTCGATGTGTTTTGATTGTTGTTTATCTAATTTAACCTTCTTTATCTATATATAAGGTTCCAATTTAACCACACTGCACCGTTAGAACACAAATATATTTTGGAAATTCTGTGTATATTATATACAAATTCACATGATATTTTGATTGATTCAAAAGAAGATATCTGGAAATCAGTTATACATTTAAAAGCTATGTCTTAATAAGAGTTAATAGTAAGTTTTTATATTTATTCGGTTTCATACCAACTTTTCATATTTAAATAATTTGTTTTTGCTCAATTTATACTCCCTCAAATTAATATTTAATCCCAACTAGTGAAAGGAGATCCCACTGTCGGATCAAAATGCAGGAGTAGTGCAGAAGAAGCACATAGAGCGCAAAGAAGATAAGAAAGATAAGCATTCCCATAAACATTGAAGCAACGATAAAGAGAAAGAAATGAAGAACAGCTGAACAGGTATTGTCTTAACCCTAAAGTTATATATTTTCTTTTCTTGTATTCATTTGAAAGAGCCTTAGCGAAAATACAATTAGTAGAGTTAGGACTTAGGAGTAGACTCGAAATTGTACTTTTAATTAATGAGTGGAGCCAAGAAAACTAAAACATTATTGAATCTCCACTAACTGGTTTTCTAAGTAGTTAACTTGAGAGACCAGTTCTTGTGGCTGGATCAACAACTTCTCTGTTTTAAGGGCTTCACCATACGCCGCAATGAGCAGTGCTTCAGCTCGACCATGATCCTTTTTCCTCTTAAGTTGAGAACTAAGCGATGGAAACAACTCTGTGGCAACTCGTCTGCTATCGTCCTGCAACAGAAAATAAAAACTTTGTCAGGCACTTCACAGATTTGTATTTAACTCACAAAAGTTTGACAGTAAAAGATCAGATCACCTTTGTGCAACTCCCGCTAGCAAGTTGAAAATGCCTCTTCCACAAAGATGCAGAAACCGGAATAACACAAAAGCCTGACGCAACTAGTGTTCCTATCCATAATCCATATCCAAATCCTCCACTATACCAACCCTAAGACACAAAACACAAACACAAACATTTCAGTTTTAAGCAAATTAATACAAACATAAGCGAAGAAAATTGAAGTGTTTATAGCATTAACCTGTTTTCCATCTTTGGGAAAAGGATTCGATTGTTCTATATATACTCTGCTTCCTACATTATTGAATACAAAAGATGTTAAATTGCTTCCAAATCTCACCCAAAGAACACATCAACAAAGATAGAGTGTGGAGTATTGTATCTTTCTTACCAGAGGGAACATCTAAACTCTGAATCAATTGTACAATTGATTTTGCATCCAAACGTTTCCGTACTCTTTTCCCAACTAAAACTGGGATGTGAGGAGTATCATAAACCTACTTCAGATTAAACCAAACAACAAAAATCACAATCAACTTTGGTAATAACTCAGATTCTGTTCAAAATGATTCACATGAGTTCTTGCATATCATAAACCTACTTTGAATTGAACCAAACAAATGCTAAAAAAATACAATCAACTTTGGTAATAACTCTCATTTTATTCAAAAAACGATTCACAGATTCCTTCACATTCTCGATTCTTCCCACAAATTACAAATGAACCTTGTAAAGAACTAAAGATAGATAATTCTGTAACCCACAATTCTGAAAATTTTATCCACAAATCAATTGAAAAAAACCCTAACTGATCTGAGCAAAAGAACAAATGTTCAAAACACAATCAACTTTGGTAATAACTCTAATTCTATTCAATTTGATTCACATAACCTTGTAAAGATAGATACTTTTGTAACCACACAATTCTGAAAATTTCCTAATCAATTGGAAAAAAAACCCCCTAAAAACTCATACTTTCACCATTCTAGTGACTGACCTGAGCAGAAGAAGAAGAACCCAAGTGGTCAGTTTTCAAAAGAGCCAACGCACCAGACAAATCAGGGTCAATCCCAATGATGCAGCTTAACTCAGAACTCTCTTGAGTCGTCTCTTCGTCTTGTGAGGTGAGAGAGAGAGAATCTAACCATTTCTCCTTCATCAAAGCTGCTTCGATGGCTTTGGTCGTAGGAAGAGCGCTACGCGCGAGACTTCGTCGGCGAATAAATGGGTATGTGAAAGACGGCGAGTGAAAGACGAAAGGTCTGAGCTTTGAGAAGAGACTATGCATCTGTGGCAGCGATGGTTGGCCGTACGCTGTTGCCATTACAAGAAGAAGCCCCAAATTAGAGCAAAAGTCACTCCTATTTCATTTTGTTTTTTTTTTTTACATGAAACTATTGTGATGGTTAATTATTTATTGATAAAATAATCAAAATATACATGAATTTTTAGAAAACTTTTTAAAATCTTTAGTTGAATAACAGGAGATTTTAATAAAAACTCAGAATCTCTTAGACCATCTCCAATGGTTTTCCCTATTTTTACCTCTAAAATAGAGAAACTCTATAATAGATGTAACTTTTGCTCCAATGGATACCTCTATTTTTTCCTCTAAAAAAGAATATTATGTAGAGATTCTTTTTTATTTTACTATTAATACCTTTTACTTATAAAAGTTGTAAACTAACCCATTTATTTTTAATATTTGTGAAACTTTCATAAAATTATGGTATATTCTTTTTTAACATTCATAAATATTATTTAAAAATAATATTATGGTATAAATGAAAAATAAAATATATAATTTATTTATATTTAATAAAATTTTATATAAATTTTCTTTTGCAAACAATAGTCTCAAATTTTAGAATACTTTTTATACGAAAACATTTAAAATCAATTCAAAATATTATAATTGGTCAAAATTAACTTTATAATCAATTATCCTATCAATATAAAAAATCATTAAAATATTATTTTATTAATATTTTAAAATTTCGTTTTTATTATTAAATTATTATAGATTTTATTTATTTTGATCACAAATATAAAAGAATTAAAAGTTAAAGGACCATTTTACAAATAAAAAAGTTCAACTCTATTATAGAGGAAAAAAATAGAGTTTCTCTATATATAGAGGCAAAAATAGATATCTCTATTTTAGAGATGAAAATAGAGGTGGGTTGGAGTGATTTTACTCTAAAATAGAGTTCAAAAGCAAATATAGAGGTGGGTTGGAGATGCCCTTAGAATCATTGGTTCAAAACACCCCGAAGCTATTGTGTCATTTGAAAATGGGTTAGTTCGATTTGAAAAGAAACGTGGTGGTTATATAGAAAAATCGTAATAAAATTGCTTTGAATAATTATTTTATTATCGTAATCTATCTTGAAAAAACATTTTTTTACTTTTAATATTGGTAAATAAGTTTGCTTAAAATGAAAAATACCCTAGTAAATAACAATTTGTCAATGATGTATGTGATAGAATGGAGGTTAGGAAGGCAAAGAGGAGTTGGTGTTAGTTATTTCATTTATTTTATTTTTTTTGGGTAGTTTTCCAAATTTATCATCTTTTAATTTACCTATTCTTTTGTTTTTCTAAATATAATTAAAATTTTATCCAGTAATCTCTTTCAGATTTACTTTGCTCTTTTAGCGGTTCAAATTGTTAATCCTATTATTATTCTTCTTTTTTCTTGACATTTAGTTATGTACTATGATAGATCATTCATCTAGATGTAAAGAAAAAAAAAAAAAAAAAAAAAAAACATGAAAAATTCTTATTCAATTACAATGAAGTGCTTTCCATACACTGGTGAAAAATATTGGTAATCCATTATGAAAAACATGTTTTCACTTTCAAATATCAAATCCATTTATTTTCAAATTCAAATAAAATCCATGAATCAATAAACCCCCTAACTTTTTTTTTTTTTTTGGTGAGGGGATGGGAGACAATGTCTCCCATCATTTATTCATAACAAAATCAAATACAAATTTGCCGCGGACAAGCAGTTCCACGCGCATCGTCTACCACAAGCGAATCAACAACATTAGGCGCAAAGGCAAAAGAATGAAACCCTAAAGGAAGAGAAAAAGCATGGTTAGCTAATCCATCGGCAAGACGGTTAGCTTCCCTGTAAACATGAGAAACACGGACAATCCAGTCCCTTGATATAAAGCCATGGCACAAGCGTACCAGGAAAGACAGCGGATGAGCATCGCTTATCCCTGTGTTTAGAAACCCCACCACTATCTCCGAATCTACCTCCACTTCCAACCGAGTAACCCGCTTCTCCCAAGCTATATAAAGTCCATAATACACACCCCACAACTCTGCTAACAGAGCGGAACATATACCAATATTCAAAGAAAATCCGCCTTGCCAATTCCCAAGCTCGTCTCTCAAAACACCACCAGCCGTAGCATTACCCGAGTTACCATGGGAAGCCCCATCAGTGTTGAGTTTCATCCATCCAGCTTGTGGCTTGGTCCATGCGATCATCTGCTCTGATCTAGCTCGTCCCCCTCTTGTGTCTCGGTGAGACACATTGGCAACCAACACCTCGTTAGCTGCATCCTTTAGAAATTTTATCCGGTCCCGACACTTCCCATTTGAGTTAAAAACATTACCACACCTCCATTTCCAACCCCACCAAGGAGAAAATCGATTTGGCCCCCCTTATTAAAGTCCAATTATTTTGTATTTTTTTTTTAAATCGAAAATGAGAGAAAAGACCAAAAGACCTTAAAACTTAACAGTAATTACATGATCCTACCTAGGATCCGCGGATCAGCCCAGATCCGACCCGATCTAACCGGGTTTCCTCCTTTTTTTTTTTTTTTTTGAACAAACCGGGTTTCCTCCTTATTTTTTTTTTCCTTCGATTAATCTTCTTCTTCTCTTTACCAATTTTTCCCTTGTTTTTTTTTTTCTGGTGGGACCCAATTTTTTTCTACACTTATTTATTCTATATTTTTTTCATCTTTGATATTTTGATAATAAATATTAATATTAAAAAACAATATGGAAAAATATCCGTAAAAAACAAAAAAAATATTCAATACGCAATTTAAATTAAATTTGGAATTCAAAATTAGAAAAAAACAAAAAACAAAAAATATGTAAATCTAGGCCTGGGCAAAAAAATCCGAAACCCGAAAACCGAACCGAACCCACCCAAAAATATCCGAACCAATTTTTAAAAATATCCGAATGGACCCTAAATTTCGTTACTCGAAAAATCTGAACCAAACCCGAACCGAACCGAATATCCATGGGCACTCGAACATACCCGAAATAAAAATATACATCTAAAATTTTTGATAATATTTATATTTATAAAAACAAAAATACTCAAATTTACAATCATAAATCCGAATATATTAGATATTTTTGAGTAATTCGAATATTTTTGGATATATTTAGATGAAAAGTAACTAATAATTTAGTTTTTTCGGATATTTTGGGTAATTTTAGATACATTTGGATAAAAACTAACTGATATTTTAGTATTTTTCTGTTATTTCGGGTATTTTTTGTAATTCGTATAGATTTAAGTATATATGAGTAAAAAGAACCGAACTCAATCTAAACCAATAAGTATGAAAAACAAAAATTTTAAAATATCCGAATGGGATTAAAATTTTGGTATTTCAAAACCCAAACCCGAACCGATACCGAACCGAACCCGATTGGGGGCCCGAACGCCCAGGCCCGAACCCGATTGATTAAATTTTGATGATGAAAATAAATCCAAATAAATAAATAAAAAATTTCACTCTCAATTTTGAGTCAGTATAAAAAGTGTAAAAGATGGGTTAAAAAAAAACAGTGTAAAAGTTTTACTCCATCATCATACACCAGGTTGAGTTCCGCGCTACACTATAGATTTTTAATTTTATTTTTATTTTAGTTATTTATAATTTTAGATTATTTTTTGGTATTTATGTTAAATGATCACATACAATATTTTAAAAACTATGTCAAAATATTTATTTATATATATAATATATTTGTTTATAATAATTAAGTTAAGTATTCATTTTTATTAAATATTGAAAACTTGTTGAATATAATTCAGATTTTTTAAAAAAGCTACATAAAAATATATATTTTTTTAATATTTGTTGAATATAAATATAATAGTTATGATGTTTGAAAAATTGGGCAAGTATAACTAGTTTTATTAGGTACTACTGAGAACATAGTGAATACATATTTAACACATGGCGCCGTCATTTTAACACATTAAACACATGGCGCCGTCATTTTTTAAAATAATATTAAAAAATGTCAGCATAGTTATACTTGGTAATGAGTAGTACAGAAATACACATAGTTATATTTTGACAGTTTTTTGGTTTTTTTAGTTATACCATGAGGAAATCAATTTTTTGTAGTAGTACTTATCATGAATGATTATTAAACAACATTTTGAATATTTCCATAGTATAAATTTTCATAAAATACTAAATTTGTATCTTTTTCCTAATAATGATGGTAGTATTGTCACACTTACCATATAATCATAGCTTAGTTTAGCAAGAAGTTACAATAATTCAAATTTGTTTTTTTTTTTTTAATTTAATTTTTTTCCTAAACTAATATATAAGTTTTTCACGAGTTTTTGTAGATGTTTCACGAGTTATACTTGTTTCACAATGAAAATAAACTTAAAACTAATCTAAGAAAAATAATACGTAGTTATATCGAGTTAAACTAGTTGTCCAACAAATACATAGTTATACCTAGTTCTACTAGTTGTCCCAACGTACTCATATCTTTCTACACGATCTGTATCATTTTCTTGCATATCATTGTCTTGCATTTCATTATCCGGCATTTCAAAATCATCTCTAGTGGTACAAAACTTCTCCTCATTACTTGGATCTACATCATCCTTTCTTGACACATGTACGCTTCCATTACTTCCACAAACACTCTTGATGACCTCCACATGTAGAACACTTCTACATTGATCTTTACTCACTTGTAGTAGATAGCCAATAACATCTTCATCATTCCAAATATATGATGGTTTCTTCGTGTTCAAGACCAATGGATAGTAGCTCAATATCAGCTGAGATGTAGCCGCATCTATGGAAACCTTTCTGCAAATTCCCTCCACCAATCCAAGATAAGTGACATCCTCCAAAGATTTCCTCATCACCAAAGTGTGAATTTCCTCTTCTCCACATTTCCATATAATGTTATCACATTCCTTTGAATAGCATCCTCCATAGTCAAAACATATGACTGTGCAAGCACTTGTACTCATTTCCCCCTGCTGTCGTAAGTATCTAATTGTAGTAGTTGTCCAGTTGTCCCAGTAGTACCACTATATGATAGTTGTCCCAGTTGTCCTAGTAATACCCAGAAAGTTTGGTTCTTCATCGATTTATGGCGATTCATTGCTCACTTAACCATAATATCACATTTAATTAACCATTTCAGTTTCTATTAGCATTATTACCCAACAAGTTTAGTGAATCCAATGACCAAACAAATATCAAATTTTAACATTTATATTCAAATACTAACAAACTTTTATCCAATTTTAAGTATGATTTATGCTCATTAAACCAATGTATCCTCTTTAACTAACAATGCTATGTCATAATAGACTTACCCCATCAGTTTTAAAAACAGTATTGAACAAAAATATCAATTTTTCATTTCGTATGAAATTACCTAATTGAGAAGAAACTATGTTTTAATTGCTTTACATATTACATAAAGTTGAAAATTCAATTAGGAAATCGAAAATAGCATGAAAAACAAAAGCTTTTACCTTCAAAATTGAGCTTCCAATTTCGTCAATGGAGGAACCCAAACGAGGAAGAAGACGAGAAGAAGAGGAGCATGACATACGTGTGGTCTTTCTATTGGGAGAATTAAATTTTTGTTGGTTTGGTTGGTTTGACACATTTAATTCTCTAACCAATTCTACTCGAAACAACATCACAACATTTCCAATTTTCCTTTTTATTTTTCTTTTGTTTTTATAAGGACTAAAGGGACAATTCA
Source organism: Erysimum cheiranthoides (assembly GCA_011420285.2). Taxonomy (NCBI): domain Eukaryota; kingdom Viridiplantae; phylum Streptophyta; class Magnoliopsida; order Brassicales; family Brassicaceae; genus Erysimum; species Erysimum cheiranthoides. The sequence continues at coordinate 8,122,252 of CM022182.2, forward strand.
AATTTCAGAGGGGGGAGCAGATTTTGTAAGGTTCCTCAGACTTCCCTCGTCGTACGGAAGGTCTAATTAGATTAAAGTCCCAAGAAGAAGCCCCAAATTAGAGCAAAAGTCACTCCTATTTCATTTTGTTTTTTTTTTTTACATGAAACTATTGTGATGGTTAATTATTTATTGATAAAATAATCAAAATATACATGAATTTTTAGAAAACTTTTTAAAATCTTTAGTTGAATAACAGGAGATTTTAATAAAAACTCAGAATCTCTTAGACCATCTCCAATGGTTTTCCCTATTTTTACCTCTAAAATAGAGAAACTCTATAATAGATGTAACTTTTGCTCCAATGGATACCTCTATTTTTTCCTCTAAAAAAGAATATTATGTAGAGATTCTTTTTTATTTTACTATTAATACCTTTTACTTATAAAAGTTGTAAACTAACCCATTTATTTTTAATATTTGTGAAACTTTCATAAAATTATGGTATATTCTTTTTTAACATTCATAAATATTATTTAAAAATAATATTATGGTATAAATGAAAAATAAAATATATAATTTATTTATATTTAATAAAATTTTATATAAATTTTCTTTTGCAAACAATAGTCTCAAATTTTAGAATACTTTTTATACGAAAACATTTAAAATCAATTCAAAATATTATAATTGGTCAAAATTAACTTTATAATCAATTATCCTATCAATATAAAAAATTATTAAAATATTATTTTATTAATATTTTAAAATTTCGTTTTTATTATTAAATTATTATAGATTTTATTTATTTTGATCACAAATATAAAAGAATTAAAAGTTAAAGGACCATTTTACAAATAAAAAAGTTCAACTCTATTATAGAGGAAAAAAATAGAGTTTCTCTATATATAGAGGCAAAAATAGATATCTCTATTTTAGAGATGAAAATAGAGGTGGGTTGGAGTGATTTTACTCTAAAATAGAGTTCAAAAGCAAATATAGAGGTGGGTTGGAGATGCCCTTAGAATCATTGGTTCAAAACACCCCGAAGCTATTGTGTCATTTGAAAATGGGTTAGTTCGATTTGAAAAGAAACGTGGTGGTTATATAGAAAAATCGTAATAAAATTGCTTTGAATAATTATTTTATTATCGTAATCTATCTTGAAAAAACATTTTTTTACTTTTAATATTGGTAAATAAGTTTGCTTAAAATGAAAAATACCCTAGTAAATAACAATTTGTCAATGATGTATGTGATAGAATGGAGGTTAGGAAGGCAAAGAGGAGTTGGTGTTAGTTATTTCATTTATTTTATTTTTTTTGGGTAGTTTTCCAAATTTATCATCTTTTAATTTACCTATTCTTTTGTTTTTCTAAATATAATTAAAATTTTATCCAGTAATCTCTTTCAGATTTACTTTGCTCTTTTAGCGGTTCAAATTGTTAATCCTATTATTATTCTTCTTTTTTCTTGACATTTAGTTATGTACTATGATAGATCATTCATTTAGATGTAAAAAAAAAAAAAAAAAAAACATGAAAAATTCTTATTCAATTACAATGAAGTGCTTTCCATACACTGGTGAAAAATATTGGTAATCCATTATGAAAAACATGTTTTCACTTTCAAATATCAAATCCATTTATTTTCAAATTCAAATAAAATCCATGAATCAATAAACCCCCTAACTTTTTTTTTTTTTTGGTGAGGGGATTGTCTCCCATCATTTATTCATAACAAAATTAAATACAAATTTGCCGCGGACACGCAGTTCCACGCGCATCGTCTACCACAAGCGAATCAACAACATTAGGCGCAAAGGCAAAAGAATGAAACCCTAAAGGAAGAGAAAAAGCATGGTTAGCTAATCCATCGGCAAGACGGTTAGCTTCCCTGTAAACATGAGAAACACGGACAATCCAGTCCCTTGATATAAAGCCATGGCACAAGCGTACCAGGAAAGACAGCGGATGAGCATCGCTTATCCCTGTGTTTAGAAACTCCACCACTATCTCCGAATCTACCTCCACTTCCAACCGAGTAACCCGCTTCTCCCAAGCTATATAAAGTCCATAATACACACCCCACAACTCTGCTAACAGAGCGGAACATATACCAATATTCAAAGAAAATCCGCCTTGCCAATTCCCAAGCTCGTCTCTCAAAACACCACCAGCCGTAACATTACCCGAGTTACCATGGGAAGCCCCATCAGTGTTGAGTTTCATCCATCCAGCTTGTGGCTTGGTCCATGCGATCATCTGCTCTGATCTAGCTCGTCCCCCTCTTGTGTCTCGGTGAGACACATTGGCAACCAGCACCTCGTTAGCTGCATCCTTTAGAAATTTTATCCGGTCCCGACACTTCCCATTTGAGTTAAAAACATTACCACACCTCCATTTCCAACCCCACCAAACTGCCATACCAAATAGAGTAGACCAATTATTGAATTCGGCCCCCAGGTTATCATAAATCCATTCAAGTAATGATTTAGTGAAGAACTGGTGGTGTCTCCCTGTTGGTACCAAGATCCGCCACACGCCAGCCATTGCCGGACAATCGCGTAGAATGTGAAGAATAGTTTCTTCCCCACTTTTACAAACTGAGCAAAGAGACGTATCACTGAGGTGTCGTCGGAATCTCTCTGCATTTGACATGATGGCTTGGTTTCCCACCATCCACAAAAACACCTTGACTCTCTCCGGAGCCATGAGAGACCATATGCGGGACCAAAATCTCTCCATACACTGTCTTGGAACTACATCACGAGACAATAACGAGTAAGCAGATGAAACAGTAAAACACCCATCTGATGTTTCCCCCCAGGACAACCTGTCACTAGCTCCGGTAAAATTATCAACCACCATAGCTCTTAGCGATAAACAAATCACTTCAGAGACATACGGCTTAATCCTCCCCCACAGCCAGCCGATCCCATTAATCCACAATTCACTAACCCTTTCCTCTGCTCTGTTTTCGGGTACCTCCATCTCCACCACCTCTAATAGAGGTTTATCAATTAGCCACTTGTCTTTCTAAAAACGGATATCTTTACCATTCCCGACCACCCAGCTTTGCCCTTTCAAGATAACCTCTCGCACCCCAACACACACACTTCTCCAAGTTGAAGACCAAGAAGTTTTGGGAATTGTCCATGCCGTGGATTGTGAATTCTCAACCTTATACTTGCTCCGTAATACTCTTGCCCATAGACTGGACCGGTTCAGCATTAGTCTCCATCCCACTTTTGCCAATAATGCTTTATTCATATCTGTAGCCTTACGGATACCAACGCCTCCCTCTCTCTTTGGGACACATATCCGTTTCCAGGAGATTAAATGCTGCTTCCTCTTCTCCCTTGTGCTCCCCCACAAGAAAAACCGTGACACTTTATCCAGGGTATCAAGTATCGATTGTGGCAGCGAAATAACATTCATAGTGTGTATCGGTATGGAAGCAAGTACTGCCTTAGTCAAAGTCAATCTGCCTGCAAAACTCATGCAACGACTCTTCCAACCTGCAAGCCGAGATGACACTCGTTCCACTATCTCGCCAAAAGTCTCTTTATTGATCCTTTTTTGTAAAACTGGCATACCAAGATACTTCCCGAGATCAGTTGTGGCTTTGATTCCACTTTCATTACTAATCTGTGATTGTAGCTCTCGCAACACATTCTTCGAGAAATAGATCTTCGATTTATCCAAGCTGATTTTCTGACCAGATGCTTCACAAAACCCTACCAGCACCTTGCGAATTACCCGTATCTGAGCCACAGAAGCTTCTGCGAATAGGATAAGATCATCCGCGAAGCATATGTGCGAAAGCAAGGGGCCGCCCCGTGATAATCTGATTGGTTTCCACTCTTTATTCGCAATAGAGTTGTCAATTAAATGACATAAACGTTCTAGGCACAGAACAAACATGTACGGAGATAGCGGGTCCCCTTGTCTAAGACCCCTCTTAGGTGTGAATGGTTCTGTCATCTCTCCATTCCACAAAACCGTCATCGCTGGACCTGACACACACCACATAATCCAATTAACCCAAATATCAGAGAAGCCCGCAGCAATAAGAGTGTCTTCCAAGAAGTCCCATCTTATTCGATCATACGCCTTTTCCAAATCCAACTTCAATAGCATCCATCCTTTACGGCCTTGCTTACGTTTCATAGAATGGACAACTTCCTGCACAATCACAATATTATCCGTGCTGAGCCTGCCTGGGATAAAACTAGATTGAGCTGGTCCAATGAGATTAGGCATCAATTTCTTGAGTCTTAACACCATCACTTTAGTCACTGCTTTAAACAACACATTACAAAGGCTGATAGGGCGAAATTGAGTAATCTGTTCTGGTTTACCCACCTTCGGAATTAAAACAAGCAACGCATCATTCATCCCTGGTGATAACTCCCCTGTTTCGAAAAAACCAAGAACGAACCTTATAACCGATTCACCAACAATATCCCAATTGTGTTGATAGAAGACTGGTTGGTATCCATCTGGCCTAGGCGCTTTGAATTTCCCCATGCTCTGAATAGCCGTTTTAACATCCACTGCCGAGAAAACCTTACTCAACTCACGTTTTTCTTCACCAGTCATACGGTAGAACCCCTCTCTTGAGAGTTTCTCCACCACGGGTTCCACATCATCTAGAGAGTACAATCTCTTATAGTAAGAGATAGCTAGCTGTTCTAGCTCGTGAGGATTAGACAACCAGCGACCCTCATTGTCCTTTAGTGTTTCAATCCGGTTACGCCGTCTCCGAATAACCGTTGACGTGTGAAAGAAACTTGTATTACGATCTCCAAGTGCTATCCAATTTTCTCTTGACTTCTGGAACCAGATCTTCTCCTCCTGTTCAAGAGTTAAATCAAGCTCTTTTAGTAGTTCGGCTTCCTTCTGCAACAAACCATCCGTTTGCGTATGTTCCAGCAGATTTTGAATCGCATTAATCTCTGCTAGTAAGACCTCCTTACGTTTATTAACATCACCGAACACTTCTTTGTTCCATTTTCGTAATGTTCTGCGAAGTGTTGATAGCGCTTCAGGGGTAGACATATCTCTTCTCCATGATGAAGAGAGCATCTCTTTGAAGCTTGTATGACTCAACCATGCCGCTTCAAACCTGAATGGTCTGCGCCTCGGGTCTCGTCCTATCTCTGGGCTTAATTGCACATACAAAGGTGCGTGGTCTGATGCAAGAAATGGAAGATGTGTCACCAAAGCGTCTTGCCATTTCAGTCTCGTGTGTGCACAACATAGTAGCCGATCCAACCTCTTCGCTACAAAATGTTGTGCCTCTCTCCCTCTCTTCCATGTAAACTTGTTTCCCCTGAAACCCATATCAATCAAGGATTCATTATTAATCCACTCTCCAAATGCTAATGAGTCAGCTGAAAGCCGTCCATTACCCTCAATCCTCTCATCCAATCTCACAATAGTGTTGAAGTCTCCGCCAATAATTAGAGGACCATCCACACCTTGTAGAACTGTATGCAGCTCGCTCCATAGTCCACTCCGCCTACTTACTGTCGGAGCTGCATAAACAACAACCAAATGCAAACACTCATCACCACTCTCCACCTTAGCGTGAATGTACTGGTCCGAAGTAGACACTATAACCAAATTCCCAATCTCCGATCGCCACAGTAGCCACAACCCGCCTTGTTGACCCACTGCATCCACTCTGAATGAGTTCTCAAATCCCAAGCCACGACAGATTCGACTTGCCCAATCACCGGCGGCGTGTGTTTCAAATAACGCCAATAAGTCAGTCCTGTGTTTCTTCAGCATATAACGGATTGAACGGCGGAAGCTAGGTTTATTTGCCACCCGGCAATTCCAAAAAATGTAATTCATCATCATTTCAAAAATCCAATCAAGAACTACCGGGGTGTTCCGTTATGCAACAGGAAGATTCGTCCCTCCAGTCGACGAATCCTCCTTCATTATCATATCAGTCGGCGCCTCCTCTTCCACCATCTGAGGTCGAACCACCGTTGCTGACCCATTTACACTTGATTCTGATATCAAGTTCGCCGTTGTTTCCCCACCGGTTCCCGTGAAGCTGCCGCCTGGTCTCCCAACGTCTGCCGGCTCAACACGCAGTCTCTTTCCCGTCGTGGGTAATGATTCTTCTCCTCCAGCAGGCCCAAAAACCAGGCCTCGGACAGGTTTACCCAACTTGGTTTGTTTGGCTCGCGGCCCAGGCTGCTCTGTTCGTTTAGTGTATTGGGCCTTCTTCTCGTTCGGCCCATCTCGCACCACACCTTTCCCTTTATCCAAACCCATACCCATCTGACTTTCTCTACCTTGGCTCGCACTCTTGCCCTTAAAAGATCCGATTTTGAAACCTGTATTTTCCTTATTCGTGCCTGACTCAATCACAACTTCCCTATCTTCGGGAATATTCTCATTAACTGCTAACTCACCAAATCTGTTAGTTATGGCAATATTCCCGATATCTTTCGGTAAGATTTCCCGGAGATTCCGTCCCAATCTGCTACCGGAGCCTCCCGCCGCAAAAGCAACTTGGTTCTGCGGTGCTCCCTGCTTCCTCCCTGATCTACGTACCTCTGTAAAGCCATCGTTTGTTTGCGGTACCGGTGTACTTGTTCGTTCCGTCTGCCTGACCGGTACTAATGCTCGCTCCACCGGAGCTTCCGAGCCAGCTCTCTTCTCCGTTTGCAGTGTTGGAGTTGCATGCAGGCATCCATGGATCATATGCCCATACAGACCACAACCAGAGCATATCATATTCAATCCTTCATACGACACAAAATACCTCTCGCCATTCACTCGCACTGAACCTTTCAGGGGTTTCCTCAAATTCACCTCCACACATACCCTTGCGAATCTAGCCCTCTCAAAGTTCAGTGTAGTCATATCAACCTTAACGGGTCTTCCAAGACCCTTGGCAATACCCATTAAAATTGACTTGTGATAAAAGTTCACTGGGATATTCGACAACCTAATCCATACTGGCGTTCTGGTTATTTCATCTCTCAGTGGATCAAATTCCGGTGTCCATCCTTGGACCATAAGATAGCTCCCAAAAGCCCTCCATGGCCCCCCCGTCAAAGCTGTTAGAAACTCTTCCTCCTCGTCAAATCTCACCATGAAAAACTGTCTCGGTAGATCCATCACATTCATCGCTCCCCGAGGTTTCCACAATTCACGCAGTTTCTTGGTAAGAACCGTTATCGAGATGTTTCTCCCCAAAACCTTCACTACCATACAATTCTTCCACAGACTATTCATAGCATCCAAAACTTCTTTACCAATAGTAATAACAGGTTCACCATCTTCCCCATCCGGAAATTCCAGACTTAATCGCTCCTCCACAAACGCATCATCCATCACTTTCTCCGGTGTCAACCTTCCACCCGCATTACTTCCCACCACTTTCGTCACCCATAGACCCACTGGATCTGGAGGATCCCCCGGTGGCTTGCTCTTCTCCCCGATATCTGTCATCATCGCATCTTGCGTCTCCAAACCCTGATTCTCAGACTCTCCCGTCGCCATCTCCATATAACAAATTTATTTTTATGGATTGTTAGATTTGGTGATAAACCCCCTAACTTATTTATTAGGGTATTTTTTATTTTAAGCAAAACATATTTACCAATATTAAAAGTTAAAAACATTTGTTTCATAATGGATTACGTTAATAAAATAAGTATTTAAAGCAATTGTATTACGTTTTTCGTATACAAGTAATACAACCACAAATTGAACTAACCCATTTTCAAGTGAGACAATAGTTTCATACTTTCATGTATATTTTGACTATTTTATCAATAACCATCAATTATACATTGGATAAAATAGAAAACACTTCTATAATTAACATGCTACTCATCCTATTCCAAGATGGAGGATGGCCAAATACGTTTCCACATTTCAATCTCTTCCTTACAATTTAGCTTTCGAATTCCTCCATAGAACCCATCTTCCTCGCTACCTTTTTCTCTATGGTCTCTTCTGTTAATCATCGTTTTTCTCCACCTTGATCCAACTGTGTACTGGTTAAATTCCAACACTACCATCTCTGTTTTCATCAGTCATCAACACTTAACTATTTAGTACAAAATGTGAATACAGACTTCCTTTGCACACAATATTAATAGTAAAAGTCATGTTAAATTCAGATGTAAATGAGCAGAAGAAATTCCAAAACCTTATAATTTTCTAACTGATTTCTACGTTTTTTTTTTTTTTTGACAAATGATTTCTATGTTATATGGTGATAAAGTGATCAAAAAAAAAAATTGTTAATGTAGATTCCAACGATGAGGACCTAACTAGAACAACATTAAATAAAGACATACATTCATCAAATTAATGAGGAAAATCAATACATATCTAACCATAATCATCATTTGTATTCTTACAACCAATCGTGGCAAGAAAAGGCATTGCTTGAATTGAGTCTCTTCAATATTCATCCTTTTCAAACTAAGTTTATGGAATTTAATTGCCAATATGAGTTGTGGAAATAAACAAAACATATAAAATGTGACATCCAATTTTAAAATAGCCAATGAAGACTACTCCATTTCTAAACTATAGAGCATGAAGCTGAGAACTCACCGCTAATATGGCATTGACAATGGTTAAGATTACCATCACATGATTCCAAGTGGCCTACAACACTATACCACCATCCTACACAAAAATATCACGCAAACTTGTTTAACAATCAAATTATTTTCAAACCACATGCACTATAGATTATAATTACCATAAGGGAACTCTTTATTCCTTCTCCACTGGATCTCTATGTGATCTCCTGGTTTTAACTCGTTTAGAGAATCTGATACATAGAGATGATGAGGCGATGCATCGATGGGAGGTGCTCTTATCCTCTCCCATGTCACATCCTTTTCAATCGCAATTGCTCTTCTACCATGTGGTGGATACCTAAAATATCCTCAATAGAGTAGTTTATAACTTTTTATGAAGAATAAGCAAAAAATTGTGTTAAATGTGGACTTGAAGTATTTTATACCTTGCTTGAAAAGTATCAGTGTGAGTGTCATAGCTGAGCTCAGCATCATAGCATGACAACACGAACCCTACATGTCCATGCTGCTCTTACATCAAAAAGCCCTCACTAGTTTAATTAAACTCGAAAGCATAAAATGAAGCAATTATATTTATGAAATTGATCATGATTACCTCACGGTTATAAACTTGAGCTGGGAACCAAAAGCGACCTGTTTCAAGGGAGAGGTAGAAGCTCATAGTAGAATCAAGTGGCCGAGAATATACATATCTCATCCTCTGATTATCATCTCGGAAAATGGATGAAAAAGATCGAATCAGAGATACGATTTTGGCCAAGCCAAGTTGACTAGTTTGGTGATGAGGAGAATTAAGATGATATGGGGAAGAGAGATAACATTGCCACTCTTTGTGAGCAGAAGGTCCAAGAATTTTTCCCCATTTGGTCTTCAAGTGTTTCTCCCATAAATGATCACTCACACATCTCTCTCTCATGGAGCTACAAACCCTAGCCATGCTACAAAGTCCAGACGGTGGAAGAAGGTCAAGAATGCAATCAAGAGGAAGGTCAGGGAGGTCAAGGATCGACATTTGTCCGACCACCGGAGAGGCTAAATCGGGTGTGGTCGGGTGTAAAAATTTCATGAAGGTATTCTTGGAGAAGTGGAAGGAGAGCAAAGTTTTGGTTTTAGATAACCATGGAGAAAGGGATAAAGATTTAGCAACGAAGAAGAAAGAGAGACAAGTGATGAGTAAGTATAGAAGCATTTAGAAAGTACTAGTTTTGTTGTGTTTCCTTTAGATTTGTTGTTTCTAGGAGTATAAATGGAAGGAGGTGATGATAAATAGATAACCAATTGGAATTAAGGGATAATGTAACCAACTCATGCAGACAATAAACAATTCTTTCTCTCTCTTGTTAAAAAACTTGAAATCAAGAGAGAGAAAGAAAGAGATGGACTCACAAAACCTAGATTAAAAGAAAGAAAAACCCTTATAAAATCTAAAATTACAAACAAAAACTGGAATAATGCGGAAAGATATATATACCAATTAGCATAAATTGAATGGTTATTTAAAATAAGAGTTATTAAAAAGTCTAATTGGGAGGAGAGGAAATAGAATATGAGAAGTAGTAGAAAATGCTTATTGGACCTAAAAAATTATAAAAAAGTTAAAACTTAAGGAGAACTTTATCATTAATATTTATAAAAACATAAACAATCATTGAGGAAGAAGAAGAGGAGGAAGAAGAATTGGGATTCCCTAGGTACCTCCACCTTCTTCAGAAAACATATATTTTCTTCCTCCTCCTAAATCCTCAATTATGAAACAACAAAAATATGCAAACAATCAATTGTTCATTTCTTATAAGACCGCTTATTTTAGACAACAAAATTATCTATTTTTCTAATCTCTCATGCAAAATAGCAAAATCTTTCATTAGGATAAAATGAGAGGTTACTACTTATTTACCTTTTTTGTCAACAATATCAAATAGAAAGACTAATTCTACTTCCATTTCATTTATACCATAAAATCATTCTTTTTATCTATATAGCTTTATCTCTCTGAATAAGTGTGAATATCGGATTTGGACAATTAAAAAGTAAATATCAAATGTGGGTTTTAAATTTTCAATAGGCAAAAATCAAAGTAAAAATTGTTGAAGAATATATTATTGATTTTATTCTCTTATTCTCCAAAAAAAAAACTCCCCCTTTACACTTATGCTTATTCTCTATTTGTACAAGAATTTTGGGGGTCACCAATAATTAATGGATAATTATTATCTTAATTTGTATTTAGTGTCTATTAATTCGCAGGTTTTCGTTGGCCTTTTTAATTGTAGTTTGAATCTTTGTTGGACGACCATGCTGGTAGTTTCTTGTTTTATCCTCTTTAGCATAGCCCACTCGTTTTTCTCTTAGCTTTGGTTCTTGTCTGAACTATAACCTCTCGTTTCATCCTGAGCCGAAGCTTCTTCATTCCGATGATGTGGCTGACCGGCCGAGTTCCTACCAACAATGACGTGTAAACGTTTCCGGGGTTGTGGATCCTCGGTTCGGGATTCGACACTAATTAACAAATTGCCTTCGAGTCTTATGAAGTGTTCTTTCGGTTCGGAAAACTTAAATATTCCTTTTAACCCGGTTGTGACTTGATATATCTACCCTGTAGATATTGATGTCGTGTTGCGTAAATGAAGAGATGAAACTGATTCACTTTTCGAGAAACTCAATCCCACATCTAAATAGATAAATAATATAACGATGGTTTTCACCTTTTTCTCTTCTGTGCTTCGACTACTTCTTGGTGTGAGCTCCCTTTCTTGTACAATAAGCACTCTTCTTCTTTCTTTGGGAAAATCGAATCTAGATTTTGTAGAAAGATATTTTTGTCTTTTTTGTTTTCTTCTGCATCGATTCCTTTTGCTTGCGACCGGATTTACTTAATAAATATATTTTATAGAGTTTAATTGCCTCTAAAATACTCAATATAGTACTACAAGAAAATACTTGATTTCCTACAACAAATATCGTAGAAAAATGGAAGGCCAATTTTTATGTCTGATAAGAAAATAAATTCGCAAGTCTAATACGATATGGTTTTAAAGTCTTTAAGTCAATCTTTGTAATCTCTTTGGACATTATTTTTATGCATGAGACTGAGTCGCAAAATGCATCTTTGAATTCATTCTTTTATGAAGCAGGGGACGAGTAATCGTCCAAGCTTTTCCACTTTGGAAACGTTTTAAACGGTGCTAATTAATCCCTTATCTCTTTCGAAATAATTTTTTTATGTCTTACTCCCTCTGTTTCATATAGAGTGTCATTTTAACACTTTTTTTGTTACATAAAAAGTGTCGTTTTAGGTTTTTGATGCAAAATTTAATGATTTTTTTGTGTTTTATGATTATTTATATTTTGCAGTTTGTTTTACTATTGGTTGAATTGTATTTAAGTTTATAGGTAATGATGTTTTATTTTTGAAAAACTAACAAATTAAATGTTTTCTTAATTTGTGTGAAAATTCCAAAGGTGACATTTTTTATGAAACAGAGAGGGATCACAAATGGAGTTTGTAAGAGATTCACATCTCAATACACTCTTAGTTTTATTTTATAAAGATGTTTCTTCATAGTTTCATCTTTGTTTCTGTTTTTATGCTTGAGTAGTTTCCTTATTAGGCTAGGGTTTTTCTGAAGGGATGTGATCGATTGTTAGGTTGTTAGTTTGGGAATTTATTTTATAGTTCTTCTTCTATGTTGTTCTTAATGCTTAGGGCTTGAGTAGCTAACTTGTTCTAAGATCTTAGGTGGTTAGTTTGGACACGAGAGTGCGGTTAGTCACCTGAACCATCTAGTCGAGCAAGGTGTGATTCCATGGCGACGAGAGTCATAACCATGGCACCTTGTGAACATATCAATCTTGTTATTAATGCTAGCTTTACTTTGTTAGGAGGGTACGTGATGCGAGAGCGACTTGCCTGTTCTTTAATTTAGTATTGCTAAGTAGGCACGTGATGCGAAAGCGACTTGCCACTACAATCGTGAATTGAGTTCTATAATATATTTTAATACTCCCTGTTAATTAATTTAATCGTTTTGTCACATCCTGAATGGTTTCCCTATGCCTAATATTTCTTTTATTTATTTATTTGCTTATTTTATTTCTCGTTAGGTTGTTAGAAATCAAACCCTTATTTTATTTTGTCTTAGCTTAATTTGATATATTAATTTAAAGTGTATCTCTGGTCTCTGTGGATTCGACCCTATAGTACTACTATGATTACCGTTTTTGATCCGGTATAGTGTATGATATGTTTTATTTGTTTAGTAGTGATGATCAAATTGGCGCCGCTGCCGGGGACCAATAGATACCTTTAGAGTTTTAGAATTGAATTTAGTCTAAGATTTTATTTTTCGTATTATACTAATTATTCTATTTTTGTTTTTGTTTTCAGGTGCATGCAATTGAGTAGCCACAAGGCTACCGATTTAGTTGCAGTCTCTAACGAAGAACTAGGCCGTTTGGAACGAAGAAGGAAAGCCAACTCCGAACCAGCTGAGATGAATCCTCAAGATGTGCAACCAGAAGGAGCTAATCCACCTGTTCTTCCCGCTGCTGAAGGAGGGAACAATCCTCCACATGTCCAACCTGCTGCTGCCGGACCGGTCGGTCTAATTCTCGGACCAAACGATCCTCGTGCTGCCAGACCGATCGATCCGCCACCTGGACCGGTCGATCCTATCGCTGCTGCACGTCCTACTCGTACGCTTGGTGAGCAGGATACACCGGATCGCTTCTACGCAAATCGGTCTGCGCTCCGTCCTCCGAATCCCACACGTCAGGACTATGAGATCAAGTACAGCTTGATCAATCTCGTTCAAAACCGTTGCTTTAACGGCTTGCCCATGGAAAACCCGATGGATCACATCGAGGCATTTGAAGCGCTATGCAATACCACGAAGGCTAATGGAGTTCCCTACGACTATCTGAGGCTGACATTGTTCAAATTTGCACTTGCAGATAAGGCGTTGCGATGGCTCAAGATGTTGGAGCCCGGTTCCATAACCACTTGGGAAGAGTGTCGTGCTAAGTTCCTAAACCACTTCTATACGAAGGCCCGATCAGCACGTATGAGGAACCAAATTGTTGCCTTTAAGCAGAGGGCTACTGAGACTTTCAATGAAGCTTGGGAACGATTTAAAGAGTACGTGAAAGACTGCCCCCATCACGGTTACACTCAAGAAAGCCTCATGACCACTTTCTATGGCGGTATTGACACCCAATACCAAATGGCTCTTGACACGGCAAGCAAGGGAGACTTTTCAACCAACACGGTGGCACAAGCGACGGCACTTATCGAGAATTTGGCACGAAGCAATAGTGATCACGCTCTGGAGTATGACCGGTCAGTTAAGGTGAAAGCAATTGAGACTGATGCACTTAAGGATCTCACGCAGAAGGTGAACCTTCTTCTTGCGCGTGAACAACAACCAATGAAGGCATGTGAGTTGGAAGAAGATGAAGACTTGGAAGAGCTTAATTACGTTGGAGGTTACCGTGGTTTCAATCCCAATTACCGGAACCATCCTAACCTCTCTTATCGCAGCAACAATATGGAGAACCCCCAAGACATGGTCTACCCTCCACGCCAACAAGGAGCTTTCAACAAGCCACCCGCACCTGCTAGCAACCCGCCTAAGCCAGCTGCTCAAGAGAAGAAGTTGGAGTCTATGATGTACTCTCTGATCGAAAGCCATAAGAAGAGTGCATCCGAGATCAATGCTAAGATTGACGAGATGTATGGTGACCTTAATGGAAAGTTCACTACTTTGGCGACAAGAGTTGATTCATTGGACAAAAGGGTTTCATCCATTGCCTCTAGCTCCAAAGGAAAAGAAGCTTGTAATGCTGTCGTGGCTCAATCTGGAGTCAATACAAGCCTCAATACCGGTGCGATTAGAGATACTTCGAGTTTTCATTGCCCAGGATCGACCGATCCCCTACCTAGATCGATCGATCCCCGCTTGCCGCCTCTCCAAGGATTTCCATTTTTCTTCTTTCCATTTTCTCTCTTGTTTTCCATTTGTGATCCCTCTCCTTTTACTATATAAAGGGGGCAGATCGACCCTCCTGCCGGTTTCACCCTGTTGACCCGAGAGGTCAGATCGACCGATCCCACCATAGATCGATCGATCCGTGCTGCTGCTCGAGGCGTTTCTGATTCGTTTTCAAATGAAAGTGATGTGCACTTCGTTGCTAAGGCTGATGTACTTCCTTACAAACCTCAGAGTCCTTACCCATCGATGTCTAAGGCCAAGATTGATGAAAAGAAGTACAACCGATTCAAGGAGATCATTGGTGAATTGATGAAAGAAGCTACGTGGAGACTTCTCAATGCTCTTTGAAGTTTGCCAACACTTCCACAACTACTCCTCAAGGTTTTATCGGTGATGTGGAAGTGCGTATAGGTAACCACCTAGTGCCCACCGACTTCCATGTGGTAGAGATGAGTGGAGGTTCGGAAACCCCTTTGATCTTGGGACGTGCGTTCTTAACCACGGTTGGAGCCGTATTTGACCTTGAAGAACCCAAGATGATCTTCACATAGATTAACAAGAATGTAGCCTACCATCTGGTAATTGAAGCCAATCGCTTGGGATCCAACTTTGCCGATGTGTTCGTGGTGATGAAGAGAACGCCCCGTATTCGCGCGAATCGCCAATGGTCTTTCCCTCCGCATAGCACCGGAATCGTGAATCAAGAAGGAATGCGAGATGAGATTCATCCACATGATCTCAACATGTTCGAAATGCGAGTGAGGATGGTGCCGGACGAGTATAGTTTCGAAGAAGCTTGGTTGAATTATCCCGGCCTACAAAAGTGTTTTTGGAGGAGCAGGAAACCCCTCTATGCCATCGAAGCACACTTCTATAGGTCACGCGAAAGAAACAGCGAGAGAAGACGTCTTCCTAAGATGGAAGATCCCAGTTGCTTCATGATTCCATGCGCTATCAACGGTACCTCGGTGTACAATTGCCTTTGTGATTCGGGAGCCAGAACAAGTGTGATCCCAACCGCCATCGCCTCTCGATGTGGAATCACAAATTGCATCCCATCCACAACAAATCTCTACATGGCCGACGAGTCCGTGGTAGTACCAAGAGGAGAACTTCGCGATGAGATGGTGCGAATCGGCGATGTGGATGTCCCCACGGACTTCAAGGTTGTAGATGTGCCTGGGAAGCGTCAGCAAGTCATCTTCGGGAGAGCCTTCTTGAACACCGTTGGAGCTGTCATTGATGCTCCAAATCGCCGAGTATGTTTCACTAATATCGACAAGAGGGTTTTCTATCATGTCACGCCAAGGGGGAACGCAATTAGACCCATCCGTATCGAAGAAGGAGGTCGCAATGTAAGCATCTCAGGAGGACGAGTTGAAGGTCCAAGGACTCGTTCACAAGCCTAGAAGAAAGAAAGTCAAGCTATCGACTTAAAACAAGCGCTTCCGGGAGGCAACATGATGTTTTTGTACTAACTATTATGTTTTGAGCTTTTGGTTTTTGTTTCTTTTGATTTTTAAAGTT
Source organism: Erysimum cheiranthoides (assembly GCA_011420285.2). Classification (NCBI taxonomy): domain Eukaryota; kingdom Viridiplantae; phylum Streptophyta; class Magnoliopsida; order Brassicales; family Brassicaceae; genus Erysimum; species Erysimum cheiranthoides. Next base: position 8,138,341 of record CM022182.2, read on the forward strand.
TAAACTATTTATAAGTTGAGGATTTTAATCAGTGAGTCAATGTGGATTCAGGAATAGGTTTTAATTGCATTAAGATGCGAGATTTTGGTGATCAGACTCTTAGGATCGATCGATCTCCACGAAGGATCGATCGATCTCGCCTGGAGAACTAACCGAGGGACAGAAGCCTCGGGATCGACCGATCTACACCAGAGATCGATCGATCCCGACTCAGGTATTTCGAAAAAATTAAGTTTTCTGGTTTGAATCGGTTTACCACTTGATTCAAACCGGTTTGAACCGGTTTTCTAGGGCTTAAAGTCGACGGGGATCGACTTCTTCTTCTTCCCCATCGATCCCTCTCCTCCATTTTTATACACTCTCAATCTTTAAGCTCTCATATCTCTCTCAATTCTCCATCATTTTTAAAGATTCTTGGTGCTAAATCATACTATTTTTTTAGCCCTATCTGATTCCCCTACACCCAATTCGTTTAAACCAAGGTACTGAATTCGAAATTTAGCTTAGGGATTTCGGGTTTTTGCACTTTAGGGTGTTAGAGCTTTGTAATCCTTTGGAATTAGGTTGAATTAAGTTGTTGGGAATGCTATAGGGTTGTTAGTTTCTCTATTTTGAAATGCATTTGGTTTTATTGTGAGAAACTTGAAAATTTTGTGTGCTAGGCTTTAGAATTTCGATTTTAGAAGTTTAGAAATGCAAATTGATGGATTGAGAGAGACGATTGAGTTCGAGAGAGTGCTAATTGCTGATTGCATGTGTTAAATGCCATTACATGTATCAATGTTTCTGTTTTGCATTTCGCGAGTGCGATAGAATTTTCGATTTTATGTTTAATTGGATGTTGCTTGCTTGCGTCGCACTGCTTGTTTATATGAGTTTCTAAAATCATTTTGATTTTTGTTAAACTTTGTGAATTGTTCTAATTTGTGTTTGAGTGTTTTCTGTTTTTAAGAAATGGCTCCAAGACGACGTAGCGGCAAAGAACCAGCCACCGGAGAGAGAGAGTGGACCCAAAAGGATCAAGACAACACCATTGCACTCCGAGCCTACAAGTTCGAGCCCACACGGTTTCTGGAAACCGATGTTCTGAGCGCGATGGGCATCCTCGACGAAGTCCTAGGATTTCTGCGCAATGCTGGCTTCGGCTCTTTCCCGGAGAAGCGATGGGATATCTATCCCAACGCCGCAGCCTAGTTTCTCGCAACGCTGCAGGTCCATTTCCCCACGGATCCGCTTGATGCCACTGATGCCTTCATCTCCTTTTTCTGTCTAGGAGACACTTCACCATCACACTCCTTCAGCTGTGTGAGATCTATGGGTTCCCGCCTCGCGAGAAGACCCAGTTCGATGGCATCACTGATCCTTCTGCATTCTGGCAGACCTTTGGTTCCGGTGAGTATGTTTCTAGAGGTGCCAAGCAGGCACTTATCTACAGCCCGGTGATTCGCTTGGCAGTCTGCTTCATGAGCAGCACTATCTTTGCCCATGCTGAGATGGGTACTTTGCAGCTCCCTGAGCTCTCCATGTGCTTCTATGGACTCCATCCATTCATCACCGACCGGACCACGGCCAACTACAACAAGACGCACCGCGTCAACTTTGCTGCACTACTTGTCCAGGAGTTCATCCAGGTGGCGAAGCAAGCGCTTCGATCTAAGAAAAAGGCGATTATGATAGGGAGCTTCGTGACACCCATCATCACTCATTGCCGTTTCAACATCGCGCCTCCCATTCCTGAGCACAAGGCGCGATTCATCGACCGGGAGCACTTCTACGCGAGCGAGATCCTCATCCGCCACTCGCTAGTCTACCGTTTCCAGGGTGCTGACGGGGTTTACAAGTACATTCGCCTGCCCCGCATTGATTTGACATCTCTCGCTATTCCAGGCAACATTGCCTTTGATCCGCATACTGGGGCGCTTTGCGAGAGGCCTATCCCGCCGAAGACTAGTGGTGTCCGGAGAGCAGCACGCACCCGACGCACTGATGAGGCTGGTCCTTCTGAGCCTTCTGCATCTCAGCCACCGCCATTTCAGCCATTCTCCGGACAGGTGCCTCCATTTGAACTTGACGTGAGCGCTTACACTGCTACGGATCCACCGGAGCCGACTACAGAGGTGGAGCGTTGGGTCTGCAAGACGACCAAGAAGAACAACACCCTGCTGACAAAGATTGCTTCTTGGCTTTGCTGCGTTGCACCGCCACCACCACCGCCTCCACGCGTCCCTACTCCTGTGCATGAGTCTGACCCTGAGGACGATGCCTTCGCCGCTGTTTCTGCTGTTCGCTCCGCCGATGACGATGAGGAGTACTCTTCAGACCCTCCTGGCCGATCCCATACATGGCACTCATCCTCTAGCCATGATGATTCAGAGACTAGCGTGCATGATGACTTCCGTATCCGCACTAGGCGGAAGGCAGGCGTTCGAGCCACTCCACCGTCTATACTATATTTTTAGTTTCCTTTTGAACTTATGTATTTTTATATGGATTTGTGTCTCTAACGGCAGGACCGACCGATCCCTTACCAGGATCGATCGGTCCGTTCATGTTTTCTGACATTGTTTTTCTTATGAGTTGCATTTTTCTTTCTTTGATTTTTCTTCCACACCGGGACGGTGTGAAGTAAGTCTGGGGGGATATGTGACTATTATGCTAACATTTTCATTTTATTTGAGTCGTTTTATTGAGTCAAAATGGTTTAGAACTTGAAACTTCTTTTGTGAATCGTGTGTTCGTACTAATATTTTCTGCTATCCATCATGACTATCCTTTTGAAGAGCCGAAGATTGGAACGCCATTAGCCGAACAACTCACTAGAAGTTCCTATCTCTTGGAAATCCGATTGACCTGGCGTTAACTCCACCCGTGACAAGACGTTAATTTGGACTTAATCTTCTCAACTTGGGGCTTGGTATACATCGAACGCGACCTCTGACTCAAGCTCTCCAAGACGCGCATAACTTCGGAAAAGTATGGATTCCCCTCTCTTCTCCTGAAAAAGAAAAAAAAAAAAAGAAGAAAAAGAGAAAAAGAAAAGAAAAGGGATGTGGTAAACAAAGAAGTGGGCCGAGGGATGTGTGGTTACCCCCTTGCATACTTCGGACTCATGAAAACCAACCCCGGGGTAAAAAGAAAAGGAGATCGATAGAAAAAATAAAATGATACCCTAGAAAAGTAGGGAGAAATCGATCTGAAAAGAGTAAAAGGGAAGAGGAGGAAAGGAACCATAAGAAGAATGTCTTGGAAGCTAGAAGAAGGTACGCGTCTACGCGATCTTTGATCGATACTCCCTCGTTGAGACCGCATGCTTGTAAAGAATGAATGTAGGGAGTCAACAAAGGAGATTTTGGAGCTTCTTTGAGATCTCGGGACATTAGTACGGAGAGTTGCTAAGCCAATGGTTAGTACATGTTGTAAGCTCAATCCTTTGAGTGATGGATTTACGGAAGATGTACGGAGATTCTCGAGAAGTTGTAAGTTCTTGTTTTCAAACCTTTCCCTTAAAGATTGCGGATTATTCTTGCTTGAGGACAAGCAAAGATTCAAGTATGGGGGAATTGATGAGTCTTATTTTTATCGTTTTTAGTCTATGTTTTAGGATTGTATTTTGAGTCAACTGATATGTCTATATTTTACAGGTTTTAAGCATTGATTTCTCATCACTTTAGCATTGTTTCATCCCCTGTTCATACCATTTTTAGTCATTTATAGTCACTTTGCATGATTAGTAGGCTATTGCATGAGCATTGCATACATTCTTGCATTTGGAGTTGTTTAGGTACAAAAAGTAGCTGATTGGTGAAGAAAGGACCCTGCATCGAGCACCAGCATCGACCTGAGATCGATCCCAAGGCAGAAAGGTGCAAGCTTTGAAGAACACAAGGCATCGACCAAACTGATCGAGCAGACTGATCGATGCCCAGGCAAAAAGGTGCAAGCTTTGAAGATCACGCGGCATCGACCACCCTGATCGACCAACATGATCGATGCCAAGCCTAGCCGCCTTTGACTTTTGTTTTTTAGTGAATTAGGGTTTTGACTTTGCCTAAAGTAGTATAAATACAACAGTTGTGCTGAGACAATTATCAAATTATCTTATCCTTAAACTTTTCTCTTATCCTTAATCTCTCTCTCTTTTCTCTCTAGAACTCTCTAAATCAGACACTTTGTAATCCAGATCTCTCTTAATATATTTTGATTTTGCATTTTCTACATTCACAGTTCTCTTAATCTGATCTTTAGCTTTATGATTATGCAATTTATTTTCATTTCTGGGTTTTTGCATTTTATGATGATTTGTGAGTAGTCTGCTTAGGGTTCTTGAGGATGGGTTAGGTTAGTGATGAATCCTTGATCTTCTAGGGTGTTTAAGCTTAGATCTGTTAAGATCCCTTCTGGGTGAGTGTTCTTAATGCTAGTTTCTCTCTGATCAATTGAAATTAGACCCTAGGTATTTCCTGCCCGAGAGGTGTTTGATGAAATGCTTGAACCAACTTTTTCCAGAGATTTACATGTCTAACCCAAGAGATTGGTTGCTTAGAGTGTTTATTGGCTTTAATAGGTTGAATCATAATGCCTGCTTTGCTATGCTTCTCTAGAGAGATCTAGGTTTGGAGGTAGTTCTGCTTGAGGATCTCTGTCACGAGAGTGGATTGATCTGTTGTTGAACCTATTGTCTAGGGATTAGCTCTGTGTGAGTTTTTGTTAGACATCTTAGTTGATTTAGGAGGATTCACTGACCAATTATTCCCATTCTCAAGAGCTCTATTTCGTTATCTGATTGTTATTTGCTTGTTGATCGATCTGCTTTAGCTTCTGCTAGTTCTTGCATCTGTTTATTTTCTCTTTTGTTCATTTAGGTTGCTAGATACCAAACTGTTATTGCTTGGCTTGAATTAAGTAAATCTGATTGCATCCTGATTGGTCAATAACTCACTCATTATGGATTGACAACCTTTGTGCTGCAACGTCAGTTTAAGTGCTCAGGGAATTGAAACACACTTGACACTCCTCCTTGTCTCTCTTCCAATAAAAACATCTTGTTTCAATTTGGCGCCGCTTCCAATTTGGCGCCGTTGCCATTTGAGTGATTTTGTTGCATTTAGGACTTCAGATCACTTGAGCTCAAGTTCTTATTTACTTTATTTCGCTTGCTAACTTGTTTGATTGCTGTTTCTGTCCATTTCAGGTACTTAGGCCAGGATCGATCAAACACATCGATCTAGTACATCGATCCAGCTCAACACCTGCATTGATATGGAAAACCAAATCGATCAACCTCCACCAGGTGCTAATGGCAATCTACCAAGACAGCAACGCAACATTGGGGCTGGTGATACACCCAGTACTCACGCCCACCGTCAGGGAATTGTGCCTCCTGCAATCCCAAACAACAATTTTGAGATCAAGAGCAGTATGATCAACATGATTCAGAACAACAGGTTCCATGGTTTGCCTATGGAGGACCCTCTTGATCATCTCGATGACTTTGATAGGCTCTGTGGCCTAACAAAGATCAACGGAGTAAGTGATGACGCTCTCAAGCTGCGACTATTCCCGTTCTCTCTTGGTGATAAGGCACGGCAGTGGGAGAAAGCTCTACCTCCAGGCTCTGTTACTTCTTGGGACGATTGCAAGAAAGTGTTTCTTGCTAAGTTTTTCTCCAATTCTCGAACAGCTAAGCTTCGAAATGAGATATCCAGTTTTACTCAACAGACTGGTGAAACCTTCTGCGAGGCATTGGAACGATTCAAGAGCTACACCAGCAAGTGCCCACACCATGGCTTCTCCAATGACTCTCTTCTCAGTACACTTTATCGAGGAGTATTGCCTCTGTTCCGACTAATGCTGGATACTGCTAGTAACGACAACTTTCTGAATAAAGATGTAGAAGATGGCTGGGCGCTTGTGGAGAACTTGGCACAATCTGATGGAAACTACAGCGAGGATTCTGATAGAGCTGTGAGAAGCACCACCAATTCTGATGATAACCACAGGAAGGAGATGAAAGCTCTAAATGACAAGTTGGATAAGTTGTTGTTGGCACAGCACAAGCAACTCAACTTTGTTTGTGAAGCTGAGCAGGTCCAGGATGGGGAGATCGATCAATCTGCCAAAGTGTGCTACATGCAGAACCATGCGGGTTATACTCGTGGTTACAACAATTACAGGCCTAACCAAAATCAACAACCGTACCAGCCAAATAAGCCTTTCGTTCCTCAGCAGCAGCCGGCTGCACCCACGAGTTTTCCATCTCAGGCACCACCTCCAGATTTTGCAAGTATGTTCCAGCAAATCCTTCAAGGACAGGCAGCTGGTGCTAAAGACATGGCTAGGCAGTTTTCTGACGTACATAATAATTTCCAAGATTTGAATCTCAAAGTTGAGGCACTGACCTCTAAAGTCAAGTACCTAGAGAGCACTAATGCTTCATCCTCTTCTGAAAAGTTTCACGGCAAACTCCCTGGTAAAGCAATCCACCAACCCAACGAGTTTCACCACGCTAAATCTATCACACTTCGCAGTGGTAAGCAGCTTGCTCCCAGAACAGGACCAACTGACATCACTGAGGACAGTGAGGAACAAGATGGGGAGGGTTTCTGTGAAAACGAACTCCAGGCCGAACAACCCACACAAGACAACAGCATCGATCAACAGCATCGACCAACATGTCGATCCAGGTCACCTCCTGCTGAAAAACCTACAGTTCCCGAGCAGAAGAAGCCAGAGTTCATTCCACCACCCTACAAGCCTAAGCTTCCATTCCCTGGAAGATTCAAGAAAAAGCTGGTGGAGAAGTACAAGGCTCTATTCCATAAACAGATGTATGAACTCGAGCTGAAGATGCCTTTGGTAGATGCCATTGCTTTGATACCTCAGTCTCACAAGTTTTTGAAGGATCTGGTTAATGACAGGATCAGGGAAACTCAGGGCATGATGATGTTAACTCATGAGTTCAGCGCGTTTATACAGAGAAAGGACATAATAGAGAAGCTAAGGGACCCATGAGCCTTCACTTTACCATGCTCGCTAGGCCAGTTTGCTTTTAACAACTGTTTGTGTGATCTGGGAGCTTCAACTAGCCTGATGCCACTCTCGTTGGCCAAAAAGTTAGGATTCACTAAGTTTGGACCTTGCAATCTCGCCATGATCCTAGCTGATAGGTCAGTAAGATATGCTAATGGAGTTTTGGAGGAGATGCCAGTTAAAGTGGGAAATGTGGAAATCCCCACTGATTTTGTTGTGCTTGAGATGGATGAAGGACCCAGAGACCCCCTGCTTTTGGGAAGACCATTTTTAGCAACAGCTGGAGCAATCATAGACTGCAAGAAAGGTCAGATAGAGTTGAATCTTGGCAAAGATCTCAAGATGAGTTTTAACATTAATAATGTCATAAAGAAGCCCACCATAGAAGGCCAGCTGTTCTGGATAGAGAGAATGGATGAATTGGCAGAAGAACTTTTGGAAGAACTCAACGAACAGGATCATCTCCAAAGTGCTCTAACAAAGAACAGCGAGGAAGGATATTTGCACCCAGAGACTGAGGTTTATCAGAGGATTTTGGACTCTCACAAAGAAGAAGACGAACCAGTGGACTTTGAGAACTTAATGCAGTCGACAGTAGAGGTTAAAGTAGTGGAAAGCGATTGCGCAGAAAATGGGACTCAAGAGCAGGATCGACCAACAGCATCGACCAAACAGGTCGATGCAGGCACCTCTGCGTCAGACGACTGGTCCGAACTAAGAGCTCCCAAGCTAGAACTGAAACCTCTATCCAAAGGGCTAAGGTATGCTTTCTTAGGTCCTAACTCTACATACCCTGTGATAGTTAATGATGAGCTCAATAATGATGAATTGCATTTGTTGCTAACTGAACTCAAGAAATTTCGAAAGGCTATAGGGTATTCGTTAGATGATATAAAAGGGATTTCTCCTAGTCTATGCATGCATAGGATCCATCTTGAACAAGAGTCATATTCTAGCATTGAACCTCAGAGAAGATTGAATCCAAATTTGAAGGAGGTAGTTAAGAAATAGATTCTTAAGTTGCTAGATGCTGGAATTATCTACCCCATTTCTGATAGTAATTGGGTTTCACCTGTGCATTTTGTTCCTAAAAAGGGAGGTATAACTGTAGTGAAAAACGACAATGATGAATTGATCCCGACTAGGACAATCACTGGCCATAGGATGTGCATAGATTACAGAAAATTGAATGCTGCATCTAGGAAAGATCATTTTCCACTGCCTTTTATCGATCAGATGCTGGAGAGACTTGCTAATCATTCGTTCTACTGTTTTCTTGATGGATATTCTGGATTCTTTCAAATACCTATTCATCCCAATGACCAGGAGAAGACGACATTTGCATGTCCTTATGGTACCTTCGCATATCGAAGGATGCCATTTGGATTATGTAATGCACCTGCAACATTTCAGAGGTGCATGATGTCGATCTTCTCAGATCTAATAGAGGATGCAGTCGAAGTCTTCATGGACGACTTCTCTGTCTATGGGGACTCGTTTGCATCTTGTCTCTCTAATTTGTGCAGGGTACTCACTAGGTGCGAAGAGACGAACCTGGTACTGAATTGGGAAAAATGCCACTTCATGGTCAGAGAAGGGATTGTCCTTGGGCACAAAATTTCTGAGAGAGGCATTGAGGTTGATAAAGCCAAGGTTGAGGTTATGATGCAGCTGCAACCCCCGTCTAATGTAAAAGACATCAGAAGTTTTCTTGGTCATGCAGGCTTCTATAGAAGATTCATCAAGGACTTTTCTAAAATTGCACGACCTCTCACAAGACTTTTGTGTAAAGAGGTTGCATTTGAATTTGGAGAAGACTGTCTCAGGGCATTCGAAGAGATCAAGCGGGAACTGGTTAGTGCTCCCATTGTGCAAGCGCCTGACTGGGATTTACCATTTGAGATAATGTGCGACGCCAGCGACTATGCGGTTGGTGCAGTCCTTGGTCAGAAAAAGGACAAGAAGCTCCATGTGATATATTACGCGAGCAGGACCCTTGACGAGGCGCAAGTGAAGTATGCCACAACGGAGAAAGAGCTCCTCGCCATAGTGTTCGCATTTGAGAAATTCAGGTCCTACTTGGTTGGCTCTAAAGTGGTGGTCCACACGGATCATGCAGCCTTGCGACATCTTTTAGCCAAGAAGGATGCAAAACCAAGACTGCTGAGATGGATTCTATTGCTTCATGAGTTTGATTTGGAGATTAAAGACAAGAAGGGGATCGAGAATGGAGTGGCATATCACCTATCCAGAATGCGGATAGAAGATGGAATTCCTATTGATGACTCGATGCCTGAAGAGCAGCTGATGGCAGTTCACACTTTCATGAGAGTGTTCCCTCAAGAATAGATCTGGTTGAAGTCATGGTGTCGAAAGAGAAGCTTCCTTGGTATGCAGATTTTGCTAATTACTTAAGCTGTGGAGAAGAGCCGGATGGTCTAGATAGTTACAGCAAGAAGAAATTCTTCAGGGACATTAACCACTACTTTTGGGATGAGCCTTACTTATACAAGAGGGGTTCTGATGGTATGTTTAGAAGGTGCATAGCAGAAGGAGAGGTGTAGGGAGTGCTAGAGCACTGTCATGGATCATCATATGGGGGGCATTTCGCCACGTTCAAGACAGCTCAGAAAGTTCTGCAAGCAGGTCTATGGTGGCCTAGCCTATTTAAGGATGCACGAAGCTTCATCACTAAGTGTGATGCCTGCCAGAGAATGGGCAATATCTCAAGAAGAAATGAGATGCCTCAGAACCCAATCTTAGAAGTTGAAGTGTTTGATGTTTGGGGAATCGACTTTATGGGACCATTCAACCCACCCTCTTATGGAAATCGATACATCCTGGTTGCAGTGGATTATGTATCTAAATGGGTTGAGGCTGTGGCTTGCCCAACAAATGATGCTCGAGCTGTTATTAAGTTGTTTAAAGGCACCATTTTTCCCAGGTTTGGTGTGCCAAGGGTAGTGATCAGTGATGGAGGCTCACACTTCATCAACAAGTTATTTGAGAACCTTCTGAGAAAGCATGGAGTTAAACATAAGGTGGCCACACCTTACCACCCTCAGACTAGTGGCCAAGTGGAGGTCTCAAACAAACAGATCAAGGAAATTCTTGCAAAAGTTGTTGGTATCTCTAGAAGAGATTGGGCTGTCAAGCTCGATGACACTCTTTGGGCATACAGGACCGCATTTAAAACACCAATAGGGCGAACCCCATTTCAGCTACTCTATGGAAAAGCTTGCCATTTGCCAGTGGAGATTGAGTACAAAGCCATCTGGGCAACAAGACTCCTGAACTTAGACATCAAGACAGCTCAAGAAAAGAGGACAATGGACTTGCATGAATTAGAAGAGATAAGGCTTGATGCTTATGAAAGTTCAAAGGTCTACAAGGAAAGGACTAAGGTATTCCATGATAAAAGGATCCTGCCAAAAGACTTTAAGGTAGGAGATCAGGTGCTTCTTTTCAACTCGAGACTCAAACTGTTCCCAGGAAAGCTCAAAACAAGGTGGTCCGGACCATTCAGTATCAGAGAGGTTCTACCCTATGGAGCCATCACTCTAATTGGCAAGGATGGTAATGAATTCACAGTGAATGGACAAAGAGTCAAGAGATACCTAGCAGACTATGCCATCCCAGAGGGGTCCTCAGTACCACTCTATGAACCCGATAATGCCTAAAGGGAAACAGGAAGTCAAGCTCAGTGACTTTAAACAAGCTCACTTGGGAGGAAGTCCCATGTCTATCCCTTTAGTTATTGCTTTTAGTTTTTGGTCTTTTTGAGTAATTTCTTTAGTCTTTCAGGCGGCTTGGGGGAAGGGAAAAGAACGAGGGCACGACACAGCCGGGACAACACGCAGTGGCGCATGATCGATCACCAGCATCGACCAAACTTGTCGATCCAGGTCAATCGATCAACGCCATCGACCAGTTAGGTCGATGCAGACCACTCAAGCCACAGGACTCGAGTTAACAACTCGAGTCAGGAGCCCCCACCTGCCTACACCCTTTCTTCACACAGCCTTGAGGTACCACTCCAACCTTTTTCATTGTAAATACCATTGCATTTTTAGTTGTTTCCTGTTTTTATCTTGAATCTTCTCTCAAATTTTTCTTACACAAGGGACTGTGTAATTTAAGTTTGGGGGAGGGTTCAGGATGTATTTGACATTGTGTTTTGTTTTCTTATTTTCAAATTTTGCATCCTTGAGTCTGCATGCATTTCATCTAAGGCATAGAAAAACCATAAAAATTTGAAAAATTTCGATAAATTTTCTACAAAAAGAGTTCATGTAGTATTGCATTTGCATTTAGGATTGAGTCTAGAATGTTTCATATAGGACTGTTGCATCCAGCATAGGGGACTATGATGAATTTAACCTTGTTAGCTTGCTTAATTTGCTAGGCTAGAATCAAAGCCCTCGTTGTTAGATCTGTGATGCATTGTGATTTAGTTTGAATCGTAAGGCTGAAACAAACTTGGAATTCTTGAATTGCATTCTGGTCCTAATTGAAGCATGTTGTGACTTGATTTCATTTCCTATTTATAAGAACCTAATCTTGACCTGCAATTATCTGGTTGTGCATTGCATGTAAACTCATGGATACCATATACATATTTGGATCATCTTATCCTTTTTACCACTCTTGTTGATCCAAGTAGCTGATTCCCATCATTTGAACAGTTTCTCCACACCCTTAACCTATCCTTCTTTCAAGCCAATTATGATTTTCCTGAGTGTTAGGCCTTTTATGGATTGAGCTTGGTAGAAAGTGTTAGGTCTGAGCCGACAGGAATGGAACCTTGTGTAGTTCTAGTTCGCATTTTTCGGACTAGATAGGACTAGGTGGGATCTTGTTGTTGGGGTTTGGTATTGGATTTGTGCTTATTATAGTAGAAAAGGAAAAGAAAAAGATTGATGCTGAAAGAAAAGAAAGAGTCTTTAGGAGGGAGAATGTGTATAAGTATCTAGTAAAGGATTTGGAGAATGAAAAGTATAAAAAAATGGTTCTGAGCAAAAGAAAAGAAAGAAAAAGAGAAAAAGAAATGAATAGCAAAAAGCTTTGATGTCTTAAGAAATAAGAAGAAAAGAGAACCATAGCGTTTAAGAGAAAACCCCAATCCGCTAGATGTATGAGAAAGAAGAAACTCCTCCTAAGACTAGATCAAAGAGTGTATGGGTGTGCTCAAAATGAGCTGAAGCTAAAAGGTAGATCTAGGATAATCTGGGCTTAGAAAGATAGGATTAAAATCGTTGGGTTACCTTTGGGTAGACAAGGTTTTATTTCTGTATGCATCTATTGGAGCTTACCTTTAGCCTTCTTCTAAAGCTCAGTCCGATTTTTGAGAGAACCCTGATCATTATTGCTATACCCACTCTAAAGGAGATCATCTTTATCTCCAGCCTTTCTTACCTAGCCAAATGAGTTTGTAGGCATTGCATAACTAGATCCATGTTCCTGCTTAATGAATGTTAAAGGAATTGATTGATATGAATGCATGTGGAGATGAAAGATTGGAATCAGTTCTTGTTGTGATGAGTTTGTCTAAAGTTTTTAATTAGAACTCTTTTGCTCTGCATTGTAGAACTAATAACTTGGACTTTGATTCTAACTAGATAATTAGCAAGCTTTAGGTTCTGAGACCCCACTTTCAAACCTCTCTTCCTGCTTATGATTTGTTTGCTTGAGGGCAAGCAAAGACTAAGTTTGGGGGAGTGATATGTCTATATTTTACAGGTTTTAAGCATTGATTTCGCATCACTTTAGCATTGTTTCATCCCCTGTTCATACCATTTTTAGTCATTTATAGTCACTTTGCATGATTAGTAGGCTATTGCATGAGCATTGCATACATTCTTGCATTTGGAGTTGTTTAGGTACAAAAAGTAGCTGATTGGTGAAGAAAGGACCCTGCATCGAGCACCAACATCGACCTGAGATCGATCCCAAGGCAGAAAGGTGCAAGCTTTGAAGAACACAAGGCATCGACCAAACTGATCGAGCAGACTGATCGATGCCCAGGCAAAAAGGTGCAAGCTTTGAAGATCACGTGGCATCGACCACCCTGATCGACCAACCTGATCGATGCCAAGCCTAGCCGCCTTTGACTTTTGTTTTTTAGTGAATTAGGGTTTTGACTTTGCCTAAAGTAGTATAAATACAGCTGTTGTGCTGAGACAATTATCAGATATTATCTTATCCTTAAACTTTTCTCTTATCCCTAATCTCTCTCTCTTTTCTCTCTAGAACTATCTAAATCAGACACTTTGTAATCCAGATCTCTCTTAATATATTTTGATTTTGCATTTTCTACATTCACAGTTCTCTTAATCTGATCTTTAACTTTATGATTATGCAATTTATTTTCATTTCTGGGTTTTTGCATTTTATGATGATTTGTGAGTAGTCTGCTTAGGGTTCTTGAGGATGGGTTAGGTTAGTGACAATGTTTTTAAACCCGACCCGGACCATGAACCGGAGTAGTGTCTGGGTCGCCGGGTCACTGGGTCAACCGGGTCGAACCGTGGGTCAATTGCGGATTAAAAAATTAAATAATTTTTAATATATTTATAGAAATTATATATATGAATGTATAAAATTAAAAATAAAATATTGTTATACTATATTTAGTAAAATATATGAAGCCAAACAATAATAAAAAGTGATTATAATTTATTATTTATTAGTTATTAGTAAAAAAAAATCTAAAATATCTATAAAACCTTATAATTTATTAATTTATTCATAAAATCAAAAAGACTTTTTTGTTTTTTACCCGGCCGGGTTAACCGGGTTTACCGGGTCACGGGTTAATGGCGGGTTTTTTCGGATTTTACCGGTTTTGAAATTGGCGGATTTTAGTATTAAACCCGAACCGGAGTAGTGTCCGGGTCGCGGTTCAACCGGGCCGACCGGGCGGTCCGGGTCGGGCGTGAAAACACTGGTTAGTGATGAATCCTTGATCTTCTAGGGTGTTTAAGCTTAGATCTGTTAAGATCCCTTCTGGGTGAGTGTTCTTAATGCTAGTTTCTCTCTGATCAATTGAAATTAGACCCTAGGTATTTTCTGCCCGAGAGGTGTTTGATGAAATGTTTGAACCAACTTTTTCCAGAGATTTACATGTCTAACCCAAGAGATTGGTTGCTTAGAGTGTTTATTGGCTTTAATAGGTTGAATCATAATGTCTGCTTTGCTATGCTTCTCTAGAGAGATCTAGGTTTGGAGGTAGTTCTGCTTGAGGAACTCTGTCACGAGAGTGGATTGATCTGTTGTTGAACCTATTGTCTAGGGATTAGCTCTGTGTGAGTTTTTGTTAGACACCTTAGTTGATTTAGGAGGATTCACTGACCAATTATTCCCATTCTCAAGAGCTCTATTTCGTTATCTGATTGTTATTTGCTTGTTGATCGATCTGCTTTAGCTTCTGCTAGTTCTTGCATCTGTTTATTTTCTCTTTTGTTCATTTAGGTTGCTAGATACCAAACTGTTATTGCTTGGCTTGAATTAAGTAAATTTGATTGCATCCTGATTGGTCAATAACTCACTCATTATGGATTGACACCCTTTGTGCTGCAACGTCAGTTTAAGTGCTCAGGGAATTGAAACACACTTGACACTCCTCCTTGTCTCTCTTCCAATAAAAACATCTTGTTTCATCAACTAACCTATATTAGAGAGATATTAGGACTATTTGCTTTACTTAGTGTTTTACAGGTCAAAAAGGGCAAACATTGGAAAAGAAGAGTTTTTGATCGATTAAGCATGAAGAAATGGCCAAGTGTGAAGAAATGAAGAAGGATCGACCGATCCACATCAAGGATCGATCGATCCGTGAAGATTTGCAGCCCACGCTTCAAGAGGCGGCAGAACCGACTAACCAGGCCCATGGACCGTTCGGTCCACTCAAGAGTTTCGGCCCAAGACGAAGAAAGAAGGTGGGATCGACCGATCCACACCGAGGATCGATCGATCCCCGCTTGCCGCCTCTCCAAGGATTTCCATTTTTCTTCTTTCCATTTTCTCTCTCTTTTCCATTTGTGATCCCTCTCCTTTTACTATATAAAGGGGGCACGACCTTGTAATCAAACACACAATTCATTCTCTCCCTTTTAGAGTTTGTAAGAGATTCACATCTCAATACACTCTTAGTTTTATTTTATAAAGATGTTTCTTCATAGTTTCATCTTTGTTTCTGTTTTTATGCTTGAGTAGTTTCCTTATTAGGCTAGGGTTTTTCTGAAGGGATGTGATCGATTGTTAGGTTGTTAGTTTGGGAATTTATTTTATAGTTCTTCTTCTATGTTGTTCTTAATGCTTAGGGCTTGAGTAGCTAACTTGTTCTAAGATCTTAGGTGGTTAGTTTGGACACGAGAGTGCGGTTAGTCACCTGAACCATCTAGTCGAGCAAGGTGTGATTCCATGGCGACGAGAGTCATAATCATGGCACCTTGTGAACATATCAATCTAGTTATTAATGCTAGCTTTACTTTGTTAGGAGGGTACGTGATGCGAGAGCGACTTGCCTGTTCTTTAATTTAGTATTGCTAAGTAGGCACGTGATGCGAAAGCGACTTGCCACTACAATCGTGAATTGAGTTCTAGAATATATTTTAATACTCCCTGTTAATTAATTTAATCGTTTTGTCACATCCCGGATGGTTTCCCTATGCCTAATATTTCTTTTATTTATTTATTTGCTTATTTTATTTCTCGTTAGGTTGTTAGAAATCAAACCCTTGTGTATCTCTGGTCTCTGTGGATTCGACCCTAAAGTACTACTATGATTACCGTTTTTGATCTGGTATAGTGTATGATAGGTTTTATTTGTTTAGCAGTGATGATCAGTAGTTTAGGAGAATCTTCGAGCAACCGAACAAGTAACCTCGACCAATTATCGTAACATATAAGTAACTTCAAATGTTCAAGCTGACTGAAGTAAATACCATTATGATACATAGACTGCATACAAAAACGTAACAAAAAAAAAAGGATTCAGTTTCAAGAAATAAAAAACAGTTTAAGTGATATGAACAAGAAGTACCTCGTCTTCAATCTTGTGTAGTATGGATAATGAAAGGCGTTTGACAGATGTGATTGATTTGAAAAGCCTCTCAACATTTTCTTCAAAACTGATATCTACTTCTTCCACCTCAGCCATATGAATAATCAAATAGGAGAAATCTTCTCTATAAAGACCCGTAACTTCGAAATATTTCAATGAAGGAGTAACTATCACATATCCATCACATGAATATGCACCATCTATTGGTAAAGTTAGTCTCAGCAAAGACGGAACAATAACAACTATGGTTTTCAAATTGTCATCTCCATCTCGTCCAATAGTCAAATCCTCAAGAACAGGACAATACGATAAAAGCAGCCGAAGAGAATCTTTGTTTGAGTATGCCACATTTCTAAGCTTCAGAGTTTTCAAAGAAGGAAGACAAACCGTTCGAGGAACATCCACAGTAATGGTATGGCCAATAAGTTTCAAAGTCACAAGCGATGTGCAAGTATACAAATTGCTTGGTAATAACACAACAGGTTTGCCAACAAAAGACAATTCAAAATAGTTGATAATCAGCACACGAACGCAGCGAGAAATCGTAGTTTCAACCCAATGCTTAATATCCTCAGGTTGAAATGATTTATCAAAACATTGAAGATAAAAGCTTTCTATAACTTGAGCTTTAAGTAATGGCAGATTCTTGGTGATGAAATCCCGAATAGGAAGATCTGGTCCGAAATGATTTATCACGAACTTGAGTTTAGGAACCCACATCCAAAGAAACTCCCATCGTTTAGACAAAATGCTAGTTGATACAACTTCTTTTGTCGGAACAAAGGACAATATTTTAACTAGTAAGTCATCATGTAACCCACTGATTCTGTCCATATCTTTAACAAAACCCCAATTTACTCAGCTTCGATTTTAACTGTAATTTTTCAGACCCTAAAAAAAAAAAAGACACAAGTAAACACAGTAAGACTGACAATGATTTGTCCGAAAGCAAAACAAACCAGAACAGAGGAACGATTTAAAAACAAAACGCTAGAAACAAACCTGTCATGTTTCTTTCAGTGGAGGCTTGATTTTTCGCTCAGGAGATAAATCGGAAGCTACCAGAGAAGTATTGTCAATTTGTCACTGAGCTTGAACACTGTGCTGAGTGTATTTGATGTGGATACTCTTTTATGGGCCTACAGTAGTCCGTTAATTAGGCCATTGATAGGTTTTGGAGCCCGATAACATTGTTTCTTTCATGTATTTATTTTTATTAAGTATTATTAATTTATTATAAAACGATTTGGTCAATTTTTTTTTTCTGGTTGTAATATAATCTCCTATATATTAATTAGATTATATATTATTTGATATTTTTACATTAAGTTAAAAAATATTTAGTTTGATTGTATTTACATCTTATTTTATTTTTTGCAAATAATTTTATTTGTCTAAAAATGATCTAAAGGTCTTACAAGTAAACAAAATCAAGTGTCTGCGATTCGTTTGAGTAATTAAATTGTTACTCAAACGTAATTGGTGCACCAAAACCGAAACACTTACAGATAAGTGATTCGTAGTTCAAGAACACAAATACTTGAAATTCTTGTTTAGTTTTCTAGTATGATTCGATCCTTTGAGAATTTTCTGCATCCCAACTTTTCGTTTATTGGTAACCATCATTTCATTTGCATTTATTTTCAGTTTTTGTTCATCACAAAAAAAATCCCAAAAAATTTCTAATTTATTTTGTTTTAACTTTATTTCTTTATAGCAAATTCGCACCGTATCTTACTAATCTATGTTTGATCGTTTCTTAAATATTACATATGATTAGTTGTACACTTGCAACTTTCGGTATGGTTTATAAGGTAAAACCTTAAATAAAATAAAACCACCACATCAATATTTTTGTAGAAGCTTCTCTCCCATTCTAGTTTCTACATCACCTCCTAATTCGTGAATATACCATGAAGAAAAGTAGAAAACTACACTTAATTGAGAAGTGTTGAAAAGAATTTAAGTTTTTTTTTTTTTTCAAATCATTAACCATTTAAAAAAATATATATATCTATACCCGTCCTATGGCGGACCTGCCTGGGCATTCCTCTGCGTTCACTCGTGAATGGACCTTTTGTGGGATGTATACTCTCAGATTGTAAGTTAGTACTTGAGCTTATATATACATAGTTTACCAGAAATGGATACAAAATTCAAAACTAGATAAGTTCTCATGTTATCCTGATAGTCTGTTACTTCTTTCTTTTTATAATAATAATAGTTAGTTAGTCAAATCCAAACCACATTTTTCTTTTATAAATCGTTTGGTTACCAAACCCCAAAAAACAAATCTCGTTGTTGTGCCCCCACATGCACAACAAACATCAAACATAAACATACGTCAAGGTTGATTAAGGAAATATGGAGTCATCAAAGAGACAAAGAGAGATGATTATCAGTTACAGTTTTCGTTCGGAAGCAAGTTCCACATTACAATTAAGTACCTAATTGGTTCTTGGACAACAAAATCAAGCCTAAAATCCAGAGATCGATACAACAATTTCTCGATCATTTTCGAAGTTTCTATTCTCAATCATCACATGATAAGCGGGATATTGATGAGGACTTCAAATGAGCAGCATGTTTCAAGATATAACTCACAAAATCTCTCTCTTCTGGTCTTCCCGTGTACCTAGCAAACTCGAAAATTTCAAGACTATCCAACAAACATTTAGGAACATGGCTCTCATCATTATATTTCCAGCTAACATGTTCATACTCCTCCTCAAAGTCTGGATCCCCCTGAGATTATTTAGGAAAAAAGAAAGAGAGATAGTTACTAAGAGTACACTATACAGTGCTTTTATATTGTCATCGAAGAAACTTACATCGACGAGAAGCTTGAGGACTCGTAGTTTAGGAGAATCTTCGAGCAACCGAACAAGTAACTTCGACCAATTATCGTAACATATAAGTATCTTCAAATGTTCAAGCTGACTGAAGTAAATACCATTATGATACATAGACTGCACACAAAAACGTAACAAAAAAAAAAAAAGGATTTCAGTTTGAAGAAATAAAAAAACAGTTTAAGTGATATGAACAAGAAGTACCTCGTCTTCAATCTTGTGTAGTATGGATAATGAGAGGCGTTTGACAGATGTGATTGATTCGAAAAGCCTCTCAACATTATGTTCAAAACTGAGATCTGCTTCTTCCACTTTAGGCATATGCATAATCAAATAGGAGAAATCTTCTCTATAAAGACCCGGAACTTTGAAATACTTCAAAGAAGGAGTAACTATCACATATGAATATTCCCCCTCTATCGGCAAACTTAGTCTCAACAAAGATGGAACAATAACAACAATGGTTTTCAAATTGTCATGCCTATTTCGTCCAATAGTTAAATCCTCAAGAACAGGACAATACGATAAAAGCAGCCGAAGAGAATCTTCGTTTGAGTATGCCACATTTCTAAGCTCCAGAGTTTTCAAAGAAGGAAGACAAACCGTTCGAGGAACATCCACAGTAATGGTATGGCCAATAAGTTTCAAAGTCACAAGCGATGTGCAAGTATACAAACTGCTTGGTAATAACACAACAGGTTTGCCAACGTAAGACAAATCGTAATAGTTGATAATCAGCACACGAACGCACCGAGAAATCGTAGTTTCAACCCAATGCTTAATATCCTCAGGTTGAATTGATTTAGCATAACATTGGAGATGAAAGCTTTCTATAACCTGAGCTTTAAGTAATGGCAGATTCTTGGTGATGAAATCACGAATAGGAAGATCTGATCCGTAAAGATTTATCACGAACTTGAGTTTAGGAATATACATCCAAAGAAACTCCCATCGTTTAGACAAAATGCTAGTTGATACAACTTCTTTTGTCGGAAGAAAGGACAATATCTTAACTAGTAATTCATCAGGTAACCCACTGATTCTGTCCATATCTTTAACAAAACCCCCAATTTAACTGTAATTTTTTAGACCCTAAAAACAAAAAAAGACACAAGTAAACACAGTAGAACTAAAAAGGATTTGTCTGAAAATGAAACAAACCGAAACAGAGGAAGGAGGTGAAAGCTGAGAAAACCCTAGAAAAAAACCTGTAAGTGGAGGCTGGATTTTCGCTGAGGAGATGAATCGAAAGTTAGCAGAGAAGTTGTCACTGACTCACTGAGCTCCAACATAGCTGAGTATATTTGATGTGGATATTCTTCTATGGGCTTCTAGTTGCCCATTATTAGGCCTTCCGTAAGTTTTTTTTAGCCCAATAACCTTGTTTTTCTTGTATTCATTTCTTTAAAGTTAATATCAGTTTATTATAAGAATAGGAAATCAAGTAAAAAAATTAGATGGTATATACAATGGAAGAGAGATACAGTAAAACCTCTATAAATTAATACTGTTGGGACCGTAAAATTTTATTAATTTATAGAGGTATTAATTTATCCATAAATTAATAATTATTAATTTATAGAAAGATTTGCCTTATTTAGTAATTCAAAAAAAAATATTGAAAAATATAAAAAATATTTCGTTATAATTAATACTCTTCTAGAATCAATTATAAGTACGAAAACAATTATCATGTCTAGCAGATAACACCAAAATTTTTTGATACAGTGAAGGTACTATCGATAAATTCTAACAAAAATTAATGTAAATTCAAGGTGTAATATTTCATTAAATATTTTCATATATAACATATATATAAATATATTTTGATATATGTATAAAATTATTAATTTATAGTATTAATGAGACCATATATTTACATAGGATTTTCTAAAAAAATTATTATCTTATTATTTTATCGAATTATGTCAAAATTAACACTGGTCCCAACTCGGGACCAGAGAAATTTATTAATTTATAGAGGTTATTAATTTATCGAGTATTAATTTAGAGAGGTTTTACTGTAGAAGGAAGTACATAATTTTTGAACTCCTTTTTCAATTTATGATTATTGGGAGGTTTTCTGATGGAGACCTTTTTGATATTTTTGTTGTTATTTCTAGAGTGATGATTGTCTTTTCCAGTGCAAATGTTTTAGCCTTATGCTAGTACTTGACCTTGTATTCAATCTTGTCTCCAAAGCATCTTAATGGAGTTAAGGTAAATGTGGAAGAAGGGTTCTCTTGTGAGACTAGTTTTTCTCAAAGATCTTGTGAGACTTCTCCTTAGTTGTTTAAATACTTTTCTTCCTACCATTTTTGTTCTTTTCGTTTTGGAAGGGTGAGTGGCATTCATTTCGACATTTCTTTCCTCTACTTTTTTTTTTTTTTGTCAAATCATTTCTTTCCTCTACTTATTAGTCGACCCTTCTTATTATTTTCTGCAAAAATATTTTCATGTGTTCTTTGGAACAAGATTGTCATTAGGGTGATGAGAGAGAAAATAGAGTAAAAACAGAAAGAAAAAAATGTTAATATAGATGAGATAAAGTACTCAAATGGTGACATTGGAGAGAAGCGGTTCGAGAAGTACAATACGGTTCAAATGCAGTTCATTGGAGAGAAACGCGCAAAACAAGTATGATATGAAAGCTACATGCATTATTTAGGTTGGCAAATGGTCTAGTCCTTGTTAGAGAACAAATGCAGTAAATATGTGTTTCCTATTCATTGCGAAATTACATTTGTATTTTTTTTTTTTTACCAAAACACAAATTATGCGCTTTGTGTTTTTCTAGCATTATGCAACTTTTTTTAATTAATAAAATATATTCGCAGGCATTAGAAAGTATAATTTTTTGCCATTACGTGGGTTACCAATTAAAGCAAAAAAAAAAAAAAAAGTGTTTACCAAGATTCAATTACTTTCATTGACAATATATACTACTCACATTATGTTATATGTTTGTACTTTAAAATAAATCACAAATTTAAGCATGGAAGAGGATAAACATAAAATTTATCATCTTACTATTAAATTGTTGCATAAAAATATTAAAATGTCTCGACGGCTCTCTATCCATAAAATCACCATATATTTTATATTTAATCAAAACAAATAATATCTTTTACTAATGATTTTGTTCTTCCACCTCCACGATAGGGTTCCTGGTTCTTACTGCAACTGGTGGAGATTTGTAGCATTGTTTACGACAAGCCCAACATTCTGATGCAGGTGATGTGCGTTTACAATGCTCTCGACAAATCTTACTGCATTCTATCTCTGTTTTTGCTTCTCCTTTTATCACAATTACCGCTAGTATCATCATTATCAACGCCATGCTAATTACTTTCTTCATTTTTCTACTTTATTTCGTTCTTCTATATGTTTATGAATGAATTATGATGAAAACATCTCTATTTATAATTTTGAGACCATGATGACTACATTATTTTTCAATTAATATTAGTCAAAGTTTTATTTCTTACCATATTTTGTCTCAATTTGTAAGGTATTTTGTTTTATTTTATTTTTGTTATGATATATGTCAAAATTAATGTTCAAATATTTTTTAGATTTTGATATGTTTAAATTCTCTATATGGACCTATTTTATTCAAATATTTTTTACCAATTTGAGCATGAAAATGGATTTTTTTTTTATTACTTGTTTGTGTTAAAAAAAAAGGGGGAAATTTCACTCTATGGCAATAAAACAATTAATAATTAGTAGAGTAATCATTTGAGATTCAAAATCAAGCATTTTTATGAAACTTCAAGTTACAGATCGAGAGGTTTTAAAATACAGTGGAGAGTATCATTAGAGTTTCCTATCAGATGGCGAGAAGACAAGTTTATAGATATAGAAAGACAATATAAAACATAAATATGTTAAGGTAATTAATGAAAGACAAAAATAGAGTAAAAATAAGAAGAAAAGATGTTAATATAGATGAGATATATAATTTGAATGGTGACAGTAGATTAAATAGTGCAGGATAAGCAGATTGAATAGGGCAATACACAGGACCGTCCCTGAGATAAATGAGGCCACAAGCAACATCGAAAATGGGGGCCTCTACTTTACTGTTTTTCTTGTTGAAATATCTAAGAAAATTTTGTTAACAATTAATATTCAAATTAGAAATTAAGGGTAAACAGAATAAATTAACGTTCTAATAGTTTTTAGGAAAAATACCTTTGGTCATGACTGCAGATTGAAGAACAGAAGTGGAAGAAAAGCTTTCATGAAAGTAGGTTTAATTGGAAAAAAGAGTAAAAGTTAGATTTTGATAAGTTTAATTGGAATTTTTTTATTATTATTAGTTGTGGGACCATGTTAATTTTAATTTATTTATATATATTTTTTAAAATCCCTTTCTTATTTGATGTCATCGTACACTAACACAACCTCTTATTATATATGTATACATATATATAATATTAAAAAAAAAAATTGGGGGGCCCACCAAAAATGGGGGCCCCAGTCCATTGCTTCTTCAGCTTCTGCTCAGCAACGGCCCGGGCAATACAGTTCAAATGCAGTTCGTTGGAGAGAAACGCAAAACAAATATGATTAATGTTGTAACAAACAATACTAAACACTATTTAAATGGTAATTATCACAAATACGGTACGAATATAATAGTTATCCAAAGTAAATAATTATTAAATTATTTAGAATGACCAAAACAATTTTTTAATGAATGAAAACGTAAAAGTTAATTTGTATATCTTCTTAAATAAAAATAAAAGGAATCACATATAATCACATCGAAATTGGAGTGTAATCAAAACGTACTGTGGTTCATACTTTTATTAACCTTTTTGAACCGAATCAGGTACTATTTAAATTATTTTATTATTTTATTTCAACTCAAATTACACTCTCTTATGTGTGATTAGTAGATAAAAATTATTTGTACCGCTTTTGATATGAACACTACATGCATCATCAGAAAGGCAACCAATGGTTTAGGTAGCCAAATGGTCTAGTCCTTGCTAGACAACAAATGCAGCAAATACGTGTTTCCTGACTTCCTGTTCATTGCCAAATTGCATTTGTGTTTTTTTTTGAACCAAAACGCAAATTTTGCGCTTTGTGTTTCTCTAACATTATTTTAATTTTTTTTAATTGATAAGATATTTTCGTAATTGCATTAGAAAGTATCATTTTGTGCTATTATGCTAATTACCAATTGAAGCAAAAAAAAAAATGAATACCAAGATTCAACTACTTTCATTGATCAATACTACTCATATTATGCTGTGTTTGTACTTTTGAAAATAAAACACTACTTTGAGCATGGAAGAGGACAAACATAAAATTTATCATCTTATTATTAGAAATATTAAAATGTCTTGACGACTCTTCATCCATAAAATTACCATATAATTTATATTTAATCAAAACAAATAATATCTTCTACTAAATATTTTGTTCTTCCGCCTCCACGATAGGGTTCCTAGCTCTCACTGCAACCGGTGGAGATTTGTAGCATTGTTTACGACAAGCCCAACATTCTGATGCAGGTGATGTGCGTTTACAATGCTCTCGACAAATCTTACTGCATTCTATCTCTGTTTTTGCTTCTCCTTTTATCACAATTACCGCTAGGATCATCATTATCAACGCCATGCTAATTACTTTCTTCATTCTTTCTACTTTATTTCTTTCTTCTATATGTTTATGAATGAATCATGATGAAAACATACGTATTTATAATTTTGAGACCAAGATGACTACATTATTTTTCAATTAATATTAGTCAAAGATTTATTTCTTCCCATATTTTGTCTCAATTTATAAGGTATTTTGTTTTATTTTATTTTCGTTATGATATATGTCAAAATTAGTGTTCAAATATTTTTTAGATTTTGATACTTTTAAGTTCTCCATATGGACCTATTTTTATATTCAAATATTTTTTACCAATTCGAGCATGGAAATGAAATTTGTGATTTTATTAGTTGGATGTGTGAATAAAAAAGGAAAAAAATCGGCAATAAAACAATTAATAATTAGTAGAATAATCATTTGAGATTCAAAGTCAAGCATTTTTTATGATATGAAACTTCAAGTTTCAGATCTATAGGTTTTAAAATAGAGTGGGGAGAATCATTAGAGTTTTCTATTAGATGGCCGGAAGACAAGTTTAGAGATTTAAAAAGACAATATAGAACATAAATATGACAATTCGGTGACAGTTAAGATGATCAGGTAACTTTGAAAAGGATCAAATTAAAACAAGTTTGGAAAACGATTATATTTTTTCACTATACCCACCAGAGCCAAAATGGTCTATTCTAGAATTAGATATGGCCACACTTGAGACGAGTTATGTTTGGGACGAAACTAATATTACATGTTGTAGTTTCGGGTCTGAAGGGATTACGAGATTTGACTCAGAACCTCCTGGTATTAAAAAGAAAAAAGATATAGCCACACTCTTATGGTGCTCCAGTTTTAGATAATTTTGAATACAATGTCCAAGACCACCACAATAAGCACAGCCCTTGCAAGCACTTGCATTAGTAATGGTCTCTTCTTAAGCCAACAAAATACCCAATATTGAATAATCGAACTGAAACCGATCCGAAAAAGGAGAACCAAGTCAAACCCGGGAACCAACAAAACATCATAACGGATCCTAGACTCATATGTTTAGCCCAATGAGTCTAGGATCGGTTTGACCGAAGAATTAAAGCGATAATCGGATGGATATCCAAATTATAATTGTATATCCAAAATATTAATTATATTTAGCTCAATAACCAAAATTACAAATATATATCTAATATCAATTATTTTTTAATACCAAAATACTCAACATAACTAAAATATCCAAAAAAAAATTAGTTATTTTTTCATAATATAACCAAATTTTATTCAAATGTAAACAATTTTTTTGATTTTTTTTTTTTTTTAATGAAATCAAACCGAATTTGGATGAACCAAATCGAACCCAAGCCAAAATTTTAAAATACCTAAGTGTGTTTTAAACTCCTTTACCCGAAATACTTGGAACCGAACCGAATACGTCAATGACCAAGCCTAGCTTCTTCCA
This sequence comes from Erysimum cheiranthoides, assembly GCA_011420285.2. NCBI lineage: Eukaryota > Viridiplantae > Streptophyta > Magnoliopsida > Brassicales > Brassicaceae > Erysimum > Erysimum cheiranthoides. Next base: position 8,164,352 of record CM022182.2, read on the forward strand.
TTCGATATTAGGATTACAGGTACTGCCGTAATAGATAGGGGCGGAGGCAATATGACACAAAGGGGTCTCGATTGACACCCATGCATGCATTTTTAAAAATAGGATAGGATTGTTAAATTTTTTTAGTTTGACCTCCTTCATAAAATATTGAATCTGTCAATTAGATATCCAAATATAGCAAATAAATAAATTTAAAACTATAACATGTCGTTGCAAAATATATATATATATATATATATATATATATATATAATCTCAAAGTTTCTTGAATCATAATTCCATTTTTCAAACGTAGCATGTTCCAATGATCCTACTAACAAATGAAAACAAAAGAGGAAATTAAAAGCTCTAACAACCCACTTCACTTGACACTTGGCAGCAAGCTTGACCTTATTATGAGACTTGAGAGTTTGTTTCATCCAAGTAGAATGTACTGCAAGCATCATAAATCATTTCATAAGAATTAGCCAACAAACTAACACATCATAGTTTTCCCCTATCATTATCAATCATGCGAATGACCGTGTGGAAACCAAAAATATGAGGTAAAAAATCTTGCTGAGACAAGACTAGAAAAATCTAGCTAGTTCGATATGAAAATAATATGTAAAAGTGAACTAGAAAATGTCTTTACAAAGACTATTATATATATTAGGACATAACGTATGTTTTTTTTTTTTTGTCAACCACACATTGATTAACACTACAAGAATATTGGCTTTTCATAGCATAATACTATAGCGTTTTGTTCACATATGCTATTAAAAGTATCTGGACGAGTTTAAAATAGCGTTTGTAGTTTTGAAAACGCTATCAATGAATAACGTTAAAAAAATTAAAAACACGCGGATAACATATGTCTCTGAAAACGCTATTAAAAGTGAACCGGGAAAATAAAAAAAATTGCCCAAAGTTGAACCGGGAAACTAAAATTCACATCTCGATATTTTCTAAGTCTCAAGCTCTCACATCTCTCGTTTTTTTCTAAGTCTCAAGCTCTCAAGCTCTCACTCTCTGGATTCAACCTCTCAAATCTCTCACTCGATTCAACCTCTCTAATCTCTCACTCGATTCAACCTCTCTAATCTCTCAATCTACTCAGATTTGTGGTGCATCGTATCTCTCTCACTCGATTATAACCGGTACCTTTTGTGAAATTTCGTCTCAATTTAGGGTTCTTAAAAGTTGTAATTGATCCAGTCGATTGTTACCTTTGTTTGCAGGAAGATTTCGGCTTATTTGTCACGGTGAAAGGTATGTTACATTGTTAGGGTTTTCGATTTGGGTTTCAAATTGGATTTTCGATTTGGGGATAATTGGGGTTTTCAATTTGGTTCTCATTCTGTTTCTTTATATTTGCGCAGATAACTTAAATACAATCTCCTGTTTTCAAACTCGAATTACATAAGGTAAATTATTCGTTTACTAAGCTTGATTTCTCTTTGTATTTGCTGAAATTTAGCTTCGTTTCTTTTGAGTTTGGGTCTTATAGTTGTTTAGGTTATGTTTTATACATATGTCTTATCTTTGAAACTCTTATCTCATATGTACATCTTGTGGAGTTGTGGTCTTCTTGTGATATGGACAAGTCTTGAGTTTGGCTAACAAGGTATGTTACTTGCAGAGATTTTTGTAAATAGTTCTGTTAAGAAATGTTTTGAGATTGATTTTGAACTTTTAAAAACATTATTAACCTACAGGACTAGCCTTGAGTATCATGAAGGTGCAAGTTCTTTTGTTTCTGAATCAGCAAAGCGTTTGGGTTATCCTGAAGAAATGTTATGTCCCTGCATGCATTGTCGCAATGTATGCCATCAGTCTAGAGAAACAGTAGTGGATCATCTAGTTATTTGGGGAATGGATCTGAAATATAAGAGGAGGACATGTTGGAGTTTGCATGGGGAGTTAATTAGTGACAACACAGCTGATGAAGCAAGACCAGAATTAGAAGCTCATTACTTGTTTAGAGCAGCTTTTGGAAGTGAAGAAGGAAAGGCACAGAATCATGATGAATACCAGTCAGAGGATGTTGAAAGTAATGAAGAATCAGAGTTTAGGAAGAAGTTAGAGGATGCTGAAACTCCACTGTACTCGAGTTGTCCTACTTACACTAAAGTTTCTGCGATTATGGCCCTTTACCGCATCAAAGTGAAAAGTGGTATGTCAGAGAACTTCTTTGATCAGCTTTTGACTATTGTTCATGACATGCTGCCTGAAGACAATGTACTTCCAATATCAACGGATGAGATGAAGAAATTCTTGAAGATATTTGGGTTTGGTTATGATGTTATTCATGCATGTAAGAATGACTGCATTCTTTACAGGAAAGAGTATGAAAATATGGTAAGCTGTCCAAGATGTAATGCATCTAGATGGGAAAGGGACAAGCACAGTGGTGAAGAAAAGAAGGGGATTCCAGCTAAGGTACTTAGATATTTTCCTATAAAGGACATATTCAAGCGTTTGTTTAGATCCAAAAGATTGGCAGAGAATTTGCAATGGCATTTCAACAATGCTACTGAAGATGGTACCATGAGGCACCCTGTGGACTCTACAACATGGGCTCAAGTGAATTCTAAGTGGCCTCAGTTTGCTGCTGAACCAAGAAACCTCAGGTTAGGGCTGTCAACTGATGGGATGAATCCTTTCTCCATTCAGAACACAAAGTACAGTACATGGCCGGTGTTGCTAGTAAATTACAACATGCCTCCAACAATGTGTATGAAGACAGAGAATATAATGCTGACAATGTTGATCCCAGGACCAACTGCTCCAGGTAACAGCATTGATGTCTATCTAGAACCATTAGTTGATGATTTAAATGATATGTGGAATGATGGCATTGAGGTGTATGACTCATTCATGAAGGAGACATTCACACTAAAAGCAATGTTGCTGTGGACTATTAGTGATTATCCAGCCTTAGGTACTTTAGCTGGTTGTAAAGTTAACACTACAAGAAAAATGAACATTCATAGCACGGGATTTATGCTATAATATGTCATTAATAGCGTTACACTAAGTGCTATGAGATCCGCAGCTGTGGTAGGGGTCACCCCTACGATAGCATTTTCGCCGTGCTATTAAATAGAACTCTTCTATAGCACTAGTCGATTGTTAAAATATATTTTATTGTAACTTACGTTTAGTGCTATCTTATATTGTGTTATAGCATTTTTCGTTTTATTTATATTTATAATTTTTATATTGGAATCATGTTATTATATAATATATTTAATTAATTAATGAATAATTTTTATATTTCATAAATCATCGAAAAAAACATACATAAGTTTTACATAACAATTATCCAAGTCTTAAACTAACATTACAAGTTAGGCCATCCAAGTCTTTTATCTCTTCACTCTTCAACAAGATGGAAAGTTGACAACTTTTGATTTTTTATTGTTCTTTCTTTAGCCTTTCACGTTCTTCTTGTTATTCCGCTTTCCGCTCACTGAAACTACAAAAGGGAAACACATGAAAAAGGGAAAAAAGTTGCAGTGAAAGATAATGAGATGAAAGCCGAAGTACCTAGCAATTCTAGAGTTTTGGAAACTAAATAACATATAGAAGAGATTTCGTACCTTATTTACTTGAAATGGCTTCTAGGCTTTTTTAGCATCTCAACACGACTTCTGGAAAGCCACTCTATCGCTTCCAATTCCACCCATATAAGAGGCTTTACCTGAACAAGTATTATGTAAACTTAACTATGTTCCAGGTTTGTACATAGTCATACTATCAACCTATCAAATAATAGTCTCACATGCATCAAAATCTAAGTTAAGTCATCAAATCGATTAAAATCCGAGAAAGAAGATGCTTACCTTGACAAGAGTGCATTCTTTGCAGCTATGATGAGTCTTATTTTTATCGTTTTTAATCTACGTTTTAGGATTATTATTTGAGTCAACTAACCTATATTAGATAGATATTAGGACTATATGTTTCACTTAGTGTATTTCAGGTCTGAGAAGCAAATATTGGAAAAGAAAGAGTTTTGGATCATTTTGGATGCAATTATTCATATGAAGATGGAGAGTCCAGCAGACCCGTCAGAAGTATGGCCTCAGAAGAAGACCTTTCCACCGTTGGATCGTTCTGATATTTTGATACAAGATAGCTACGGATGTTAGCTTTCATCTCCAAGTGGTTTCATGGGAATCCAACGGTGCAATAGATAGTTATGGCTGATTTACTGAAGACATGTCAACCTGCTGACGAAGCCGACGCGGACGAGAGTCAGGATCGACCGATCCACAATTGGATCGATCGATCCTAAGAAGAATTTCGGCCCAAGCCCATGAAGACATGGACCGATCGATCCGGTCCATGGATCGACCGGTCCACCGCCTCTTTTTGCATCCTCTCCAAGACTTTCCATTTCTTTTGTTTCATTTTGTTGCTCTCCCTTTTTCTATATAAAGGGGGGCTCGCTCCTTGTATTTCACACACCGAAAATCAGAATTCATTTTACTACTTTTCTTTAGTTTGTGAGCAAGAGACCTAAAAGCTCTCTAGCTCCTTTTTAGTTTTATTTTAGGAAATAAAGATGTTTTCATTTATTGAATGCTTTGTTTCCTTTTCCATGTCTGAGTAGTTTCCTTATTAGGTTTAGAGTTTCAGAAGGGATGTGATAAATTCGCTAGGTTGTTAGTCCGGGAATTTAGATTATTAGTTCTTCATCTATTGTTGTTCTTAATGCTAGAATTAGACTCATCACCTAGTTCTAAGATCTTAGGCGATTAAACTAGGCACGAGAGTGGAATTTAGTTGCTAGAATTAACATTAGGCGAGCAAGATTTCATAGCTTGGCACGCGAAAGCTCTTGCTATGGTATCTTGTGAACTTATCAATCTTGTTACTAATGCTAGTTTACTTAGGGAAGCCTAGCGAAAAGCGTTCTCTAAATAGTAACACTAAGTAGGTATTTACGCGAGAGCGACTTGCCTTATTGATTGTGAATTGAGTTCAAGAACGATTCTTTAACATTCCTTTACTTCGATTTGCTTGTTGTTTCACATCCTGGAAGAATACCCTAGACCTAATGCTTGTCTCATTATTTGAATTACCTGTTTAAATTAATCGTTTATTTAACACAAATCTTTTGAATTGCTCCTAGCTATATTTAGTCTAATATCTTATAGTGAAACTTTGGTCTCTGTGGATTCGACCCTTAAATACTACAACTGATTGCCATCTTTGATCCGGTAGTTGTTTTATTCTAGGTTTTTATTTGACCATCGATCAAATTGGCGCCGTTGCCGGGGACCAATAGATTGCCTCTAGGATTTTTAGAATTGAATTAAGTCTAGGTTTTTATTTTTCGTCTTACGAATCTATTTTAGTTATATTATTTAGGTGAACAATGGAAAAAGCTAACCAAGGAGCACGAGCCATGAACCAAGGCGTCCTTGATCCTGCCACCCCGCCTGCCAGACCGATCGATCCCTCTGGAGGACCGACAGATCCGTTTCATACGTCGCCAAGACGCGTCACTTTAAGGGAGCATAATGCGCCGGATCAATTCTTCGAGACCCGGTCAGCCATCTGCCCATCTACTCATGAGGTGGAAGACTACCAGATCAAGCACAGCCTGATCTCTCTAGTTCAGAACCGTATCTTCAACGGTTCGGCGTCGGAGAATCCTCTTGACCACATCGAGACCTTCGAAAGTTTATGCAACACTGCAAAGCAGAATGGAGTGCCCTACGACTATCTAAGGCTTACCCTCTTCAAGTTCTCTTTGGGAGAAAAAGCTTTGAGGTGGCTTAACCTACTTGAACCGGGATCTCTTACAACGTGGAAGCAATGTAGAGGGAAGTTTCTCAACTATTTCTACACCAAGGCTCGGTCCGCGAAGATGAGGAACAAGATCGTTACGTTCTCGCAAGAAGAAGGTGAACCGTTATGCGAAGCATGGCTGCGATTCAAGGAGTATTTGAGAGACTGCCCACACCATGGGTACGCAAGGGAGAATCTCATGAACATCTTCTATTGCGGAGTGGATTTCGACTATCAAATGGCGTTAGATACCGGAAGCCGCGGTGATTTCTCTATCAATACAGCTGACGAGGCCACTCTTCTGATCGACAATCTAGCAGCGAGTAGCAGCAGCAAAGTCCCTGAGACGCCTAAAGAGGACAACAATGCCTTCAAGGATCTCAGCTCTAAAGTGGATACTCTCCTGCAAAGAAATCGACGCATTATACGTCGGAAAACTCCCAGTGATCCTGATTCTGACGAGACTGAAGAGCTTCACTACTTGGGAAGGCAAGCGAACTTCCAAGGCTATGGAGGGTACCCCCCCTCAAGTGTACCACCCTCCGCAAGGTTTTCAACCTTACCCCGGTGCGTACCATGAGCCAAATCCACAAGAAAGTCGACTCGAAACCATGATGCGTACTCTTATGGATAGTCATCATCAAAGCTCCAGCAACATCAACGTCAAGATTGACAGCATGTACAATGATCTTAACGGGAAAATCGAGACGCTGAGCACTCATATGCGCATACTCGAAAACCAGGTGGCACAATCCGCGTCTTATGTCCGAGCACCGCCAGGAGTACTTCCAGGCAAGCCAGAAGACAACCCCAGGGAGTTCATGCATGCAATAACGCTAAGAGGCGGGAAAAAGTATGATGCACCGAAATGGCCAGAAGGGACCGGTCCGTCTACCACACAGACCGATCGGTCTGCACAAGAAGGTAGCCACAGACAGGCAGCAGCGACCGATCGATCCCCTTCACAGATCGACCGGTCTACCACCAATAATGCCCCTGCTTCCCCAAGAGTCAATCCATTCGAAGTGGAAGATTTCGACGAGATACTGAGGAATCCTGAGAACGAGGAACCGCCTGTTCAAGTTCCTAAACCTGCAACAGCACCCCCACCAGCAGCTCCACGCAAAGCACCTTTTCCAGTTCGCAGAAGGAACGCAATGCGCGAGAAGGAATACGACAAGATGAAATCAGTAGTAGGGGATCTCCAAGTAAAGCTTCCATTCGTTGAAGCCGTTCAAATGGTTCCATGTCTTAAGAAGCTCATGAAGGACATTCTGACGAACAAGGCTAGCTTAGAACAAGGAGCTTTGCATCTCACGCATGAATGCAGTGCAATAATTCAGGATCAGCAACCAGAAAAGCATAAAGACCCTGGTCCATTCACTCTGCCATGCTCGATAGGGGATTTAGAATTCAAGAAATGTCTTTGCGACTTGGGATCAAGTGTGAGTCTCATGCCACTTAGTATAGCACAAAAACTCAGTCTTTTCACCTTTAAACCAACTAGGGTGACTCTTGTGTTGGCTGACCGATCAACGCGGCGTCCAGAAGGGGTTATCGAGAATCTACCGGTTAAAATAGGAAACAGTTGTATCTTAACTCATTTTATTGTCTTGAAGTTCGACAAAGAACCGCGAAATCCCATCATTCTTGGAAGGCCATTCCTCACCGCCGTCGGAGCCTTGATTAACGTGAAAGAGGGAAAAATCGAACTCCGAATGGATAATCTTATAATGGAGTTCAACCTGGAGCGGCTCGCCAAGAATCCCACCATTGACGGTCAAACTTTTCAAATCGATGCAGTGGACGAATTAGCCGAAGAAGTACGCGACGAGGTGTGCTCAACCGATTACGTTCAGACGGCTTTGACCAAACCCACTTCCGAACTGACCTTTCGCTGTTCGGAAATTACAGAGCTGATACGCCAACTTGACGATGCACCGGTCGCGGAGAAGAAAGAATCTCCCCCACCGTTAGCGGACAGACCGACCGATCCTCTTGAAGGATCGACCGGTCCTGTTTATGTCGTTGATACAGAAGCCGAAGCGGACGGACCGATCGATCTGGACCTTGGACCGATCGATCTGGACCTTGGACCGATCTGTCCCACTCTTAAATACCCTCCGAAACCAGAAGACGATTGGAGCGAATCCTCTGCACCAAAGCTCGAGCTAAAACCACTTCCTGCAGGGCTCAAGTACGCATACATGGGACCAAACTCCACGTATCCGGTGATCATCAATGCTAATCTTAACAATGTGGAGACAGCACTTCTACTTAAGAGGTTGCGAAAGTACCGGAAGGCTTTAGGGTACTCTCTTGACGATATCACCGGTATCTCTCCTGAGCTCAGTACGCATCGCATTCATCTCGAGGATCCTTCTAAGTCCTCCATCGAGAATCAAAGACATTTGAACCCTAATCTTCGGGAAGTGGTGAAGAAGGAGATTTTCAAGCTTCTAGCCGCAGGTGTGATCTATCCAATTTCTGATAGTACTTGGGTGAGTCCAGTTCACGTGGTGCCAAAGAAAGGTGGTGTAACTGTCGTCACCAATGAGAAGGACGAGTTAATACCAACTCGTACAGTTACGGGCCATCAGATGTGTATCGACTACCGGAAGCTCAATGCCGCCACAAGGAAGGATCACTTCCCACTCCCGTTCATTGACCAAATGCTCGAGCGCTTGGCTAATCATCCGTACTATTGTTTCCTTGACGGATACTCTGGATTTTTCCAAATCCCAATCCACCCTGACGACCAAGAGAAGACAACATTCACATGCCCATATGGAACGTTTGCTTATCGAAGGATGCCTTTCAGGCTGTGTAATGCGCCTGCCACTTTTCAGCGGTGTATGATGTCTATTTTCACCGATCTCATTGAAGACATCATGGAGGTATTCATGGATGACTTCTCTATTTACGGCTCATCCATCTCTGCATGTCTATCCAATCTTTGCAAAGTTGTGCAACGATGCGTGGATAAGCACTTGGTTCTCAATTGGGAGAAATGTCACTTCATGGTCACCGACGGAATCGTTCTAGGTCATCGGATATCGAAGAAGGGGATCGAAGTAGACAAGGCGAAGATCGAAGTCATGATGAGCTTGCAACCACCGAAGACGGTAAAAGAGATACGCGGTTTCTTAGGACACGCTGGTTTTTACCGGCGATTCATCAAAGACTTCTCTAAGATAGCTCGGCCTCTAACCCAGCTACTATGCAAAGACGTCCCATTCGTTTTTGATGACAAATGTCAGGAAGCGTTTCTCGTCCTGAAGCAGGCCCTTGTGTCCGCACCCGTAGTGCAACCGCCTGATTGGACTTTACCTTTTGAAGTCATGTGCGATGCAAGTGATTTCGCCGTTGGTGCAGTGCTGGGACAAGGAAAGGATGGTAAACTCCATGTCATCTATTACGCTAGTCGAACGCTACACGGGGCACAGACGAACTACGCAACCACAGAAAAGGAACTCCTCGCGATCGTGTTTGCTTACGAGAAGTTTCGATCTTACTTAGTAGGTTCGAAAGTCATAGTTCATTCTGACCACGTTGCACTCCGCTATCTGCTTTCTATGAAAGACGCCAAGCCCAGACTCCTGCGCTGGATTCTCCTCTTACAAGAATTTGATCTCGAAATCCGCGACAAAAAGGGGATAGAAAATCGAGTTGCCGATCACCTTTCCCGCCTGAAGGTTAAAGCGGACGTTCCTATCGATGACCGAATTCCGGTAGAAAACGTATACGTGATCTCCTTCCTAAACGAGCGTTATAAACCCATCGGCGATGCTAAGGCAATTTCTCAAGCCGTTAACGGCATTTCCTGGTACGCTGACTACGCCAACTATCTATGTGTCGGAGATGAACCCCTGAACTTCACTGGATATACGAAGAAGAAGTTCTTACGGGATGTACGACATTACTTCTGGGACGAGCCATACCTCTATAAGCGTTGTGTAGACGGGCTCTATAGGAGATGTGTCGCCGAATCTGAGATGAATGGTATTCTCTACCATTGCCATGGATCCGCATACGCTGGTCATTTCGCTACATTCAAGACTGCTACGAAGGTCTTACAAGACGGATTATGGTGGCCTACCCTGTTTCGTGATGCACATACTTACGTCTCCAAGTGTGACACATGCCAACGACTTGGGAATATGAGTAAGCGAGACGAGATGCCTCAGAATTACATTTTAGAGATCGAAGTCTTTGACTGTTGGGGAATCGATTTCATGGGACCCTTCCCTAGTTCTTATGGGAATGACTATATCCTAGTTGTAGTCGATTACGTCTCTAAGTGGGTGGAAGCTATAGCCAGCCCGACCAACGATCATAGGGTGGTTCTCCATCTTTTCAAACACGTGATTTTTCCACGTTTTGGCATCCCTAGAATCGTTATCAGCGATGGCGGGTCACACTTTATTAATAAGACATTCGCCGGCCTCTTTCGGAAGTATGGTGTTACCCACAAGGTCGCTACACCATACCACCCTCAGACAAGTGGACAAGTGGAGGTCTCTAATCGGCAAATCAAAGCCATTTTGGAACGCACAGTGAATAGTACACGCAAAGATTGGTCACTGAGACTTGATGACGCGTTATGGGCCTATCGAACAGCGTACAAAACACCAATTGGTACTACGCCATTTACAATGGTCTACGGGAAGGCTTATCACTTGCCAGTTGAATTTGAGTACAACTCATTTTGGGCCACAAAGCAAATGAACTTCAACACGAAGACTGCCGCAGAGAGACGCCTGATCCAGCTTAATGAGCTCGACAAGATTCGAATGAATGCTTATGAGAGTACTCGGATCTACAAAGAACGCACTAAGGCTTGGCATGACAAGAAGATTGTTCCTAAGTACTTTACAGTTAATGATCGAGTTTTGCTCTTTAATTCTCGATTGCGACTTTTTCCTGGGAAATTGAAATCTCGCTGGTCTGGCCCATATCTAGTCGTAGACGTTCGTCCCTATGGTGCTGTGGTCCTTGCGCGTAAAGATGGGAGCGAATTTATTGTCAACGGGCAACGTTTGAAGCGATATCTTGCTGACGAAGTGATAGAACAGCCCCGATCACTTCATTTGGTTGATGCTCCACCTGCCTAGGTACATCATACGGTCGAGCTTACGACCTAAACCAAGCGCTGAATGGGAGGCAACCCATTGTGAACCAGCTCTACACGCAGAATATGTGCACTCTCCAGGTTCATCTGTGTTACATTTTTTGTCTTGGATTTTTCTTACACATCGGGACGGTGTGAAGTAAGTCTGGGGGAGGAATGTAACCATTCGTACTAACATTTTTATCTTATGTCTTTTTTTTAGTTGTTTTATTGAGTCAAAATAGTTGGAACTTGGAACTTCTTTTGTGAATCGCGTGTTTGTACTAAAATCTTCTGCTATCTGTCCTGATTATTCTTTTGAAGAGCCGAAGATTGGAACGCCATAGCCGAACAACTCACCAGAAGTCCCTATCTCTTGGAAATCTGATTGACTTGGCGTTGACTCCACCCGTGATAAGACGCTAATTTGGACTTAATCTTCTCAACTTGGGGCTTGGTATGCATCGAACGCGACCTCTGACTTAAGCTTTCCAAGACGCGCATAACTTCGAAAAAGTATGGATTCCCCTCTCTTCTCCTGAAAAAGAAAAAGAAGAAAAAGAGAAAAAGAAAAGAAAAGGGATGTGGTAAACAAAGAAGTGGGCCGAGGGATGTGTGGTTACCCCCTTGCATACTTCGGACTCTTGAAAACCAACCCCGAGGTAAAAAGAAAAGGAGATCGATAGAAAAAAAAAAAAATGATACCCTAGAAAAGTAGGGAGAAATCGATCTCAAAAGAGTAAAAGAGAAGAGGAGGAAAGGAACCATAAGAAGAATGTCTTGGGAGCTAGAGGAAGGTAAGCGTCTACGCGATCTTTGATCGATACCCCCTCGTTGAGACCGCACGCTTGTAAATAACGAATGTAGGGAGTCAGCAAAGAAGATTTTGGAGCTTCCTTGAGATCTCAGGACATCAGTACGGAGAGTTGCTAAGCTAATGGTTAGTACATGTTGTAAGCTCGATCCTTTAAGTGATGGATTCACGGAAGATGTACGGAGATTCTCGAGAAGTTGTAAGTTCTTGTTTTCAAACCTTTCCCTTTAAGATTTCAGATTGTTCTTGTTTGAGGACAAGCAAAGATTCAACACTGGGGGAATTGATGAGTCTTATTTTTATCGTTTTTAATATACGTTTTAGGATTATTATTTGAGTCAACTAACCTATATTAGATAGATATTAGGACTATATGTTTCACTTAGTGTATTTCAGGTCTGAGAAGCAAATATTGGAAAAGAAAGAGTTTTGGATCATTTTGGATGCAATTATTCATATGAAGATGGAGAGTCCAGCAGACCCGTCAGAAGTATGGCCTCAGACGAAGACCTTTCCACCGTTGGATCGTTCTGATATTTTGATACAAGTTATCCACGGATGTTAGCTTTCATATCCAAGTGGTTTCATGGGAATCCAACGGTGCAATAAAGAGTTATGGCTGATTTACTGAAGCCATGTCAACCTGCTGACGAAGCCGACGCGGACGAGAGTTGGGATCGACCGATCCACAATTGGATCGATCGATCCTAAGAAGAATTTCGGCCCAAGCCCATGAAGACATGGACCGATCGATCCGGTCCATGGATCGACCGGTCCACCGCCTCTTTTTGCCTCCTCTCCAAGACTTTCTATTTCTTTTGTTTCCTTTTGTTGCTCTCCCTTTTACTATATAAAGGGGGCTCGCCCCTTGTATTTTACACACCGAAAATCAGAATTCATTTTACTACTTTTCTTTAGTTTGTGGGCAAGAGACCTAAAAGCTCTCTAGCTCCTTTTTAGTTTTATTTTAGGAAATAAAGATGTTTTCATTTATTGAATGCTTTGTTTCCTTTTCCATGTCTGAGTAGTTTCCTTATTAGGTTTAGGGTTTCGGAAGGGATGTGATAAATTCGCTAGGTTGTTAATCCGGGAATTTAGATTATTAGGTCTTCATCTATTGTTGTTCTTAATGCTAGAATTAGACTGATCACCTAGTTCTAAGATCTTAGGCGATTAAACTAGGCACGAGAGTGGAGTTTAGTTGCTAGAATTAACATTAGGCGAGCAAGATTTCATAGCTTGGCACGCGAAAGCTCTTGCTATGGTATCTTGTGAACTTATCAATCTTGTTACTAATGCTAGTTTACTTAGGGAAGCCTAGCGAAAAGCGTTCTCTAAATAGTAACACTAAGTAGGTATTTACTCGAGAGCGACTTGCCTTATTGATTGTGAATTGAGTTCAAGCGTGTTCTTGCCTAAAACATCGTCGTCTTCTCCATCGCTCTCATCGCTTTCCTCTGCCTCCATCATCGTGTTCTCGCTTCTTCATCTAACTTTGAAGGTTTCGATGCTGAAGACGATGTTTTTGATGACTCCACTGAGCTTCACCACTCGCTTCGTCCTCTTCTGACTCAATCTGAGTCAACAGTTTTGGATCTGGAACCATCCTCCGAATCCGATTCTACACTGGCATCTAAATCGGATCCTCCGACTCAGACCGTGAAGCCTTCGTCCGTCTCCTTCGATTTCTGGGATGAAGATGAGTTCAAGGGATTGTCGGAGGAAGAGAGAGTAATCGACGGAATCTCTGGTTCTTTCCGGTAACGCCTCTTCTGTCGATCCACATACGCCAGATCTTGGATCAGTTTCGAGGTGTACAAGGTGGAATCAGTGGAGTAGATCTAGGCTCCTAGAGTTTGCTCGTCGATTCTGAGGAAGATAGCGGCTTCGATTGGGTTGAGCGGTTCCGATTTCAATGGAAAAGAACTCTAGATCTCTGGAAAATTGGGAGCGGAGAAGAAAATAACGAAAGAGCAGAAGACCTAATTTGGTTGCCTTTAGCTTTTGAGACTTTTCGGGAGTGAACTTTTTTTTTCTTTTTCTACCTTTTTTTTCTACCTTTTTTTTGTAATGAGCTCAGCTAGAATGAAAGATAGTTAAAATTTGGGCAAATATTTTCTAAGTGTTAGGCGCTATAGCACAATTTGGGCTCCAAAACCAATTTTTGGGTTCCCGCTTAGTGAAAACATGGGACAGCATTGACTTAGTGCTGTGATAGAGTACTCCAACCCAAAATCGACCCTATAATAGCACTTAGCAAAACCGCGCTATATTCATGTGCTAAGAATGTGAGTATTTCTTGTAGTGTAAAGGTAAACAAGCTTGTAATGTCTGTGGGAAAGACACACCATTTAAGTGGCTGAAGTTCAGTAGGAAATTTGTTTATATGGGTAATAGGAAACGGCTAAGACCTGATCATATTTATAGACGCAGAAAAGTTTGGTTTGATAACACTATAGAGGAAGGGACTGCAAAAAGGATTGAAACAGGAGCTGATATATTTGAGACACTGAAAGAGTTTAAGAATGATTTTGGAAGGCCATTACCAAAGAAGAGCAAAAGAACAAGAACAGAACCAGTTGAAGATGAGGTTATTGAAGAAGAAGAACCTACAGAAGATTGTTACATATGGAGATGGAAGAAAAGGTCTATCCTTTTTAAGTTAATATATTGGAAGGTTAGTCTTTTGTATTGCTTTGATGATTTTGTGTAACTTATCTGATAACTAACTAGTAACTAATCCGTGTTTAATGTCTCAGGATATGCCGGTTCGGCACAACATTGATGTGATGCATGTTGAAAAGAATGTGTCTGATGCCTTATTATCTTTGTTGATGCAAAGTGTTAAATCTAAGGATGGACTGAAGGCAAGGAGAGATTTAGAAGACATGGGAATTCGGAAAAATTTACATGTTCAGAATCGAGGTAAGAGACAATACTTACCTCCAGCTTCTTATTGGCTGTCCAAAGCAGAAAAAAGAAGATTCTGCAATAGGCTAGCAAAATTTAGAGGCCCTGATGGATATGCTTCAAATATTGCCAGTTGTGTTTCAGTGGAACCCCCTATGATTGGTGGCTTGAAGTCACATGATCATCATGTTTTGCTGCAAAATTTGCTGCCTGTTGCTCTCCGAGGTTTGCTGCCTAAGGGTCCTAGAATTGCAATTAATAGAATATGCAACTTCTTCAATAGACTATGTCAGCGTGTGATTGACCCTGAGAAGCTCATGTCACTGGAATCTGAGATTGTAGAGACATTGTGTCAGCTAGAAAGGTTCTTCCCTCCTTCACTGTTTGATATCATGTTCCACCTTCCTATACATCTTTCAAGAGAAGCTCGTTTGGGAGGTCTAGTTCATTTTAGATGGATGTATCCCTTTGAAAGGTAAACAATTTGTTATTAATTGATATCTGATTTGTTAAAAACAACATTATGGGTAATCATATTGTCTTAATGTGTAATAGGTACATGAAAACACTCAAGGCTTATGTAAAAAACTATGCAAGGCCAGAAGCTTGTATGGCAGAAGGATACTTAGCTGGAGAATGTATTGCATTTTGTCTAGAGTTTCTACAAAATTCAGTACCTGTTCAAGAAACTATGAACCGCAATGAAGATAATGGTGTGGCAGATGATCTTGGTCTTGAAGGTCGTCCATTGAACCAGGGTCAAGAATTTTCATTGACTGATAAAGAGAGAGACATAGCACATCGGTATGTCTTGATGAACATGGCTGTAATGAATTCATATGTTGAGTAAGTTAATTTTCACTTATAACTTGTAGTTTCATCTAACTGTTTTGTTTGGAAGCTTTTCAATTAATGATTAATATTTTTTGAATTACAGGATGCACTTAGAAGAATTACAAACTACTAATGTCAGATGTGCAAAAAATGAGACTCTTCTATGGAAACTTCATGGAGAACGATTTGCTCAGTGGGTGAATGAGAAGGTAATTAGTAAGGACTTTTTATACTATGTTAAGCTTTCAAAATTTAGATATTGATGTTTTCTGTATGTTTTCTCTTACTAGATCCCTTTTAGCTCTAAGGAGCATTCAGACAAGCTGAAATGGTTGGCATTTGGTCCAAGACACAAAGCTCAGTCCTATAAAGGATACATAATTAATGGTCATCGATTTCACACTGAAAATGTGAAGAGGAAGACTCAGAACAGTGGAGTAACATATGAAGCTTTCAGTATGTGTAGGTCTAGCGCAAAAGATACTAGACATACAGCAGACATAGTTACTTTCTATGGAGTCATCCAAGATATCATTCTGCTAGACTATCACATATTTCAAGTTCCAATATTTAAGTGTAAGTGGACAAACATAGGTAATGGTGTGAAAGAAGAAGAAGGCTTCACCCTTGTGAACCTCCATTTAAATCAAGCTGCATTTCTGCAAGATCCTTATATCTTGGCTTCACAAGCCAAACAAGTTTTTTATTCCAGAGAAGATGACTCCTCACCATGGTATGTAGTCATGAGGGCGCCACCAAGGGGTTATCATGAGTTAGAGACTGAAGAAGTGTTAACTGCTGCACCAGTATACATTCCAGAAGTTGAAGATATTGGAAATCAATCTTCAGATGATGAGAGTTTCTGTGTTAGAGATGATTGTGAATGAATACTAGTAGCTGATTAATATAGTTAGTGTGGTTTTGTTTGACAGTTGGTTATTTTCAGGTAATACATCATGTCTCAGAGAAACCCAGACAATATCCGACGCAGCAAACGTCAACAAGGGGATGATCCTACTCCCATGTTAGAGAAGGTAACTAAAAACGCAAGCCGAGAGGTCAGAAACGTGGTGGTGATGGGGATGGAGATGTAGAATCTTCACAAGTTGTTGGAAGAATTGATAAATTACAAGACACTGAAGTAGAAGAACAAGAAGTAGAAGCAGAACATAGAGACCAAGCAGAAGAAGTAGAAGAAGAACAAGAACAAGAGGAGGTTGAAGAAAATGTCTCTCCACCTATTCAAGAAGAACATGTGGCTGGTTCCACTGATGGCAAGAAGAAGAAAACTAGGGGACCAACTAGGATGCGTAGAGTTGCTACACAACCTGATGAATTGATGGATATTGAATTCGCATCTGTGGGTGAGCATGTGGGAAGTGGATCAGTGAAACTGTCCTCTTTTATTGGTATTTTGGTGAGAGAACATGTATCGGTTCTGCTTGATGACTGGAGGTATCTAAAAGCTGAGACAAAAGATGCAATGTGGGGTGAAATTAAGGTATTATCTTCTTCTTTATCACTACTTTATTACATGTATATTATGCATTTTAAGTTACTAATGTTAGTTCTTGTAACTGATTGTAGGCTAGGTTTAATTTGAATGAAGAGTGGCACAAAGACTGTGTTTTCAAGGGGATGAATTCTAGTTGGAGAAGTCACAAATCAAAGTTGTCTACACTAGTAAGAGCTACAACCAGCAAGACTGAGATTCTGAAGTTAAGGCCAAGTAACATACCGTCTGTGACAGCTTGGAAAAAATGGGTGAAGAGTAGAAAAAGCTCAGCTTTTAAGGTTATGATTTGAATTTATTTGAAATCTGTTATTGAGAATATTATTATTCTAACATAATGTCTTCTATTTGTAGGAAAAAAGTGACAAGTACAGGAAAATGAGAAATAGTCAGATTCCACAAACCTCCAGCCGCAAAGGATTTGTCCGGCTTGCTCATGACATGGTATGTTTGGTTGGTTTTGTTTGAATATATTGGTGTTTGAATATATTGGTTTTGTTTTTCAGAATGACTTAGTATGATGCATGGTTTTAAACACTTAACTTGTTGATTGTAGAAGAAAAACAGTTCTAACCCTTCTGATGTGACTAGAAGCAAAATCTGGCTAGCAGGGCACACACATGCAGATGGGAGACCTGTGAGACCAGAATTTCAGGACACTATTGTAAGTAACAATCAATATATAATTAGAGATTTTGTACAATTCAGTTTAATTACATTCTAGCTGATTAATTGTATCAGGATCAAATAAAGTCTATTGATAGTGAAGTAGCCTCAACTGCTAGTAATAATATTAGAGAAGATGCAGTGAGCAAAGTGTTAGGGAAAGACAAACCTGGAAGGGTTAGAGGTTTAGGCAGAGGTGTTACAGCTACCAAGCTAGCTTTTCTTCAAGCAAAGGACGCACACGTGAAGAATCTTGAAGCACAACAGGCTGATTTGCGCCGTCAATTTCAAGACTTTCAGAATGCAGTAAAGAATCAATTAGCTACAGGGATTAAGGTTTAATTTTACATTTTCCTTATATAAATGCATACATTATGATGTTTGCTTTGTAACACTGTGTTGTGAGTTGAAACAGATTGATGCCTCCAGAGCTGAAAGTAGAGAAGTAAACCAAGACACTGCAGAAGGAACTTGGTGTCAAATACTGGATTGGTATTCATCACAAGATGTTGTGGTTGGAGAAGGGGAATTCTGTTCTGTTGATCCAGTGTATAAGATTGGTGGAATTGCAATTGGTCCCAATGCTGCAGCTATTTATCTGAAGTCTGCAACAGTAGCAGTAGCATCTCTCTGGAGGCCTACCTCTGATGCGGGTAACGTTGGCGAAGCTGTGGGTACTAAAATTCCATGGCCACCTCAAAAAATCAAAGTATACAAAGAAGCATCTAACAATAATGCTACTAGTTCATCAGTAAGTACTCATTTTTTCTATTGATATGTGTCTCAATCAATGATTTTGATACGATATTTTTATGTATGATTATGTAGACTGTAAATGAATCAATGGATAAGATCTACATATACGGTTGGAATTTGGTTGATACAATTGTTGCTGAGGGTCGAATGGTATCAACAGATCCAGAAGAAATAGTCAACAATATTCCTATAGGTCCCAATGCTGCAGTTGTGATGGTTGAGATGGTGATTGAGAAAAATGCTTGTTTGTGGAGACCAGGTACTGGTCTGCGGGTGATTGGTGATGTACTTCATCAGAGAATCGTTTGGCCACTAGACAAAGTAGACCCGATAATTGCTCCTTCAATAAGATCATCACATGTGGTAAACAATCTTTTACATTGTTTTTAATAGTCATTAATTGTCTTGCAAATAATTTAGGTTCTTAAGCTCTGTTTGCTTAGATTACTCTTGCTTATAATTTAGGTTCTTAAGAAACAGAGTTTTTGACTACTAGTGCTGTCTTTAATCCATGTTTGGTCTCTGATTTGGTACTCGTTTCATGTTTATTTGCTTAATCTGATGGATATTGTACATTTGTGATTGATTTTGTAGAGTACTAACAGCAACAACACCAGCAGTACTCAATCTGGTCAGAAGAAGAAGTGCTACTTGATAGATTGCTCTAAACCGGGACTGAAGGTTGCAGAAGGCAAAGTTTGGTCATCTAATCCAATAGACACAGTGCATCTTACACCATTGGGACCTAATGCTAGCAAGGTATCAGTTGACGTGCCACTAGTAGGAAATGCGAAAGTGTGGAGACCAAGTTCCATAATTCAGACCATTGATGATGCATTAGGTAGTCTTGTGGCTTGGCCTAGTGATAAACTTGTCTTTATGTGATGATGTTTGGAAACTCAGTTGTGAACCTTAGTGTTTGGAACCTTAGTTGTGATGATGTTTGGAACCTTAGTTGTTGTTGTGTTTGGATTTATGTTATGTTATGTTATATTATGTTTGGATTTATGTCAAGGTATTCAGATTTTAAAAACAGGCTCATATGTACCAATAATAACAGGAAAATCGATTAAACGCATTCAAAAACCATAACATTTATAAAACGCTGTCATTACATTAAACTTTGACAGCGTAAATAAAACGCTATTATTACTCAAAACAATAACATTTATAAAACGCTGTCATTACATTAAACTTTGACAGCGTAAATAAAACGCTATTATTACTCAAACCAATAACATTTATAAAACGCTGTCATTACACATATTAATAGCGCAAATAAAACGCTATAAAAGAGTAATACATAACAGTTCAGAAACGCTATTAAATAAAATACAATAATAGCATGACACAAAAACCGCTATAAAAAGTCGCGGAGCATTTATAGCGTGCGATGACATAGCGTTTGGTAAAACGCTATGGTAACTATCAATAGCGTTTTCTGGCCGCTATTAAAAGCCAATATTCTTGTAGTGTAAAAAGCAACTCCATGATTGGTAATCCAATCTGGAGGGAAAGAGTTTACAAACGAAAATTCAGAAAAATGCACTCTAGCAGAGCGAGCTAAACAGTCTGCCTGAGAATTACAAGAACGGGGGATACTAGAAAGAGAGAAAGAAGGAAAAGAAACACGAAGCAGACATAACGTATGTTTACATTAAAGAAAAATGTTGTTTAATAAAGGATCTATGGAAACTGGAGAAACCCTATTACTGATATCTTACGGTTGTATATGAAGGATTTGATGTTTTGAACCAAGAAAGTTAATTAAAAGAAAAAGAGATGAATTTGAGACTAAATCTTGGAGACTTGGAAGGAACACTAGTAGATATGGAGAAAGCAGTGTGTCACCATGGTTTCTTCATGATGGCTCCAAACGTGTGGAACCCTTCAACTAATCACTACATGGACCGTAACCCTTTCAAATTTTTTTTTCTTTTCATCAAATTCTTCTTCCGTGAATGTGACGATCTCTCATCCTCCCAAACTCTCTTTTCTTGTAATCCAAGTCCAGGGCATCAATAATGTTTCCAGAGACAGACGAAGAACTCATCTTGCAACAAGTGGGGAGGATGCTGAAAATATCAGACAAGGACAAACGTAACATGTTTGAGTTTCATCAACAACTCCATGATGGGGCTGCTTTGTACAGATTTAATGGGCCAGGTCCATTTAACGGTGTGTTTACATACTGAAAATTAAGATTATACAAACTTTTGACAAAAAACAAAAAAGGATTATACAAACATTTCTATAGGCCAAAGAAATTATAGAGGAGACATTGTCACATTTTCATCTTCCGTCCTTGATCTTGAATCCAAGCATTGGCTTACAGTCGGTGTCTCTGTGGCAAGGCGTCACAAAGCTCGTGGAGAAGCTTGTGTTATTGGTTTGAAAGCCGCTGTAAGAGGAGCTTGTGGTGTCATCAAATCTACAATCGGTTAAGTAGCCTGGCTTAGAGGTGACATCATTGACTACAACATCTCCAGACAACATGGCCACCACTCGTGACATTGGTGGTCTCAATGCATGAGATGACTGAGTGCAAAGCAGAGCAATGCCAATCATGCGTTTCACTTCTTCCATGTTGTATTCACTTAGCTCATCATCAATTAGTTCAACGTCACGGCTTTTCTCATGTAGATTCCATGCCTGTATACAAGAATTACAAAGGGATTATCGGCTTTTGTCATTCATGACTATCTCCATATGACGAGTAAGGACGTACCCAATTAAGAAGATACTTTTTTCCCTCCTCCAGGCTATCATCAGAGTTTTTCCTTCCACTCACAAGCTCAAGAGCCACAACACCAAAGGCATACACATCCGTTTTCTCCGTTAGATGTCCACGCATGGCATACTCTGGCGCAAGATATCCACTGCATTGATACAGCTAACATGTCTTATATATCCATAATTGTGTGGCAACCCAAAGGTCAGGGTCTATGGATTACTTACATCGTCCCTGCCACTCGGGAACTAATATGGGTTTTCTTGTCATCATATAGTTTTGCAAGCCCAAAATCAGAAACTTTTGGGACCAGTTCAGAGTCAAGTAAAATGTTGCTTGCCTTCACATCCCTATGCACTATACGGGGATTTGACTCCTCATGCATATATGCTAAACCTTTTGCTACTCCCAAGCATATCTCAAAACGCTCTGACCAGCCAAGCTGCAAACTCTTGTCCTCTGCCAAAATCATGCAACGTGTTAAGCTAACAGCAGTTGTTTTTTTTTTTTTTTTTTACAAGGATGACGACACATTTAAGATCTCATGAGCATACCGAACAGAGTTTGATCTAGACTGTTGTTTGAGAGGTATTCATATACAAGCATGCGCTGATTTCCCTCAATGCAGCATCCATACAATCTTACAAGGTTTCGATGCTGAACAGCTGATATAGCGGCAATCTCCGCAACAAATTGGCCCTTTCCTTGCCTGGATGCAACTGACAATTGCTTCACGGCTATCTCTCTTCCGTCATTCAGTTTTCCCTGTACCAATGGATATTTTAGAAAATAGCCAATGGAGAAACTTACATAACCTTCTAGTACACTGTGCTCCCTATATACCTTAAAAACAGGTCCATATCCTCCCTCCCCAAGCTTGTTGGAAGGATCAAAATCTTGAGTTGCAGTTCTGAGTTCTGAGAAACTAAAGGTATAGGGCCTTATGTGTAGACTGTGTAGCACTGCATTAAGAGTAATTAGTTGATAAGAACCACTAAGAAGGTTACAGTTGTTCACGATTAGACTTTAATAATACTGCCACAGCTAAGACTTTATAGTTACCTTCTTCATCAGCCGCCATTTTTCTTTTCCTACGGATGAATAAGATGATAGCAATCACCAAGATACTTAACATTCCTGCTCCTACAATGGTCCCTACTATGATACCAATTTTTTCCTCGGATTTCGAGGGCAACTTATTTTTTACAGTAGGTATGAAATCTGCAGACAAGAACAGTTGCTAGTTAGAAGAGATATTGGACTTTACGAAGATCATAAAGTTTCTGGTGTATACCTGGAGTGGCACTGATAGCTGAGACTAATGGCCCATAAGTGCCTTGAGCAGGAATACAGCATGTCCCCTTTCCAGCCCAGAAAAGATGAATTTCAAGGTAATTTTCAGAGACATTTGCTTTATAGACTCTTTGATTTACTCGGATACTAGAACCATTAGCTGATCTCTGCATGTCAAAATCCTTTTCAACAAGTTTTCCCTGAAAAAACAAAAGGAACTCAGAGGTCAGAAACAATTTCTGAGAGAAGAATATAGTTCATGAAGAGCTGAGCCTTAAAAAAGTTTCTCTCTCTGGTTAAAAAATGTGACAAATTTCATATTATCATTACTTGAGATATGACAATATGATATATTTAACTTCCCATTTAACTTCATAGAAACAAAATAATTAATTCACATACAAGAAGAAATTAATGTTTGTAATAATATTGGCAGAAGTTCAATGTAATAGTAAAAACCTGGACATATATGTCGAAAAGTCGCCTTCCAAGACTTTTCCAGGTATTAGAACCTTGTATTTGTATCTCAGCAAATTGAACTGTTACACTATAGCCTCCATTTTCTAGCCCTAGTCCGTAATACCTTAAAGACGATGCAGAGATTCTCGCTGATTGGAAAAGCTCCGAGTCTGAAGTGTTTGCGAATAATCGTGTAGCTGAAAGAGCTCTGTATTGGTTACTGTTACTCCCAGTATGTAGTCCTACATTGCTGACTGCCCATCTCTGCTTTTTACTTACAAAAAATGAAGCTGGTCCAAGTGCCTCCTCGTCCTTTTCATACAAATCTCCACCACTAGACCTGATTTCCCGGCCTCCACAATTGACAAAAAAGTTGAAATCTGGACACCCATTAAAAGAGAAGCATCTTAACCAACATGTTTTCTAATATATGCATCCTAATATTAGCAATGTTAAAACTGAAATAAGTTTCAAAACACCATTTATATGCACTTACATACTCCTTTTCCTCGATTGCAGGGGAAACTCTTCTGGAGGCAGTCCAGTCCGGGGAAAGCCCTTAAAGAAAAGTCAAAAAGGTACTAAAATGAGGTATATGGCATGTCGATTAACAGTTGTATCCTTGTGAAATAAAAATAACGTAATACTTCAGGCATCAAGAAGGGCACAAGATTTACAAAGTCACCTTCTATTAGAACCTCCCACTGTAAAGTAGTTGGAAATCAGGTTACTGCAACACAAAAAAAAAACTTTGTTCTCAGCAAAATACAATGTATTATGTGCCATGAAATTTAAGCACATAGTTCTAGAACTTACAGTTGCAAGTTTGGTAGGCGAACCCAAGAAGGAAGATCTCCTGCTAAATTATTATATGACACATCTCTGCACATAAAGTACTTTGAGTTATATTGACAAGTTTTCAATACATATTACCCAGGGGGAAAACATTACTCTACATATATATATTTGTTACTCACAGATTGCTAAGAGAGGGACTCTTTTGAGTGGGTAAGGAACCATTCAGCTTGTTATTTCCAAGAAACCTGAATGAAATGGTAATGATATTTCTGTTCACTTAGTCTGCGAAAATCTTGAATAAGAGCATGCGATAGGGAACATAAATATATTCTTACAAGTGAGTAAGCTGTCTTGAGTTGAAAAGCGAAGCTGGAATTTGCCCAGTTAGCTTGTTGAAACTCAAATCACTGATGAACAAATATAGAAATATAGAATATTGCTTGCGGTTATTAATAGCCTAGGCGTTTTATTTTTAGAAAGTATACCATCTCAGTTTAGTAACAAAGAAGAAATAGGACAACTTTTTCTCTGATCTTAAGATCCGGAACACAATTTTGTGTCATCTTGTCTCATACTTACAGTTGTCGTAGCCACAAATAATCTCCAATATTGGAAGGTATTGTGCCTGTGAGATTATTGTTCCGTAATACTCTGCATGACATTTAGAAAATGTTAAAAATACAGAGGAAAGGGAACAGCTAAAGGAGTTGAGATATTCATCAAGATTAGGCAAAAGCTGAGCATATATATTTCCTTACAGGACACTTATTGATTTCATTTCTCGAATGAACTGAAGAGAAGAATTGCTATTGGATATTTCACCTAGTCTCCTGCATTTTGGATTTCGGTCAGTATCGAAACAAAGAGCAAGTGGAAAAGTGAAGGAGAAAATAACATATACATAACCCAGCACTTACAATTCTGTCAATGAAATTAAGTTGGCAAATGTAGATGGAATTGGACCACTCAAACTAGTCCCCAGAATTCTCCTGCAGTAATGCATGTTTCAATATATATATATATAACAAAAATTAATAGTTTCTTAATATGTGTGCATATATAATCTTAAAACGACAGCTATATAAAACCAGAGGGAGTACTATATACGTTGATAGGTGATAGCTTAAAAGAAAAAAATAAGACTGAATAATTAAAGAGCTGCAAAATGAAATTTTCTCACAGAGTAGTAAGTTTGGTCCAATTTCCTATAAAGTCTGGGATCTGACCTGTAAGTTGGATATCATTAATCCAACTGAAACGACATGAAAAAAGAAGTCAATCCAAAACTTATCAAGAATCAGGAATATGCTTATGTTTCTAAATGAGTAGCCAGATACAATAACAAACCCAGGAGACTATAATAAGATATAAATCTTACACTTCTTCCAAGTCCAAAAAATTAGCAAATGATGAAGGAATTTCACCACTAAGTCCTGAACTTCCAATGTACCTGTCATTAATATGAGTATCATTAAACTTATTGCATCCCGGAAGCACTTGAGTGTATGGACATTTAGTCTCTTTGTAAAACATTTTATGAGAAGCAAGCAATACTAAACGTCACCGACAATTTTAGAGCATTCATAGGAAGGCATGCATGCGTTAAACTATTTACATGAAGTATGATGAACAAGGCATTAATTGCACACACTTACATTTTCACAAGTTTTGTGCAATTGCCAATCTCAGGTGGTAGAGAACCGGAGAAATTATTCATATCAATCGCTCTGAGCTCAAAAAAGGAATAATCATTAGAACCTATCTGTGAAAACTAATAGAGCCAGTTGAAATGTGATGATATCCTTGATGAGAAAAAAGAAGTCCTTACAATGATCTTAAATCAGTAAGCAGTCCGATTTCTTTGGGAACAGGTCCGGACAATGCATTGGCCCCAAACGTCCTGAGTTAACGCACCAAATTATTTTGACAAAAATTGGTCACAAGTAAGAGAAGCATAGTTTTCAACATATTGGCTGGGAATAAGATAAAATAGGGTTCAATGCGTTACATCCACTGCATTCGAGTCAGATTTCCAATGCCAGGAGAGAGGGGACCAGTCAAGAAATTCTGATTTAGGTTCCTGCAAAAATGGAAAATTGAGTGAATGTGTTCCAAACGCAAATGCTTGTTGTTTGAGCTAGATGAAAAATCATACAGATTAGAGATGTAAACAAGAGTCCAGAGGTCGTCAGGAATTGGTCCCGCAACATCCATACCACGAGCCCTCCTGTGACAGTGACACACACAAGAAATTGAATGTCATTGTCAGTGAGGCAATACAGTAAAACCTCTATAAATTAATAATATTGGAACTATGAAATTTTATTAATTTATAGAAGTATTAATTTATCTACTGTACGTCGAACAAGTGGAAGGCAGTGAGAGAGGAAAGGAAACGTACAGAGCGAAGATGCGACAGATAGTGGAATCGACATAAGAACAGTCGCATTTGATTAGAGGGTTGAAAGCTAAGTTGTCGATGCTGACACTGTCGTCTATGGCGGCTCCGCTGCATAGTTCGCCGCTTATGTTCCATGCTTTCGTCGCCGTTATTTTCCACGTCCTGAAGATGTTGTTTAACGCCCGAGCTGAATCGTTTCCAATTTTGAATTTTAAGACTAATTAAAATTAATTCTTCTCAAGGAAAAGAAAAAAAACTACATAAAAGTATAAGTCATGATCATCTCTTTCAAATCTTAAAAGAGAAATAAAATCTGAAAGCTCTAAGTACTATCAACTTAAAATGGCTCGATAATGGTCTAAAACGAATTTAGCAAGTTTGGAGTACCTTCATCAACTGATTTATAGGAATAGTCGTCCCTTTATTATTGTATATAAAAAGAATATTAACTGACTCTAACCGATAAATTTTCTTAAGATGTTTACAGTTGATGGGTTTTATTTATTACAAAGATAATCTACAAACTATAATCATTGACTTTTTTTGTCAAGTGTTAAAAAACATACCTTCGTCCGGATGAGTAGTGGCTCTGGTTCGGTTTTGGGCTCGAACCACCACGTGAAACAAACCGGAACTACACATGAACCAGACGGTTAGGAGCAGAAACAAAGAACTCGGTAGTCTGAGCATCTCAACAACGGAGAAGAAAGAGAAGATGTCCAAAACTTTACACAAGAGGTTTTACAACTTTGGTTCATTAACAAGCTAAGACGACTATATAGGGGTTTTTACTAAGAGGTACATTTAGCCTATAGCGAGTGCAGTGTGGGCTGGGCTGTCTGTTTTCTTTAGAGAGACGTTCATGGCCATGATTGATACATGTTTCATAGAGTTGGAAAAGTCTTCCTAACTTCTTCACCACGCCACATATAATATTCCCTCCGTTTCACAAAGAGTGTCGTTTTAAGGTTTTATTTTTGTTTCACAAACAAAGAGTGTCGTTTTGGGTTTTCAATGCAAATTTTAATGATTTTTTATGTTTTATGATTATTAGTATTCTTTAAATTGTTTTACTATTGGGAGATTGTGTTTAAGTGTATAGGTAATGATGTTTTTGTTTAGAAAAAACAAAAAATTTAATGTTTTCTTAATCTGTGTGCAAAAGTCTAAAACGACACTCTTTGTGAAACAGAGTGAGTATAGTATATCAAAAATCTAGTGCTTTTATTTTCTAGCTAAAAATTTATCTCCACACTATAGCAGAGAGAAGACTTGCAATCAGATAAGACTTACTATGATACCACACTATAGCAGAGAGAAGACATATTGATGACACACCAATCATAGCCAAGATAATTTATGTAATTGATCAACAATGTAAGATTGACTATAAACGAAATTTCGAGTTTAAGTCGTCGTCCATTAATTTCAACTAGGGACGACTTAAAAGGACTCTTTTGTAAGTGTCATGTGCAATATGCCAATATCCATTTTGTACTCGTGGAACCCACTCATTAATGCTTATTTGATTATTTCCTTTTGAGTTCCAAGACAAACATAAGATTACAAAATACAAATCAAGGACTAGTGAAGAGTCAGTCACCTTAACCGTCAGAGACTGCATAAATTTTTAAGGACATGAATAGTGTGAGGCACATCACTACCGGTTAAAGAACCACTCGAACTTAGAGCTACTAAAATATTACTATTATTGAATCAAAATGAAATCTGTTTCTCCAATTAAAGAAGAATTTTTTTTAAGTAAACGCATAGTAGAGTTTCGACTTATATATGAGTTCGATTAGTTAAATTACGTACCGAAATGAGAGAATCGTCCATGCATGGCTAAACTTTGAGGTCTTTTCTTGATTCCATTTTGTTGTCCTTAATCAACAACATCAATTATATATTAGATTACAGGTGCTGTGATGGGGCGGAGGCAATATGACACAATGGGGTCTCGATTGACACCCATGCATTTTTAAAAATAGGATAGGTTTTGTTAAATTTTTTTAATTTGACCTCCTTCATAAAATATTATTGAATCCGTCTATTAGGGATAACAATATCTCACATTGGAAAGGACAAGGGAACTTGACTAGTATATAAGATATATGGATCACTCCACTCATTGCCAAGCCCGATCCATATATGTCCAATTCCACAATCGGCCCGACCCAATAGTTGGCCCGCCGATCCATGTCCGAACATACCGAGATTAATGGCTAGAGGAACCATCATCTCGAGGAGGCGTATTAGGGATAACAATATCCCACATTGGAAAAGACAAGGGATCTTGACTAGTATATAAGATATATGGGTCACTCCACTCATTGCCAATTGGTTTTAAGTTGGAAGCCCATAATCTAATACCGTCAATTAGATATCCAAATATAGCCAATAAATAAATTTAAAACTATAACATGTCGTTGCAAACAAAAGAAATATATGATCTCAAAGTTTCTTGAATCATAATTCCATTTTTCAAATTAACGTAGCATGTTCCAATGATCCTAGTAACAAATGAAAACAAAAGAGGAAATTAAATGCTCTAACAACCCACTCCACTTGACACTTGGCAGCAAGCTTGACCTTATTATGAGACTTGAGAGTTTGTTTCATCCAAGTAGAACGTACTGCCAGCATCATAAATATAAGAATTAGCCAACAAACACATCATAATTTCTCCCTATCATTATCAATCATAAATATTAAGGAGATAGAGAGACAGAATATTATAGCTCAATTTTTGCATCTATCACCGTTGGGATCCACTAATGATAGCATCATTTCACATACTTGTAGCAATCATTGCTCTCCAATCGTTAGCATATACTTTCTTTTGTTGTTCTTGTGTGCCAAGGGATATTTGATCACCACCACTATCTCTTTTTTTTTTTTTGTCAAGGCACCACTATCTCTTTGGATGACATTTTGTTAATCACAAGTTTCTTCCGGAGGAAACGATCATCTGATTGACACTCTCGACCAAGAAAATTATGCAATGCAACACATGCAAGCAGTAATTCTGATTCTGTCTTATAAAAAAAATGTGCAGATTTGAAGATCATAAATCTTGACTTGAATGTCTACGTACCACAATAAAAAAAAAAGTTGATCGTTTGGTATTAAATTTTAAGAAAAGTGTTAACCAAAAGAAAAACAAAACTAAAGAAAAATGTTACTTTGCCAAATAACTTTAGAATTAACATACTATATATCAGTTTATTAATATAGAGATATTGGGGATTTGACTTATAAGTAATGGCCAAAGAGAGAGAGAGAGAGATGATAGAAGTTAAAAGAAAGAATGAGAATTGAAGCTTAAGGTCTTCTTTCGGTGAGGGAAGGTTTCATATGAACAAGCTCTTCTTTATTCGCTCCCATGGCTTGAGCTAAACGACCAGCCTCTAAGAATCGTTTCATAGCATCTTCCATGTACCTCTTCCCTTCAATTACTGTCATTCCTTTGCTTATTTCTTTAGGATATGATGTGAGCATATGATCTCCTTTAAGAACCGCAGCTAGTTGTACAAGCTCTTGCTGAAACTCAGTCAACAAAGCTTTCTCATTTGCCTCTCCCATTCTTATCTTAACCGGTTCGGGAAGTGTCTCGGGGCAATCAGTTCGAGGCTCCTTTCGGATTTGTAAGATGTGCTCAAAAGTCCCAGCCCATTCATCTCTCTTTGTTAGGAAAGGTGTAGATAGATTGAACAGTTTCTTCACAGTCGCGGGGATCGAAGAGTGCTCGTACTCGGATGATGGAAATGGAGAACCGTTTGGCCCATGTACGACCGTTCCTTTCTCTATCCATGGGGACACTGCTATTGTTGGTACACGAATACCTAACCGGTTGAATTCGAATAGGAATGGTTCCGGTCCAACTATACCGTCCGGACTAGGAACATTGCGAACCGGTGTGGGCAC
Organism: Erysimum cheiranthoides; assembly: GCA_011420285.2. NCBI lineage: Eukaryota > Viridiplantae > Streptophyta > Magnoliopsida > Brassicales > Brassicaceae > Erysimum > Erysimum cheiranthoides. Next base: position 8,194,351 of record CM022182.2, read on the forward strand.
GTGGTCAAAGAACCCACCATGCTCATCGTAAGTGATAATCAATAGTGTTTCATTCCACTGTGGGCTAGCTCTTAGTGTCTCGTACACTTCCTTTATAAACTTCTGAAATGTGTAATAGCATACAAAGTGTTAAGTGAAAATTTTGTATATAATATAATATAAAGTAACTATAAAATAAAAAACGAACCTGTCCTTGGTAGACATCATGGGATGGATGATCATCACTAGCCGGTTCGGAGATGGTGTCCATGTAACGTTGCTCAATCACAGTGTAGGCAGGGAGCTTACCATTCTTTGCATGATCTTTGAAAGAGTTTCCATAGCTATGGAACTTAACCACGTATTTTAGTTTCCTTAGGCTTCGATAAAACAATACCGCCGGAATATTCTGGTAGTATATTCCGAAAGAGATATCTTCGTCATCAAGATTGTCGAAAATGGTTCTTTGAGGATAACCCATAGCAAGTGACGCAGGGTTGTTGCTAGTGGCTCCCGCTGATGTCCCTGAGTGCACGAACATTCGGTTTGGTTGTGTTGATGATGGAACTGATGCAAACCATCTGTTTTTTTCAGATTTATTTCCTTTTAGTACAAATGATTTTTGTTACATAATATAAGGTTTTATCATGAGCCAACAATAATTCACCACAAGAGCGCGCGAGCGTCAATAAGACTATATTATGGCATGTACTTAACCAAAAAAATAACATAGAAAACACTCATGTGATAATAATACTTCCATATAAGAGAGGAGAATCTGATTTATATATAAAAGATAGTATAAGTAAAATGTTTATTAATAAAAAAAAATTGTAATATAAAAATCTTCAATATATTAAAAGAGGGGTTTTTGTGATGATGTGGTAAGCCCACAATTTTTTATAAAATTGATAATAAAAAAATTATGGATTAATATTTAACTAGATGATTTATCTAAATAAATAAATTATTTTATGATTTTATATATATATATATATATATATATATATTATTATTTTTTTTTTTTATGATTTTATATATTTAAAACAACAGAAAACTTTTTTATAATAATAATTGTTATATTCAAATTTTCTTACCAAAAAAAAAAAATTGTTATATTCAAATTTTAATACTAAGATTTGCCAAGTTACCAAAATATAGTCAAACATAACAAACTATACTTTAATTCGTGCATAGTACAAATACTTACCTTGTTAATCTATCAAATGTGGAACGATCTGGTTTTCTTTAATTTCAGATTTGGGGAAACAAATGCAGATTTATTGCTTGTTTCATTAAAAAAAAAAAAACTTGATAACGAAGTTCATTGAATGTAGTGCATGTTTTCGATTGAGGCAAGAAGACGACAAAAGATACGAAAATAAGATTATATGACGTAATAATAATTCCAAACAGACAGGAAAAAACGAAAAATAAAATAATTATTATTACCTATCGAAAACAGCGAACTCGGAGACGAGAGACTTGTAGACAGGAACCTTATCAGGTTCGAAACCATTCATAACACTTGCCGACATTTTACCACTTGAGTCCTCGGAATATGCTTGTTGAACAAACCCGTTCATCGGTGGAGGATCCATTGATGTATCATTTGACCCGAATATTTGCTCCCTTATTGCTTGAAACGAATGACCCGGATCCGGATCCACGTAATGCGAACCTGACCCGAATTTGATTATTTTAGAGGCAGGATCTGAGACGGAGACAGGGTTTGACTCCGACCCATTTACACCGTTGATCTCAGGGTTTAGTTTCTTCATCCAGCCAAGCATGTGATCAAACGATCTATTTTCCATCACCACAACTACGATGGTTTTGATCGGACTTGTTGCATGAACTTGGTTGTATAGAATCGCTAGTAGTAGAATCCAAACAATTCGTGAAATGCTTATTTTGATAGTCATTTTTTATTTTTTGGGAAGGAGGAGATTTTGATGATGGAGATGGAAAATGGGTGGATAACTTTTTGTCTTAGGCTTCTTTATTTTATTTTATTTATGTTTAGATTTTCAAGGTGTGCATGTGTTCTAAATCTCTTACCAAGCATATGTATATATATATAAGACTAACACAAGTATATCTAAAAAATATTTTTTATTGCCAAAAAAAAAACAATTCAAAAGGAACAAAATTCCAAAGAAAATCTCACCATTTTTCTACTTAAGTTAAAGAATATTCTAAACAGATTTGTGTAAATTAAAAATTTATATAAAAAATCCAGGAAAATTAATTACCAAAGAAAAAGTTAGCATATAATAATGGTAAAGAATGACATGTACATGAACAAGAAGTTCATATAGTATAAACACATTATTTGTTGCCAAAAATATATATATGTAAAACACGTTACTTGTTGCCAAAATATATATATCTAAATATATACATTATTTGGACCAAAATTATATTTTGGTCTCTTAAACCAGTAACTCACATTAATGCTTAGGAAGTTAGGATGTAATTGTATTTTTTAAAAGGGACAAAGTGAAACACTCTGATCCAGAAATAAAACTATAATGCACTCTTAGAAAGGTTGTAGATCAACACCATTGAAGTAGTTTCTTTAATTTAACTTCTCATCATATCATTAAGTATGTAATTCAACATTTTCGTAAGATGATTATTGTAGTCAACAAATCATAACAAGAATTGGGCATGTTTGTTCTTTTTTTGTTGACCAGCAAAATTGAACAATCTTTTACTAGTAAAGAAAATTACTAAAGCAGTATATTTATCACTTTTTTAAAAAAAATATACATTTTCGAAAGGATTATGGTATATTCAAACGAAAAGGAGCTTCAACAATTATTCATGAGGATGATACAACATGCATCACACAATTTCAAGAAGGATACTTCAAAGATTCACGCTGCATTTTTTTTCTTTAACTATGATTTTCCTTATTTATTTTTTTACCTAAGGTTTTTAATGAGACAACATTTTTCACATGCGCATTTAGAACCATGTTATTATTATGGTCATCTAAGAGAAGTATAATAAACATATTGCTAATATATGATATCCATTATAGACCATTAAAATATTCTATAAGATTTTAGACTATTTGTACTCCAAGTTAAAAGCCTAGCTTTGTATTATATATGTATTATGACTCATGAAGGGAAAAGTGTATTTCAACCTGAACAATTTTAGCGGTGCTTTTTTTTTTCCTATACTATTAGATAGTGCCAATTCCAACCTGAACTAAAGTTATTTTGACAAAAAACTACCTCAACTATCAAATTTATGCCAAAATCAACATTGACCGAAATTATGTTAGTCAACTATGCTGAGTCAGCTGCCACGTGTATAATTTATACTGAGTCAGCTGTCACGTGTCATATTTGAATTTTTCGTCAAAATTTGTTTTTCCGTCAAAACCGCAAAATCTTGTTTTTCCAGAAAATAATTTTGATAGAAAACAAGACTTCACGGTTTTCGCGGTTTTCGTGGAAAAATGAAATTTTATGGCTTTGATGGAAAAATGAAAAATATTTATTTTGGTGGAAAACGAGATTTTGCGCTTTGGACGGGAAAACGAAATTTTGTGGTTTAGGCAGAAAAACGAGAATTTGCATTTTTTGTGAGATAGAGATTTTGTAGTTTTGGCAGGAAAACGAGATTTTGTGGTTTTGACCAAGATCATGGAGATTTTGCGGTTTTGGTGGAAAACAAGTTTTTTGTTGTTGGCTAAAACAGGATAAACGATAACGAGATATTGCGATTATAGCGAGAAAACGAGATTTTGCTGTTTTGGCAGGAAATCCAAATATGACACGTGGCAGCTGACTTAGTATAAAAAAGCACCGCTAAAATTGTTTTTTTTTTTTTTTTTTTTGGTAAAACCGCTAAAATTGTTGTGGTTGAAATATGCCATTTTCCCGACTCATGAATAATACAACAAGAACAATTCATAATCTTTTTGTCCACAACATATTATTAGAGCACAAAACCATAACCATATGAACAAACACAAATCTTGGTTTTTCCTCTCGCTTCCGAACTCACCATTAGATCGAAGTAAGTGACCTCATATCTAATAATTATTCGGCGTTTCTTGCGTAAAGAACATGATTAATTTATTATGTAATTGGTGAGATCTTGTTACGATCGAGTTGGCATACTCCTACTTAATTAATTATTAAAATCCTTGACAAAAAAAATAATTATTAAAATCCATCTGATAGTAATAATTATTTATAATTTCAATCTAATTATTTCATACTTAGTATATTCATAATTCTCTTATCATGACAAAGCGGTCACATGCAGTCATGGTTATTGTTTTATAATGTTTTATTATTTGATGAATCATTTGTCTTATTGAGTTGATTTGGTAGATTATATTCTTCTCACTTCCTTGAATTATCAATTATAATTATTTTCTTATCTAGATCGATTAGTATATTATTTTTTCAATACTATGGACATTTGGTCCCCCAATCAGGTTCGGTTTGGAGACAATTCGGGTTTGGGTTTTGAAATACCAAAATTTTAACCCCATTCGAATATTGTAAATTTTGGGTTTGATATCGGTTTTGGTGTGCTCAACTTCGGTTCGGAGTAAGTAACAACTACAAGACAAAGACAATTACTTAGACATTAAAGACACAAATATACAAGAAAAAAACTAACGATAAACAAGCAAAACACATACCTTTCTCAAGCTTGTCTAGCATTTCAACTTTAGCAAGTATTTGTTCGTTTGTGGTGATAGATTCACAAAGCTTCATGTCAGCTTGCTCAGTACACATCATCACCTTTACCAGTTCGTCCCTTGTATCTTTTGCAGTTTCAGCAACAATTTCCTTGCATGCAAAATCCATCCTCTCATATCTGAAATCTTCAACAACCAACTCCATTTTATCTAATGTTTGCTCTTGAGTCTCCGCAATGGCTAAGATGATTGCACAGAAGGTCCATCATACTCATTGAAAATGCATCTTAGAAGATCAAAAACAGCGTGACCAAAAAAAAAAAAAAAAACAGAAGATCAAAAACAGATTCACCCATTTCTCTGGACTCAAAAATATCCTTTCCATACAGTTTTTCAAAACAAAGCTTAGTAAAATAGGATTGCTTGTGGCAACGAAGATGAGAACTCGAGTTCTCTGTAGCTGGGCAAATTACGTGTATGTGTCAAGCTTCACGACTTGGAATCGATGTTTCTTCTCGAGATTCTACTAGCTAGATCGTTTGCGCTTTACTTGTTATGTGTTATTGTTTGTAGTTTTTTCGTTTTTTTTCAGGGGTTTTCGGTTTTTTCCGCTACTAGTTTAACTTTATATCTTCTATATATCAAAATTTTAAAAATAATATAAATACTTAACATTTAAACCAAAAATATTTAATATTATCCTACCAAAAAAAAAATATATATTTAATATTAAAATGTCCTTTGTAAACCCCGTGAATCCGTAACTGTGAGACCGTCCGTGACCCCAATCATTAATCGAAAAGCAAATATAAGAAAACGTATGTATGAAGGAAGAAGGAGACGAAAATCAGGAAAAGCTGAAGTTATTAATTAAAGTGGATAATAAAATCATACGGTTAGTCTGTTAACAAAGATCATTGAGTGTATAAATAGAACACATGGAGTACTTGTAAAGTCATTACTTGTGATTGGCATCTTGTGTAAAGAGATTCTGATTCCAATTGAGCGATAATTAGTTACTAATCACATTGATAGAAATTAGCAGTACTCAAGAGTTATTTTGTACGTATCACTATCTTTTAGGACATCTTCAACCCATCTTTAAATTTATTTCAAAACTCTATTTAGTATTTTCTAGTAAATAAAGATTACTATTTTTTTTTCTATATAAGGAGGAACTCTATTTTCTTCTCTATCATAGAGTTAAACTATTTTATTTGTAAAATGGTCATTTAACTTTTAACATTTAACTTTTTTGTTTAATTTATGATCAAAATAAATAATATATATATATATATATATTTTTTTTTTTTTGATAACCGTGGGGATCCTAAAGGCTTTCTAGGCCCAAAGACTAATCCCACGAGGCCCACGAGAAATCCACGTTGTCTTACCACTTAAGGCGTCTCCGGGTGGCCAAGGGGATTCTTATTATTAAAAAAAAAAAAAAAAAAAAAAAAAAAATAATAATAAATAAATAATATATATATATATATATATTTAATATTTTAATAATATAAACGAATTTTTAAAATATTAATAATATAATTACTATTAAAAAATGAATTTAATTTTGACCAACAATTATAATATTTTGATTCATTTTAAAACTTTTGGTATAAATATCTATTTTAAAATTTGAAACTATGATTTGCAAAACAGAAACTGTATATTTTTTAATAATAAATGTGACTTTTTAAGAAATACATTAGAGTAAAAGTTAACTCTATTATAGTATTTTAGAGACCAAAATAAAAAAAAATACATTGAAGATAGCTTTACATTGTATTTGTGTCTTTGGTATTGGTGGATTCTTGCTTTCCTCCCTTGTCGGTTTGCTACAGTTTTGATTTCGGTGTGATCTATCCGTCTTCTTGGTGCTTCCGGCTTTAAAAGGTTCTATGGGGAAGTTTGATGAGATTTTCTGGTCCTTTGTACAATTATAGAGCTGAGGTTGCATTTTCTCCCTAACGGTGGTATCTCCTTTGATTTTGGTCTCTCCGTTTGCTTTGGTGTGAATTAGCTTCCCAGTTCTTTGGGACTGTGTCTCCCTCTTTTGGGATGTGTCTCCCTCTTTTGGGCTAAGTTTCTAGGGACATCTTCGTCGTCCGCCAGCATATGTAATTCACCTTGTATCATTTCCTTGGCTTGTTGTACTGGCTTGTTGTAATGGCTTGTTCTGGCTTGTTGTAATGGCTTATAATGATATAAAATAGACACTCCTGTGAAAAAAAAAGATAGCTTTACACGCTTAGTCAACTCTATTCGCTGACCGCTCTATTATCCTGCTTTGCCCCACGGATCACAATTCACAAACCCTTGGTATATTTCGTTAGATGGAATAATAATCCGGCTGTACAAGTCACGGCACCTCATTTAGATTCAACAAAAGCAAAGAAAGATCAAAGATATGGAGAAAATTGACTTATACATGCATTCAATAAGCCACAAGTTTAAACCCAAAAATATAAAGAAGGGATCAGTTGTTGGATATCGCCTACAGTAAAAACCACAAATCCTGACAACAGACTGACTATATCATCTGTAATTTTCACTGTTGGTCACAATGTTTTTTTACTTTCTCATCAAACATTTACAAACGACAATATCTTCTCTATAAAAAAAGAAGAGAGCAAGGAAATGATTGGACTTTACAAAAAGGATATACAAAAGGAAGGAATGGTCAAGCATGCGAAGGCGGAGGAGGTGCGGTAAGAGCGTAAGTGAGACTGTTGGATGAGTTCTCGATAAAGCCAGCCACTCCTGCCGCTGATTGCGTGTTAGATGGGAGGAAGAGGTCATGTTTTTGGTCTTTATATGCACTCCACACCTGTGACAAATTCATTTGGATTTATATTAACGAAAACAACACTTGTTGAACGAGACTTTATTCATGGTGTTTCAATATCAAAACTTACTTCTGATGCGTCAAGTATCTCACGCACTTTTGAGCAGTGTGCCCCTTCTGTTGCAAAACCATGCAATACCTGAGACATGTATTCAAATATTTCATCAGTCACAGCTAACAAACAAAGCAAAACAAAACATTGCGCAAACAAAACTCAATACTAACCTCAACAGCAAGCACCCGCCCGATTGATGCTTCTGATTCATTCCATTTCATGTGAGAGCTGAGCCCATATCTTCCCCCCGTCCTCCAGTCAAGCAGTCCAAGAAGAACCTCAATAAGACCAACCCTACCATATTTTCACAATCATTTGAATTACATCAGATAATTAGAGAGACCATCCTAAACTGGACCCAATTTTTAAGCCTTGGAGCCACTTCCTCTAAACGACTATTTTCCACAATTGAATTTGATAACTAGGTTTTGTCAGATTAACACTCCAGCAGTGTTAACAGAGTTTTGCATTTCGAGATAACTAAGATGTGGGCACTAGACAGCTTGAGTACCGAAGGCAAAATAACAAAGTAACAGGATGACTCACTTTAGGCCCTGAGCAACAAGTGCATCTCTCGCCCGATTCCCAGCAGCAACAACACGCTTAAGTGTCTCAAGTGCTAAAATGCTCCCACCAAGCCATCCTATTGCTTTCATGAGAAGTGGAACCACCTGGTGTTTAATCAACTCAAGATTCATTACAAATGTCACAGGCAACACCAATAACTAGTTTCAACCACTAATAGCGAGTGGTAGTAAGAGAGAGTAGAGAACAACCTGGGCATTTCCAGCACTAGTTGCAGCCATTGCTTCCGCACATGCGGTACTAGCTGCAAGTTGATGTAGCACACGTAAACAACTAAGGCGCACACGTTCTTGAGGGGTTTGCCCAGGTAGACTTGAGGGATCAGCAGTCTCACTCACTCCATCAGAGCCAATTTCTTCAGCCTTCACTTCGCCTGAAGACATTGTTTCCCGCCTGCCCTCATATGCCACGGCAGCTACAAGTTTCGGGACATACCCGAGATATCCTATGTGATCTGCAAGTGCAGGATGCACACGCAACAAAGAAACCAATGCAGCAGAGAGAAGGAGAGGGAGCTCAGGGTCAACAGGATCTTGTTCATAATGTGTTGCCGCCATTGCTGACAAATATTGATCTAGCAGTCCTTCCAAGAATCGTTTTGGATTTCTCAGAGGAAATTTTGGATCTTTTAAGAAAAGCCTGACATTAATTCCACCAACCTACAGAGAAAAAAGTTCATCAAGACTTATGCTTCCACTTTAAGGAATTCTTTCCCTACTGCTCTGATTCATATATAGGTTTAAATAAATGAAAATAACCTGCGGCTCGTCTCTCATTTCTTGTTTACCAGATGGCTGCTCAGGTACATCCCATTCAATAACGCAACCCTTCTGTTGTTCACGATAAATATCTGATGCCATGGTCGCAATCTGAGCGGATAAAGATGCTGCCATAGCTGGTGTCCACACAAGTTCTGGAGTCTCTGTGGTCCGCTCAAGCGCATGTACAACAGCCTCCCCAGGCCCATCACGAATTATAGATACAAGACCGTCTGGAAGGAATCTCACAAGTGTGATAGCAACTCTAGGCCCATGCATTGGTTGCGCGACAAGCTTCCCCAACAAAGAAGCCGCTGCAGCTCTTTGCTGCATGGGAATTTCTTCTGCACAAGACCATTTTGTGTCATTGATTCCATTGTATGTAATCAGAAAGTCAATGGGAAAAGAAAATGAGTTGAGAGTGATTACTTTGCAAAGGCAATAAAAGTTCCAGAATGTATACTACTCCACCATGTTTTGCAGCAGCCCAAGCAAGTTCGGGTGTGCTTGCCAAAGCATAAAGAACATGGAGAGCTCCCTCGCGAAAAGAAGGAGCAGAATGAAGCATTTGCAAGAGGAGAAGAAGACTAGACCCATCAGACACCATCGTCTCCAAGCAAGGAGCATAAGCAGTTAGACGAGAGAGGACATTCAGACAGAGTTTTGGAATATCGGTTTTTGATGCAATGGGTACTGAAAAACATTCAAAGATAGGTAATAATCTCTCCTTAGACGAAAACACTGAAGCCAGATCTGGATACTTTATAAGCAAGTTCTGCAAAAAAACAAATAAAGACAAAGAAAAGGTCAGACACGCTGACTTCTTTGATATTTACACATTCACATGCTCCACATGGATACCTGAAGAGCAGTCAATCCTAATTGGAGGTGATCAATCAAAAAATGTTCTTCCTTCTTTATCCCCTCAGATGATGGTTGATTATCAGAATGTCCTTCAATCAATGAGGATTCTGCGACGCTACTTTGAAGTTCTGGAGTATCATTAGACGAGCTGCTGTCTTCAATCAAATTTTGGTCCTCAGAAACAGAGGGCAACTCAGTATGCACTAAAGATGATATAAAGTCAATTAGAGCATTGCAGAATGCTTCTGGTTCACTGATATCTGAGTCGGGTTGATCATTATAGACCTTCAAGTAAACATTGCCTATAAAGACCTCTTTTGATAGTGCCTCATACGCAAAAGATTGAGCAGTTTTCAGATCATATGAACCATCAGGGCCCTGGCAGGCACGTTGTTCATCCACAAAATTTATAAGCTCTGATCGAGTGGCAGAGTTCCAGATAATCTGTGAAACAAAAATTTATACAATTATAGTATATGCACCAAAAGCTTAACATGCTTTTAACACTCAATGAAGTGTTCATCAACATTTCCTTTTGTGCATGTAGAGAAGAATCTTAAGAAATAGAAAGTTCAGCAATATGATGGCATCAAACGTATCTTTCTTATGAGAGATACAAAAACACATGACCAAACATACATGGAAATGTGAATTCTGAAGATGTTAATGCACCATTCATTCCAATATTCTTAAGCTGGTCAGGCAAACAAATCAGTAAAAGATAAATCTTTACCTCCGGTGTCTCCAAATTTGTGTTTAGTTTAGATAACAAATCCTTGGCAACTTCATCGTTCAACAAACTAGCAAGTTTTGGAGTCAGCAATGCTTTGAGAACATCAGCCGCAGCAGCATTGTAAGGTGTCAAACTCTCATCTGCACACAGTCCACTAAGCCTTGATAGGGCTTGTGCTGCTTGTAAGGCATGCTCATTCTTGGCAATTTGAATGCTAACTCCAACCCCATGAGACTCCACAGAATTAGATTCCTCTGCAGTTGAGTCATACTGTAGTAATAATGGGAGAATATACCTGATCAAACAGACACAAAAATCAAAAGAAGCACAGCCATTAGTTATACTTGTCACAAGCAAAGACCCAAAAGAGTGCAACAAAGATACAAAAGTTCAGGTGAAAAATTTGCTGCTGAATATTGGATGATCATGCCTTTCTAATGATTACATAGAAACACTCTGTCTTGTGAATGAACAAGAACATATTGACGGTGACAAACAGAACAAGAATATAGCTCACCATAAGGCGCCGGCCTTTAGCAGACCATGCTGAAGTTCGTGGAAGACAGAAACCTTGGCAATAGACTGGAGAGCAGCATCAACGGCTGCAGGAACAAGTTCTAATTCCGTACAGTGCACAATATCTTCAATCAAACTGGGCAACTCTAGAAATCCAGCCCTTGCACTCTCAAACTGACTTATTACAGAGAGCGTACGCATTACATTTGTGACAATGATTGCAGCTGGTTCGTATTGTGAAGTTGTTGGCTGAACCACACACATGCAGCGGGAAAGAAGAGTCGATAGAAGCTGCACACCACCATCTCTCACTAATTCTTCACCATTCAATGACGATGCAGCACAGCTACAGAGCAAATAACAGGAAAATAAAATAGATAATATTGAAGGAATGGAAATAGATAAAATTAAAAATTGCGCAGTTTTAGCAAGAGAAATAAGTACGTTAACGAAACTAGCTCAGATGCTGCAACAAGAAGAGGGGATCTATCAGTAGATAGAAAGTTGTTGTCCTCCTTGTCCACTGTAACTGCATCAAGTAACATCGGATAGCCAGCATATTTGAATGGCTGTAACACATGTCCATAACGCCGATATAAGATGCACTGCGCTTTCAGTAAAAGCAGCAACCTCCAAGGCTGAGGACCTTGCAATCCTTGCATTGTTGCCTATAAGCAGAAGAACGGATATGTATAGTATGGTAAATATAAAATCTAGTGCCAAAAAAAGAAAAACAAATATAACAGTTAATCATATTTATGGAGTAAAACACTAATCCACATTGGCGTAGTTTCATAGATAGGAGTACACTATAAACTTCTTTCAATACAAATCGACTATGTTCTTAACAGAAATTAAATGAGAACAGCATGTCCATACTATGATTAAAATAGACTTGTTTGACGAGCAAACACCGAATAGGAAAGAGTTGACCAATGTTTTCTCTACTAATAAAAACACAGCAACATAATGAAGGGGAAAACAGTTACTATATATAGCATTCATCAAATGACTTGAACATGAAATATCTGCGGGTATCCAAGAAGTCTGCACTTTTCACCATGTGACCATCCAATGGTCTAAAAGAGAGGTACAATACCAGGCAAAGATGGTAAACATATAATTGAAGAAAACCTCAAACCCAGACAGTTATCAGAACTTCGTGGACATACCTGTAGGCATTCATATGCTTTTTGAACAGCCAGAAACTTTTCTCTTCCTTCGGGATTCTTGTCAGGATGGTACCTCATTGCGAGTTTCCTATACTGGCGTTTTAGTTTCTCTTCATCAAGGTTTTGAATCTGTTTGGATATATTAGATATCTCCTCATTTAACTCAACTGAAGAACTCTGGTTTAGGTCATCACTTGAAGAATCATTCAGGGATATTTCAAGAATTTTGCAAGCTTCTCCTTCAGAAAGATCCATGGGTTTCCTAGTCAACTCTTCGCGCCACATCACAAGTAATGATTGTAAAAGCTCGACATGTTCAACAATCGGCCAATTTGGAAATCGAATCTCATCACATAAATTTCTGAGATAATAACGGTGACACCACATCTCATCTCTAAGTTCTGGATATGTAACAGGTGGCATGGGAGCATAATCATATAGAGAGTGGCAGTGCTGTGACAATTTCTGAGGATAGTCACCAAGATGCTGCAATACCTGGGGCAATAGAAACGAGAAATTAGATCTCAATAATTGAAAGTGATAGTTTACAGATCGTCTTCAAGGGGGAATGACCTAATGCCCACAATAGCGAATATGTAAATACCTGACATATAAGATTTTCTGCTCGCATTTTATGTGTCCATATAATCTCCGGAGTATCGGAATCAGAAACCATGGCAGCTGCAAACGCAGCTGGTCCACTGCGCTCTAACACATATAATAATGACTCAGGGAGAAGACCACCTAATACGCTTCGTTTAGCCAGGGGCAGAGAGGAGGAAACAGTAGCTTCTTCCCCGCCATGAAAAGCTTGATGCACGTGGGTGAGCGAGAAGAGTTGTGCGATTGAGTACAGATTGGATCCAGGGTAAGCAAGGGCAAAGTAAAAGGCCCCTGTGCTGTACAGGCGGATCATTGCTTTAGGGTTTCTGGTAACAACGTCTTTCAAAAGAGCAGCACCAGCCTCCACAATAACTGGTTCGCCAGAAAGCATAGCCTTTTCCAAATTTTAGAAAGACATTAGATTAAAAGAAGGTTATAATAATCTGTTTTCAGTTAAGGTAAAAAACAGCTCAGTCGGAAAACTAAATCAGCAGGATTCAATTACTGACTGATTATTTTGCAACTCATCTATCAGATGCCACGAAAAAGGGAAAAAAACTAGGGCATAGACAGAAGGCATGCCCAATGCCATTAAATTGTAAGGAAACTAGGATTCTTGGCTCAGGTTAATAATACCTACCAAACACATCATGGATGCAGCTAGAACAAGAACTATGGAGCGAAAGAATTACCTGGGCAATGTGAGGAAGACAACGTGTACTAGACAAGATACGTTTTACTCTTGGTGTTGGAGTTACAATCTCTCCTGCATCATCCAAATCTGAATGTGCCGAAACCATGCTATGTAATATGGACAATGCAGCATCCCCTACCTGCGTAGTGTTTTATCAATTAGAATGAGTATTGCATAAACATGTAAAAGTGAAAACACTACGCAAAACGGCAATGGACATGAAACACATATTTTTTTGGCATGTTAAGCATGATAAAATGAAATGTGAATAGCCAGTCACACGCATAAAGTAAACCATAAAGCTTCACCTGTGTAGGTGTGAGGACCGGAACTCGAACAGATACTGCCCATCTAAGTTCACGAATATCACGCAATTTCTTCCAGTCTGACATTCCTAATGCCCGACACTTTGTCGTCCAGTCAATATCCTTTTTAGACCATAAATTTCTGAGGACGTCCTTCTCTACAGGTCCCACTTCTGCACCACCTTTGTCAATGTACATCCATTCCTTGGGTGGTTCCATAAATGCAGTAGCAGCGATTAGATTTGACTGTAATGGAATAGGAGTCCTCTCCGAGTTTTCATGAACTACAGTCAGCAGATCTACAGCTAGGACACAACCACCAACCACAACGCAACCTTCGACGTTTAACAAGACCTTAACTAGAGCCTGCATGTACGAGAAAACAGTAAGCAACCAAGCATGAAAAGAGATGTGTTGACTTCACTATCTCCAAAATGATATTGTATATGACGACCTAATGCATACATCAAAACCTAATGAGAATTAGCGGAGGAACAAGAATAACTAAAATTAATAAATAAATAAAGATGACAAAGTAATATTTTTAAAAGTTAACGATACCTTCAAGAGAAGAAGCAGGCGATGCCTCAAAGCTCTATCATTTGTCCTATCTATCAGTCCTGTAATATGTGCAGTTCCTTCAAAAGGACCTATTGTGTTGTAGTGTTGCTCATAGACAATAGCCATTGCTCTTGCACAAAGCTCCCTAACAGAAGCACCTCCCCCTCCACCAAAACCATCAAGCCTACTCATATCACACCAGTCGCTTGATGAACCAAATTCATCTGGAACAGCACCATCAATAGTAAGCCCCATATCAGCATCACACTGGAAGCGATGATAGAGTGCCCTAAAAAAGGCAACTGGATCACGGAGAGGGAAATCTTGTGCCTTGCCAGCGCTCCCACTTTCAAGCAATAAGCGTAGATAATATTGACCCACACAAACCTCTTTTGACAAGCTACGATAACTAACAGAGAATTCAGAATAGTTCCAAGATATACGTGGGACAGTCTCCTGGCCAGTTGTGGCCTCGGCAGCCACACATCCTGGGGAAATATCTTCTGTGCGCTCTTTCTCGACATCTAGATTGTGAACCTCAGCCTTCAAAGCTTCCCTTAATTCTTGCCTTGTACGCTCATTCCAGATGAGATCTGCACGATTATGATCAAGGCCAAAGGCTCGCCAAAACTCGCGCCAATTTAGAAGTAGCTTTCCAGAACCTACAGGTGTACTTTCTACAATAACTTGAGCAGGTGCTGGAAGCACTGAATTCTGCATGCCATGAAAGTTTGGGTCAGAACCAATCAGATCGGATGCCTTTGTTTCAGGTTGCTCATGCCCATTTGCATTTGTGGTAGTTGAAGCAAATGCTGAATAGCCATTTTGTGGAACCCCTGCAGTAGTACTGTCACCACCTGGAAAAGCAGAAGCCTGCGGATTCGAAGCTTCGGAGGAAGAATCTGCAGCAGGCCTTTGAAAGTTATCTGGTACACTAGAAGCATTTGCACTCATCTGTTTTGCTGCATCGCCAGTCTCAACATTGTTACCAGGGGGAAGAGGAAAATCTTGAGCACCCAATCCCCTAGCTGTGCGACCTCTTCTCTGCTGAAGTAATCTTTTCTGCCGCCTATTTGTTGACGAACCTTCTTGATTTGTATCATCGAGAATATCATCAGGACGTGTATGCAAATATGCAACAAGCCCAGGTGGCAGAACTCGAGACAGTAGATCCAACGCTGGTTGGTAAGAATCTGCCCAAAGTGCCACAAGCTGCCTACTTACCTCGCGCCGCTCACTGGCAGGAAGGGAAAATCCATTCAATAAATGTCTCAACAAAGCACCGTCACGCAAAGCAGCATCGCGCATCGACTCTGCAGCAATTGCATCTTCTTCAGCTATTGTACGCATTATAACAGCAATGATTTCCCTAACACTTTCTGCAGGATGTGCAAAGAGTGCAAATAAACGACGTCGTAGGGCAGCTACTTGTCGTAACAATTCTACAAAAACAGTGTATTGGGTAGTCTCTCCATGTGGATCACAAACCATAGCCTCAAAAACTTCAACAATCGCCATGGAAAACAGAGGTGAAACTGACATGGGCTTCAATCGATTGACCAGAATAGTAACATAGCCCTGTTGCGCAAACAAAACAGACTTGGTATGCATGATAGTTGCATGTTTTTCTCCTCTTGAATCCAGTGCAGTACTCAGATCTGCTGACCCACCACCAATGAGGGACGCAATAAGCCCGGCAGCTTCAGCAGCCACGCCTTCAGAACCATTCCTAAGTAAACCCATTATCCTGTTAACAGCAGCAGGGAAAGACATTATATGGGATGCTGCAGTCCTGGAAGACAGTAACCTACGCAAACATGCAACAAAGCCAATGACAGTTGCTGCTGCTTTGGGCGAAGGAGGTGGCAAAGGAGGGGCGTCTACAGGGAGATTTGGAGTTGATGGTAGCATTGTAATCAATGCCATCAAAGTCACCTCAGGGATTTCAATATTAGCGGGCACACCAGTATACGGGATACAAGCATTGAACTCCCTTATTCTGCGCCACAACCTAGCCCTACAACCAGGAACAGACCCACCTTCGGCAACTGCATCTTTTGCAGCCGCAGCTAAATGTTTCACATGTAGGGAGCAAGTTTCCATATCAGAAACAAGATGTTGTGGTCCGAAAATCAAACTAACCCTTCCACAAGGTGGATCAATGCGATGACCAGGCATAGTAAGCCTTGGTAATACTGGTATCGGGCATTGTCCCTGCATCATATGTCCCCTATATATTAGCATACCCATCTCCAATAGATTTTGCGTGCAATTAAAGCAACGTATCTATAGATGAAAATGTTTAGGACAAACAATCACGTTCTAAAATTGACGAGTCTACGTACTTCTGTTTGCAAAGTATCGAGAATCGCTGCAAGTAGGTTGTCTCGGGATATGCTCGAGTAGACCTAGAATATGTGTCACAATGGTTAGCTAATTATCATGATTGTATATGTACCAGAGAAGCAGAACAAACTCACATGAACTGGACATCCATCACTGAATTCGATAGCAAACATTTGTGGCTCCTCAGCGAACCGGACAAGTGAACTTACTGAAGATAGAGGACGAACGATAACAACCTGCACACATCTAAGCAGTATTCTCAGTATTTGACAGAACAAAACCAAAATGAACAAGTAAAAAATAAGAGCTACTTCCTACTCATTATCACTATTACCATATCATCCCAAAAGTAACTTCTTTGACTTATGTTCAGTTAAGGGCACAGCAATATCATGGGAACTTTTTACATTAAAACTCTAATAAAACCAAAAACAAAAACAATAGAACAAAGAAAAGTAACGCAGCATAAAATAGTAATCTAGATAGAAATTCTGTCTAAAACGTGTTGCCAACTTACTTCATAGTTATCTATTCGCCTCTCAACAAGGGAGGCCTTAGTAAGAATTAGCTGAAGGGATATAGCATCCCCATGCTCACCAAGTCCTCCTTTAGGGCCAATTGCCAAGCTTAGTCCAGGCATGTTTAGAGTTCCATGAGCAGCAGATCTTAATCTAGTAACAGACCACCACCCACTAGGAGTTTCTTCAGCTCCAACTGCTTCTTTAGCTGCATAGTCAAGTTTATAATTGTCAATCAAAAGATTTTAACACAAGATAACGATAGGATAAGAAAGTGAACTAGACAAGACACAGAAGCAAGAGAAGTTGTAAGTACCCCTTCGTGTAATATACTCTGATACTGTCAGCGATTTTGAATCATCGACTGACAAAAATACCCCAACCATAGACTTTGCAGTCTTAGCCTGCAAAAAATATTTACAATTATCAAGCTTACATGCAAATGATACTAAATTCTAATAAAACTTTAAAGCAATCAGAAAGTATCGGTAAGATTAAACAATAAGTTAGCAAAAACTTCTCAATTAATGTCCAAGCATCTAATTAATACCAAACTTGCGACAATGGAGGAATTTGTTGTCCCGGGTGCAGCTCTGAAAGCTTTTGACTTTCTCCCATACATGGGACAGAGAACAAACCCAGCAGAGTCCGTAGATTTTGTCCGGTATGCATCAGAGAGAAGAATAATTGCTGGGGAATCCATGTCTCTGAAATCCAAAATCCAGCGTGTATCACCAGATTTTGAGTCGACGAGCTCCAGACCGACAAAGGTGACCTTCAATTTCTGCGAAAAAAAAAAGGAAGAAATTTCAATTCATAACAAAAGCTAATTGATTCAGTTAGTAAAAGCACCTCACTAAATTTCTACAACAAATTGCAACTTTCAAATTAATCTTGGTTCTTGCAATTGCAAGAATGGAAAAAGGAATCAATCCCATAGAAAATAAGAAAAAAAGTAGTCATGTGAAATCTAGTTATCTACTAGAGGAACACAATTCTCCCAACCCAGTTCATGATTAAACAGAATTAAGCGCACACTAAACATTGAAAGATACTAATTGCATCAGCATAATGCCTAATACCAGTCTCTGGTTAAGACTATTCTAACAAACTAAAAACTTCAAATACGTTGAACAGCTAAAAGCCTACTCAGACTTGACTTCAACACCAAAGTAACTTCACCAACTATACCAATTCGACAACCAGCGGAACGAACACAGTTTAACATCAGATAAACCATGCATAAAACCTTAAAGATGGAACCACTGTATGAAAACAACTTACATAAGGAACCCATTCCGCATTCCGCCTCCTAAGATGTAGCACCTGAAACTCAGCAACAGGTCTAATTTGATTCCATCTAAGCCGATACAACTCAGTCAAAATACTTGCTCTGCACCTAGACGAAAACTTCATAGCCTTAAACTTCCCTTTCCCATCCGTCCTAACATTGACAGTAAACTCACCACCAACACTTTCAGTATTTTCATCTCTCCCAATCAAAGGTGAAGCACCATCAAAATTACTTCCAGTATCATAAGCATTAGTAACAACAAGAGTATTCGGATCAAGCGTAACAATTCCGCCGCTAGAAATACAAAGGATCCTCTTATAACGACCTCTCCATGAATGTTTGACCACAAGATACCTAGCAAGATACTCCGGCTCTTCCACAGCACCTGTAGTTGAAGCAACAGTACCTCTAACAACAGAGTCCATAACGCGATCAGATCCGACGACGGTTACGGAATCAATATACTGTAAGGTATTGTTTCGAGGAGGAGGAGGTCGGAGAAAATCCCAAAATCCTACCCTGGAATGATCGGAAACGCCAGGATTACGGCGAGGATGAGACTGATTCGCCCCCAGTGCTTTACTTGGTTATAGCAAAAGCCACCGAGGCTTTTAGAGAGAACAATCGGATCCAAATTCAGAAAGCTTAAACCCTAATTTCTCATATACAAGAACCACAAGAAACCTTCGATCTTCTTCAGATTGCAAAAATCTGGCGATGGATCGAAGAGAAATGAAGCAAAATTTCGATCTGAGATTGAGAGAGAAAGAGTCTTGAGAATTTGTGTGATTGTTTGTTTTTTTGATTTTACAGTCTGACGACTTTGAGAGGGTTAAAGGCCATTTTTGATGATTCGGTGTCTCTCTCTCTCTCTGCGGTGCTAATCTAAAAATTCATGTCATGTCATCAGTTTTTTTTTTTACCTTTTACGCGGATTAAACGTGTGTCAAAATAGATTTTTACCGATAACATTTACTGTACTTTTCATCCATTTTTTAAACTGACCAAGTTATGAAATAGTAGTTCAAAGTTCAAACAATCTGTTGAGAAAATAGGCCATTTTGATTGATTCAAAGGAGCAGCTTCAGCGGTCCGGCCACAAAGCCGCCGACCTTGTATTCGCCGGCACTGGTGCTCGCTGTCGCTTCCGGTCAATCGCCAGGATCCGAGCCTTTTTCCGGCGACGGAACTAAGTTTTCCGATTTCCATTTAGTAATCGTTTGGGCCTTCTTGCATTTGGGACAAAGGCTAAGCCTATTGTAATTGGGAAGTTTAATATAATATTATTTCTATTAAAAAAAAAAAACTCATTAAACAAATAAGTGAATAATAATTGCTAATTTGATAAGTGGTTAAACATTTCTTTTTTTTTTTATATCCATACAAAATATTTACACTTGTAACGTAAATGAATAATTGTTGGCAATGAAAACATGCCATTTTCATTTAAAACTTTCACTACTTTTTAACAATTTCTAATTTATTTTTAATGTTTTATATATATATATATATATATATTCTATCAAATATTATTTAAGATATATTAAAATTCATTAAAATATTATTTATTAAAGAATATAAGTGTATATTGGTAATGCAATATATTACATTTTCCCATTCCGAAAATATGTATCCAATTAACATAATTTTTAAAAGTAATTTAATTATGCGATTATGAAATGTTACATATTGGAACTAAGCCTTCAGTTCTTTATATAAGAGACGTTTGCTGTTAAAAAAAAAAAAGAGAGAGAGAGACGAACCCTAGATATTTACTCGAATTTTTTAGTCCAAGGTGATGGATACTATTATATTATATATAATTACATAAGACTCAATCAAGGGGTGCTTTCACAACTAACCACCAAAATAGGGTCAATTGCAAAACTAACCACTTATTTTTCTCTCTCCATAATTTGCCACTTTCTCTCAATTAACTCCTCATGTCCTCATAATATTCACAAGATTGCCATTATTTCTAATTTATTTAAAATTTATCCTAAAATGCTTATTACACTCATATCCTCATCTTCTTCACTTATTTACGGTTGTGCCATCGCCATCAATTTTCCAACAACCATGAACAACCAAATTTGAAGCTCTTAATGCTTCAACAACCCGAATTTGTGCGCATAAATAACGCCCAATGGTATGAGAACTTCATTTTCTTCCATCTCTCCTCCATTTTAATCCAAGAAAATTTGCAAGTGCATTCATCTTGTTATATGTCGTGATTCTTGGATAGTGATTAAATTGGTGTTGGGTTTCTTCCGTGGTGACTAAAGACGACGTCCTCGGTGCTTGACATTGCCAAACAACCACCGAATTCTAAAAATTTCCGGTAGATTTTGTGATTTTTTCCTATTTAGTTCCGCGAAAGTAGACTTCATTTGTTAGTTTACTGCTATCTGGTCAGTTTTGCAATTCAATATGTCATCGAGTTTCGCGCCAGTAGACTAAATTTTCAGTCTTTGAAAACAAAAAATTGCTAGGTAGACTTCTTTATAATCTTTCCGCAGTATACTTAATTGATAAGTCTACTAAGGTGTATAGTTGCAATTGACCAAAATCTTGACTTGCTAGTTATGACTAACCGCCGAAGTCTACTCGTAAATTATCCGAGTAGACTTATACTTTGGTCATTTTTGCAATTGACTTAATGTAAAAACATTGACCAGATTATTATTGAATTAAAATTAATGTAAAATTAATTAGTAGACTTCCGATAGAAGTCTACTATATATTGTTGGTCAATTGCAAATATAGCCACGGTAGACTTCTACTGATGTCAACGTGTAGTTGACCAGCCGATGAAGTCTACTGGCCGAAAGTCAAACTTGGTCAAATGCAAAACTAATCCACACGAAGTCTACTCGTTGTAGTTGACGACACGATGAAGTCAACATGTTGTCGTAGACAGTAATATGAAGTCTACTTGTTAAGTCATAAAGTCAACGGTTTGGTCAATTGCAAAAATAACCACAGGAGCCTACAAAAGAAGTTAACTTGGGAACTTCATTTTGAAGTCAACAAACCATTTTGAATTTAATTGCAAAACTGACCAAAAAATAACAAAGACGACCAACACAAGAAGTCAACAGGCATGTAGACTTCTCTCGGCAGTCTGCTTTGATAAATGTTATTGCAAAACTAGACCACCACAAATTAGACTTCACGTTGTTGTCTACTCGTATTGGCTGAAAGAAGTCTACGCGTTGGACATCAGAAAGAAGTCTTAAAAGTTTAAAAACTAATTTTATGCAAATTTATAAAACAATTTTCAGATTTTTTTGGTATATCCTTTGATATATGTTGTCTACTTGCCTCTGTATGTTTTTGACATGATTATGTATTACACATATGGATAAATAAGGTTTTTAGATTTTGAAGGCAGTTAGGCCATTGATGTAGACTTGTTTTTGAAGTCAACAATTTGGATTTCTAGGTGAAGTCGGTATTATATAGATAGGCTTTTACTGTAAATATATAAAGTATCAACTCTGATTTTTTTGTGTATGGCTTTCGTATATGTAATGTACTTGCCTCTGTATATTTTTTTCATGATAATATATTATACTTATGATGCAATTAAGTTTTTAGTTTTCTAAGGTAGTTAGGTTGTTGAAGGAGAACATGGTAGACAAATCCGCAAGAAAGACATGATTGTAAGTACTTCCACTTCCATTCTTTAATTGGTGTCTGTCAATACATCATCCTGACTCTTGTTGTGTATGTTAAGGTGGTTGGCGAATCCAGTTTGTTTACACCTGATTCTATTGTTTCAGACATTTTCAATAACCATCGAATAAATTGAATCGAAATCGATTTAAGGAAGCATCCATGGAACCAAAACCAACAGAGAGATAGCAATATTAAGTGTTCATAACTCATAAGTGAACAACACAACCCATCACACCAATACAAACTAAACCCCTAACTTCCTAAGAAAATCAAAACCTTAATTTCTTCATATGTATAATATATAATGATGTCAAAATTATACAGATGCAAGTATATAGCATATATCAAAGAATACAACAAGAAAATCTTAAAAATTATTCACCAATTTGCAATAAATTAGTTTTTAAATTTTGCCGACTTCATGTAGATGTCATACGAGTAGACATCAACAAGCCTCTACGCAGTAGACTTCATCTATCCGTCAACTGCTTCATTTCTTCAAGCTCCTCGATTTAGTTCTTCTCGCATCTGCATGATATACCTTTAGTGTTTTCTTCATAACTTCAGATTGGCTGATTGTAATTGAGAAATTCCAGGTGGAGGTTAAACTAGACTCTTCAAGCTTGCCATGGACACCAGAATCGTTGAATTTGGATGTCGGAAAAGTCTTCAAAAGTGTCCCGTAATCTGAGATTAGAATCTGTGCGAAAACTGTTTTTCTTCTTTTTTGGTTTTTTTTGCTCTAACTCTTCTAAAAATCTGTAAAGTGTTCCACAAACAAATAAATCTTCTAATTTAAGATCAGATTCTGGGTTTACAAGTGAACAACAGAGAAAAAGAAATCCAAAATTGGCCATTATTGCTTCAAATCAACAACCTAAATCACAATTACAACAACCCAAAGCAATTTTTCATTTTTTAAGCAGATTTTAGATAAGAACCAATTGAGACAAAGAAAAACAAAGCAGAAAAATTACCTTGGAGGGAGAGAGGATGATGGTGGCTAAGATGAGAGTGAAACAACAAGAGAGTGAAAGAAACAGAGATGAAGAGCAAAATAGATCTAGGGTTTTTAGTGTGAGAAGAAGAGAAAGGGAGAGACTGATGTTTTTTTTGTGGTAGACGGAGAAGAATGAAATAGATCTAGGGTTTTTTAGTTTTTATATGTGTATCCTTTAAACCGAGAAAACCGATCGGTTTGGATAAATTGTCGGTTATGGTTGATGGCAAAACAAAGTCAACCACCAATATTATACAGAGAAGTCTACTTAAGCAAACCCTAAATCAAATAATTTTAGTCTAATCAACCTTTCCTAAATTGACTCGTTTATATGTAAATATATTTTATTTCAATGCAGGAAGTCTATGTGGTTATTATTTGATCAATAGTTTTATCAAATTATTTTTTATAATTTTTCTAATTAAAATTTAAACTTTAATTAATGAATAGACTTCAAGTGTTAATCAACCGGATCGACATATCTTGCTGACTTCTCGCGGGGTACATCTGTCATTTGGGCTTCTGTTTTTTGTTTGGTCGTAGGGGTGTCAACTGTAATTTCACCACCCTTAGTGGTTATGGTTCTCAAGAAAGGAATATGGGGTCTAGTTTTGCATTCAAGACCACCAAATGGTCTAGAAAAAGCAAATCCCCCCTCAATCAAAGCCACTATTGATTCTTTCTTGAGTAGATGTGGTAAAGGATGTATAACATATGAATATATTGGAACAAAGTGTGTAGCTGGAAAGAATGTCTAATAGTTTATTCCTAATTATAAATAAAGATGATAGTTCAGATAATCAGATGGTACTTAAATTTGGTGAACGAGATATTTGAAATGTAATTTACGTTCAAGTATCATATTATTTAAGAAATTCAAAATTTTCATCAATTTAAATATATTTTTGTTTATGTTTTTTGATAGGGGAAAAAACCTAAAAATACATGACATTAATTTCCTTTACCAGAAAAATACACAAGTTTTTAACGTTGTCCAAAAAATACCTGACATATTTTAGAATGCCAAATAAATACCCGGACTTTCAAATTCGGCTAGTTTTACACCGCGATTTAAACGACGTTAATGAATTAAACGGAAATAGTAAAACGGTGTTAATTTTTTTAATGGCCGTGAGTTTAATCAGCCAAAATGACATTATTACCCTTCTTCTCTAAACTCCAAAATCCCCAAATCTAAAAAACCCTAATTCTAGTTTAATTAGAAAAAAAAGTTTAATTAAAAACAAAAATCTTATCTCTTCCTCATAGCTTCTTCTCTCCTCGTCTCTGTTAATGGCGATTCATTAATTTCATAGAGATTAAAATCTCAATCATTCAAATCCTACTCTTGATCTCTCTCCATTTCTTTTGACCATCTCCTTATATTTCACCTATTAGTTAGAGATCTATCTATTCAGAGACAAAATTGGATAACCCAAAATTATGAGAAGATTGTCAAATTGAAAGAGGAGATCTTAAACTTAGGTAAACTCAACCCAGTTCTCTCAGGTGAATCTAATCCATCCTTCAAATGTCAATTACATGGACATATGAAATAATTTGGGACTGCCTTTTAGATTTGCTTAATGTAAAATCAAAGAAAAAAATTTCTGTCATTCAATTTAACGGACTATGAAAAGCTTATGTCTTAATCGTAACTTTGTATTTATTTAGTATCTCAGGAAGTGCAAGATGATATTTTTGGAAACATCTTAAAGAAGGATATGGCAAGATGCTCACCATATGAGCCTAAAATTACCAAGGTGAAAACTGAAAAGGTACCAAAAATATACGTTTCCTATTGAAATGATTTATTAGTTTTAAGAATTTTCAGAAAAAAATTGAAAAGCATATGAGTAGTTTGAATTTAGTTAATATATTAAATCGTATAAATGAGTAGTAATGAAATTTTTTTTAAAAGCAAAGTTTAATTTATAAGAGAATTGTTTCATTATGCAAACATGATAAGTTGAATGAATAGATCTATATATTTCTGAATCACCTAATAGTAAGAATTTTTGTTGATCTCGACAGTATCTTCATCTGTGAGTGCCTGGCAAAGCAAAACATTGACTTAATATAACTTGTCATATTAATTTGAACTCCATTAAAATAATCATAAGGCAGGTTTAGGATAAACTTACATTAGTCTAATCTTGTAAACTCTGGAATTTTTAGATGAAAGATAAGTTCAAAACAATAATCTCTATTAGTAATATGAATGTAAAATAAAATAAAAACAGAATTCACTTAATATAGATGTAAAAATAAAAAGGTGAATAAGATTTATGGTACCTTATTATTAAGGTGAATAAGTATTTTTGTTGATCTTGACATTATCTCTCAAATGTGTAATGTCTCTCAGATGTGTAAGTTGGACAGTTCTTAACGTGTTTTTTGCTTCAATTACTCGACTGCCTTGATCTGAAATAGAGTAAAAACAAATGGTTTAGTTACAGGTTACAACAACTCTGCCTTAGTTTATGAAAACATGATTTTAAAATATGTGAAATGAAAATTTTAACATTATTGCTACTCACATGTTTCTCTTTTACTTGCAGATTCACTTTGAAAGATGGCATTCCTCTTTTTATGCAACTCTTGGATCCTCTTCCTGCTCCTCTCAATAATGGTGGTTGAAGTATTTTGCACTTATGTTAAGCAGGTAAGCTGATTAGATTGGCTGACTGGGTTAATGATCCATTACTTATACCTGTGTAGGTAAAAAAAAATAGTGATTAACTTATATTTGAATTTAATATGGTAAGATAGCAAGAGTGATTGTTGTTAAGTCAATCTTCTTCCAACTATGAAAAACTCACCAGTTTGAGATTTACTTAAATTTGCAGAGGACGATATCTTTTGTGTTGGAGGAGTTTGAAAAATGTATTGATGTCAGCAAGGCTTGTGATCGGCTCAAGAGATAAGGCCATTGTGAGAGGAGAATATTGAAGGTAATTGTTCTTGTTTGATACTTTTAGAAACGATTCATTGTGCATATATTTATAGTGGTTTTGTGTTTGTGAAATTTGTTAGGTTTAATTTTCAAAATTCGGATATGAATAATGAAAAATGGAATATTCTAAGTTTAATTCGATTTTTTAGTTATGATATTGACAAAGGAAATGGAAAGTATATCAGTTTAGAATCATTTAACGTATATTTTGGGTTGATTGGTTAGTTAATGGTGACTAAGATTACGGAGTTTGATTGTTTTTTGAATATTTAGTTAGCTGTAGAATATATAGTTAGGATACTCGAGTGTTTATGGCTCGATTTTAATTAACGTCTTTTGTAAGTTTTTTTTGCTTTGACCCGAGGTAAACGGATTAACCAATGGATCAATATCCATTATAGGTAATTTCGGGTCAATTTTGATTTTGAACTGACTCGTTTCTGATTAAAAATATAATCTACCGTTAATACCCTTAATGATGCTTAATTAGTTGTGTTAAAGATAGTGGCAATTTAGTAAAATCATATGGTGATGCAAAATTTGTACTTCTATTTTAATAGTATAGGGATATTCAAAATCTTCTTATATTTGATAAATTTCTTATCATTGAATGCATTGGTTCTCTCCTTGTATATTTTTTAATTCTCGTAGGACTTAAAGACGAATCTCAACAAAGTCATTCAATTGAATCATCTGCTTCTACGTGGCGGTTTTGATATCAAAATTCAAAAGTTTCACCATCCGCATAACTTTGTACTCAAGTTCAACAGGTAAATGACAAGACTTTCTATAGAGAAGTGATATCGATTAAGTTTTAATCCATAATCACTCGTTGTCATAAGTGTATGACAAGTCACCGCAATAAAAGGGTATCGAACCATAAGGAATAAAGCATCAACTCACTAGAAATACAAGTTATCATTAAATCTATAAGATTAACAAGTTTGGTTTTGATTTGTAACAAATTTAACTAACAAGACTTTCAAAAGTAAATAATGAAAAATAAGCAATGTGGTTTAAAATCAAGAAAGAAAAGAGGACTCCTGGGATAAGGTAAAACATGCAAAAGCAGTGATAAAGTGAAGCAAACTTTTTTTTTTTTTTGGGTAAAAAGTGAAGCAAACTTTACTGAAACCAACTCTTAGTTCTCTCAAGAGTCAGGTCTAAGTTCGTTAAAGAACCTCTCATGTCTAAGGTTGTATTGTTTTAAGATAGGTGAACAAATTTGGTTAAGTCATAACTTATGACTCATAAGTGATACATGATGTATTTTGGATATATAATATTTGTATTATTTGGTTCCGGCCATGTTAATGAAATTACTCTCAAAGTTGAGTTATTGTATAGGGAAAGTATCTAATTTTTAGCTAGTGGTTTAGTTAAATCGGCCCGGTTCGAGAAGCATCTCTTAATCTATTGTTTTGAATCTCTTAATCCCAGTTTAACACATACAAAAAGAAGAATAAAGAGCAAATTAAAGACAAAAACCACTCTCCCATTATTACACATACGAATAAAGTTTAATGGGATGTAAAACAACAAGACAATAAAGACTAGACTAGTTTCTTCATAAGACTAAATTATTATCAAAATCATTTCTGTTTAACTTGGGTGATCGAACACACTGTCTGAATAAGTGTCAACAACAGCATAATCGTCTCAGAAAAAAGCATGACTTGTTGATCGGTTTTTTGTGTTTTTTTTTTGGTTTCTTGTTGATCGGGTTTTTGTAGTAAACGTTCCCTCGATTAGCAATACTCGAATAAAAAGAAAAGGTACTCGTCAAGGAGATGTCACGATGGAGTTTGTTCACCATCTCCGCCACCAAACTTGATTTTCCAATCCAACTAGTTATAACACCTTACAAAACCGAAAAAAACATTGTCATTCAATACACTACCACATACGTACATAGAAGAATTTAAAGGATAAAAAAGCTTACCTTTCTTGACAAGCAAGTCTATGTCTTTATACGTATTGATGAGGAAACTAATGAACGTGAGGTATACGATAAACGCTATTATATGTGATACATAGCGTTTTCGTAAACGCTATGTATGCCAAAGCTATAAAAGACCCCCCCCCCCCATACAATAGCGTTTATTTCCTCACGCTGTTATATCTTAGTATATAATAGCGTATCATAAATGCTATTAATAATTATTCAATAGCGATATTTCGATGCTGTGATAATTTATTTTGTGGCAAGATTTGTTTGCTGTAATATGTTTTATAATTGCTTACTATGTGTGCTACGGTATAGTATTGTGTTTTTTGGATACTACTACAAATCCATTGTGCTTCCTGTTCATA
This sequence comes from Erysimum cheiranthoides, assembly GCA_011420285.2. Lineage (NCBI taxonomy): Eukaryota > Viridiplantae > Streptophyta > Magnoliopsida > Brassicales > Brassicaceae > Erysimum > Erysimum cheiranthoides. The sequence goes on from CM022182.2 coordinate 8,222,807, forward strand.
TAATATAGGTTACATTTTAAAATTGGAACCAGTTTTTATATAAAACATCCATCAGATACACAAAAGATACATACATAAGTCTCCATACATAAGATAAGTCTCATACAATACCAAGTTCTTATAAGCTACACTTCATAAGTTAAAGTCTCAACACAAGTCTAAATAGCATAAGTTCCTATACTCTAGACAAGTCTAAATAGCATCAGTTCAAACCATTACCACTTTGTCCTCTGGCCATGCGATTGGAAGTCCATGTGCATCTTCCATACACTCGATACCAGAAGTACGCCTCCAAACAGCGGCATCATCAACCTTCACCACATCTACCCAAACGCGTACTGCTTTAGGTCCCAATGGAGTACAGTGGACAACTTGGTCTGGATTGTTTGAAGACCAACGTCCTTCAGCAACGACCCGCTTCGTCCCGGTAATATCCAACAATATGCACTTCTGATTTTCTTTGTTAACTGTCTTGTTCTGTTTACGCTGATAACAAAGCAATACCAAGTATCAACAACAAGCAACAAGCAATATCAAGTATTAGCAATAACATAAAGGAATTGAAGCACATTACCGGCGATCTCCGAAGAGATGATTCCACAACAGATTTAGCCTTCTTCATAGGGGCTGAAGGAGTTGGTTCAGATTTCTGAGTATGAAATGAACCTGTTTGCATATTTGGAGTTGGAATCTGAGACTGAGATAGTGGAGATTCATCTGTGGTGGTTTCATACACAACTCTACTTGCAGGCCATGCTACGAAATTCTTCAAACAATGCTCCATGCGACTTATTTCTGTCGTAGGTCTCCACAGAAATGTCTTAGGCTCGATCACCACATCCACAAATACTTTGACTGCATTAGGTCCGATTGGAAGTCCATTAACCAATGCATCTGGCTCTTTTGACTCCCAACGCCCTTCAGCAACAATCACTTCTTCATTTCCCCTCCAATTCTTCAGAGTACACTTGTTTGAAGTTATCTTTGGACTCTGCATAACAAATGTAAAAACATATGAATGTATGTTAATGATTACCAATATATCTAGTGATATACAAATATATTATTTTTTACCTTTGGTTCATTGTCTTCTGAAAGAATACAATCAGTATCAGGCCAGGCAATCATTTCTCCAACAGCTTGTTCCATATTCAGTATGTTAGTCGCAGGTGGTCTCCATATGCATGCATCTTCTTTGATTGCAGATTCTACCAATACTTTATAGGCGTCAGGGCCTAATGGAATGCCATTCACAAAGTCTTCAGGGTCAGAAGACAACACACGAGCTTCAGCAACAATCTCACCAGTACCATTATAATCCAGAAGCAAACACTTAGGATGTGCTCTATTAGTGACACTCTACACAAATTTTCATCGCTAACAGTTAGATGTAAGTTATATGATTATATCTAACAAATAAATGATATATCTACAAATTACTTACCCTTGGAGCTGAATTTTCCCCTACCTCAGCTTCTCCTCTCTGTTACATACAAACAAAAAGGTAACTTAGAACAAAAAGGTGAATCAATACCATTTCAGTCTAATAATGCATTACTGTTAAAAGACTACTAACCTTGAAATGGTCAATGACAGCTTGTAAGTCATCTACCTTTCTTTTTAAAGTAACTTGTTCTTTTTTCATTTCAGCCATACACTTGCTGTTGACTTGGAAAAAAGCCAGTTTTGTCATACTCATCCCTCTGCCCATTGCCCTTAACCGACCAGGATTATCAGCTCCTAATATTTGAGAAAGAACATCTGACTTTGGATTTGTTGAACCTGAAGGAGCATCACTCTTTAACTCAGCTGCCTTTCTCTGAATGACAAATAAACAAATTAACATAAACATGCAAACAGAAAATAGTAAATAGTATAGTTTATCAACTAACATAAAGACTTACAATCTTTTCAGCGGCAACAGTATTAACCGGCGTTCCATCTTTTTTGGTTCTTGACCTTACCCAAACATCTGTCCTTGAGATCTCTGATGGTTCAGGGGCTTCCATTTTCTGAAAATTATTTAAATGACATTACAAGTAATGCTTTTACAAAATAGCTAAGGTTGTTCAATTAAAAACTTACCATTTCTTCTTCAAGTCTAGCCATTCCTTTACGGCTGACAGTGTGAGGAATCTGATTTTTCCTTATTTTCTTGAATTTATCACTAACAACCTTAAAGCTCTTGCTTGTCTTATCTTTGATAAATCTGCGCCAGTCATTAACCAGCATATTCTTCGGTTTCAGGTCCATCTCTTCCTCTGATTCAGAATCTTCATCCTCACTGTCATCTATTGAACCAACACATTCAGTCCTTTTTCTTTTCACCCCATGTTCTCTACCATTTCCAAACTTATTTTTGTAATTTTTCAAGAGTTGAGCAATATTACGGCCAGTTAATATTCTTCCCTTTCTCCCATGCTCAGCATGTCCATCAAACCATGTTTTTTTACCTCGATACATATGTGTTGGAGGTAGAGACTTTCTATGGCACATAAAGACATGCTTTCTGCTGTGTTTCAACCACATACTATCTGTGTTCTTCCCACATATAGGACAGCCCATTTTTCCTTTTACTTTGCAGCCAGCAAGGTTCCCGTAAGCTGGAAAATCACTTATAGTCCAAAGAAGCATTGCCTTAAGTGTAAACGACGTTTTACTAAAGACATCATATGTTAATTCTCCATTACTCCACAAATGCATTAGATCATCAATAAGTGGCTCTAAGTAGACATCAATACTATTTCCGGGTTGATGTGGACCTGGTATCAGCAAGGTAAGCATGATGTTCTCCTTCTTCATACTTAGATGAGGGGGCAAATTATAGTTCACCAGCATGACCGGCCAACAACTATACCTTGTATTCTTCATGTTAAATGGATTAAATCCATCTGTGGAAAGTCCAAGACGGATGTTCCTTGGTTCAGCAGCAAATTCTGGATATTTATCATTCATTTGATCCCACGTCACAGAATCTACCGGATGACGACTCTTCCCATCGTTGCTCTTGTTACTGAAATGCCACCTTAAGTCCTTAGCCATTTCTTCAGACCTAAACATCCTCTTGAGACGTGGAATGATCGGAAAGTACCGTAATACTTTTTGTGGGACACCCTTCTTGACTTCACCAGTTTCATTATTGCTTTTCCATCTTGAAGCCTTACATTTGGGACACTTGTCCAGCTTCGTGTACTTCTTTCTGAATAGACAGCAATCATTTATGCAGGCATGAATCTTTTGATATCCCATATCAAAAGTCTTCAGAAATTTCTTCACATCATTTAATGATTTGTAAAGTACATTACCTTCCGGTAACATTTCTGACAATGTCTCAAGGAGATCATTGAAGCTTTTGTCGGACCAGCCATTCTCTGTCTTCATTCTAAATAACTTCACAATGGCTGATATCTTGCTATGGGAAGAACAGCTTGGATATAAAGGTGTTTCTGCATCAGCTAGCTTTGCATTGAACTCATCATCTATCCTTTTGGCTTCACCATCATCATTCTCACAATTTAGTAACGGCTCTTCATCCATAAACTGATCAGCAGCTTGAAATAAACCACAAATCTCTTCATTCCACCGATTTAATGGCTCAACTAATTCAGCCCCTGAGTTCAATTCACCATGATGATACCATTCTTTCCCCAACTTGTAAGTCTCATCCATGCCTCTAGTTACTAGATGAGCAACCACAACACTACACAACTGACGATCTATATTTCTACAGTCAATGCATGGGCATATTACTATGCCATTGTCTCCTAACTGACCAGCCACTTCCCGGACAAATTTCCAGGCACCTATTTCGTATGCTGGATCAAGTCTGCTAAGATGAACCCATTCCTTGTCCAGCATTTTAGTTTATAACCTTTATTAAACCCAATTGCAACCAAAATCTTAATCAAAACCAAAATCAAATTCCAGTCACTGTAAAGAGTAATTACATTCATAAATTAAAGAGAACACAAACATGATCTGAAATCAACACAAAATAACAAGCAGACAAGCAAACAAGGTCTAGACTTCTAGTTATAAGAAGAAGACAATAACCACTGTTACTTACAAGTAAATCCTGAATATAAGACTGTTTAGCAGTTAGCACCAACACCTGAGTTTACTTGCAAGATCTGTTAAAACATGAAAACCAAAAGAGAGAAGACCACATAAGATTCAAACCACAGAACCAAACGAATCTGGAATCATAACTATTAACTGAGCTTTTAAGAGAATCGACCAAAACTTACAACTTCTCTTCTTTAAAGCTTGTATTTGTTGTCAAATGAGCTTCAGACCTCACACAAGAATATTAAAATTGATATTTAGGCAACAGATTTGGGAAATTTCAAAATCAAACAAAACTGTTAACTAAGCTTTGAAGAGAATCGACCAAAACTTACAGCTTCTCTTCTTTACAGCTTGTATTTGTTGTCAAATGAGCTTCAGACCTCACACAAGAAGATTAAAATTGATATTTAGGTAACAGATTTGGTAAATTTCACACCGAGACTATACACATCACTCTCTTTGCTCACTTCTGAATTTCAGTAACATGAATTTGAAGCTTATAATGAAATTGAATCCTAATTAACAACCAGAAATCAACGAACAAGGAATACAAGTGTCTAATTTTAGGTTACCTTCGTCTGAGAAATCGAAGAAGAACAAAACTAGCTCGACGGAGAAAACAAGCCCACTAAGGAATCGAAGAAGAAGACACCGCTGATTGAAGAAGAACGACACAGAGACAAGGAAATCGAGCCCGGACTGAGAATTCGAAACCACCGGAGTGAGATTTTAGGTCCGGCGAGGGGAAGATTTTAGATTCGTTTAGCTAGGGTTCGAGACTGAGTCTTTTTTTGTGCGACCTGTTTCTTTTTTTTATGAAGTGTTATTTTTTTTGCTAAGTATAGAATACAATATTGGGCCGCCAAAAGTGAATTTCGTTTCCCGCTTTTGCTATAAATGGGCTTAGCACTAAGAAAACGCTGTAATATATTTGCTAAAATCCAAAACTAATCTTTAACAGCAGTTACAGAATTAGTGCTATCAATTAATGCTATCAATGAGCACATTTCTTGTAGTGCTTCTTGATCTCCTCGGTATTCAAGTAGTTGAAGGATTTAGAGTCTGATATATTATCAAGAGACCTACGAGATTGAGCTTTTAGAGCATAATGGAGAGGACCGATCAGAACAAGGCGAGGCGTGTACGCTTCATCGTTTATTTCACGTAGATAGGTAGGAACTCGATAAATGCAACAACGGCCTAGATGAGTTGGAAAGCGCCACATCCCAGGATAGATAGTATCAAGCTGCTCAGACTCCATAGCTACTGAACAATTTAGTGAAACATTATAGATATGAGTGGAAGGACCTGAAGAGATTAATGGAGCGTAGTGGAACGAAGAGCAAGAAGGGCGAAGCTTCTTATTTATATATATGCTAATTATGGTTTTCACTTTCCAAATCATGTTATTTGACCAAAAAGTAAAAGTGTATTACAAAATAATAAATTTAACATTTTTAGTAATCACCGATCTTATTTTATTTTCATAAAAGAATGGAAAATAAGAATTATTCCAATTCTTGTTCGATGTAATTATTTTAGAGCATAATTGATAGATTGAGTTTTCGCTAAGTCACCGTCTCTAGCAGAAGCACCATTTATTTGTTCTTATTATGTTAAGCAAATCTCTATTATGCAACGTCGTATTATTTTTAAAAAATATATATTCTTAAAACATTTGGATTAGATTACTTATATTATCTAAAAGAATGGGAACCATTAGGTTATATAATAAGAATCTTATTAGTAAAAACTAAAATTTAGATGCTTTAAACATCTGCCAATGGCTAAAGCGATCAAGAAATTAAGAGTAGTTTTCGAGAAAATGCATAGCTATAGAATCTAATGAGATTACCATGTTGAGTGTTAGTTATATAAGCTTCTATGGTCCATGGAGAACATGAATTAGGTGAATTTGCAGCCAAACACATCCTCCAGCTAGAGCGTGATCATGATGAGGCTTTTGTTTAATGTCCAATATATACGCTAGAGAACATAGATCGGGACGATGTAACTATGTAAGGAACATAGGACGTGTAATGGAGCAAATCTAGGAGAAAGGCCTTAGCCGGATTGACTTAAAAACAGACACATGAGTTTGTCATTGGTGACAAGAGACATAAGAAAATTTCGATGGCTGGAAATGAGAGAGTGCATTGTGAGAGCAGACACCACTAGAGCTAGGCATAAAATTCCAAACCCAAAATCCGATCCGAAAACAAACCGAAAAATCCGGTTCGCATTAAACTCGAACGGATTCTAAATGTTTCTACCCAAATTACCCGAACCGAATCGGAATCGAAACCGAAAACCGAAAATTATATTCGAAAACCTGAAATAAAATTATATATTAAAAAATTTTAGCTATAATTTAATACACAAAAAAGCCCAAAATAACCTAAATATCCAAAAAACTTTTAGTAATATTTATCAAAATTACACAACTTTTTCAAAATTTAACTAAATTTTATTAAATATACATTAGTTTTTTTTCCCAAAACTGGTCCAAACCCAACACCTACCCGAATCGAATAATCATAAAATCCAAACGGATAATAAATTCTCCTACCCAAATAATCCAAATCCAAAAATATCTAAACCAAATCCGAAACCCGAAACCATAAAATTTGGAGAATGTGTGCCAAAAAAAGATTGTCTAGATGTCGGAAAAAAAAATTGTCTACATTAATTGAGACATAAAAGAAAATTGACCACAAGTCCTCGTGCACACTCCGTCTCTACGTCTCTTACACAAATTAAGTTTTTTCAAAACAAATTTTGTAATGTTGACTAACATTACAACAATCACATAGACAGAGACGGCCTTTCCTAAGTCATTCACTCTTTGAAGTCATCCTTGTCATCTGCCGGAATCGGTTGGTTTCTCCAGAACACGGCGAGGCCGCTCCCGCCAAGCTGCAGAATGCCATTGAACATAATTAAACTTTGGGAAAATTTACATGTGAGCTTTTGTGAAATGGCTATGATAACTTACCGCCATACAGACGACACTGACTGCAGAAGGAACAGCGACGAGAGGGTTTGTGAAATGCTTTTGTGCAAGCAAGAATCCGAGCGCTGAACTCTGCGGTTTGCAAGATGTGAAGATTTTTAAAAATGCAGCCTTAACAAAGCAATAAAGCAATGTATATATGGTATATAGGAGAAAGCGACTTACTTGCATTCCACACTCTATAGAAATGGTACGAGAAGTGGACTCGCCGAAAGAAAACTTTGAAATCCAATAGCCAATAGCAAAGGCTGCAGCGTGAAGGAGTGCAACCGGGAGTATAAGTTGAGCTCCTTGGGTTCTCAAAACCGCTGAAACTTGTCCAATCTTTTCAGAAGAGAAAAGGGTAATAATCAATACCGATTTCAGTCTCAAAACACAATAAAAGAAATATCTCTGGACTCTGGTTATATGAACTACTTACTGGGCTGGCACAGAGAAGGGTGGTCAGAATGACTCCGATTAGAGGCGTCACTGTTATAATCTTCGACGTAAATTTAGGAAAGAACTCGTTGGCCAAAACTGTCGCACAATGCAGAAAAATACATTAGTCCAATAGTCCCTATATAGGCCAAATTCATTGTTCTGTAAACACTTAGCACGATACTTACCTCCAATTATAGTAGGCACCAACACGACTTGGAAAGTACTAACAGCAAGTCCCTGATATAAAAAAAAATGGATCCATAAGCTTTCGTTGTGGCGGACTGCGACTATCTTGTTATAGAGTTCTATTTTGCTTCTTCTACGTTAAATCATTCAATAACTTCTACTGAACAATGATGATTCATATTTAGGCTTTAAAAAAATGTATCTTATTAGCTACAATTACTGCAATTTTGAATGAATTGACTCAAAGTAGTTAAAGAAAACTCACAGCAGCATCAACAGGAACAAGCTGGCCAGCAAGAAGCTTAGTGAGAAGAGGAGTCATTATAATAGCCCCGATGGTTGAACACCTAAAAGTTGGAGAGCAGGTTATGTATAGAACATTTGAGGCCTCCGACCACATTTAAGAACGAAAAAAGGAAGATAGAGAAGTGAAAAAAGAAGTATACGTTGTCATGAGTACAGAGAGCGCTACGTTCCCCTTGGAAATGTAGGTAGCAACGTTAGACGCCTGTCCTCCAGGGCAGCATGAGACTAGGATAAGACCAGTCGCAAGAGGTGCCGAAAGCTTAAGAGTCTAATATACAAATACAGAAAAAGTTTGTATTAGTTGGCTCCTCAACAACCATCATCAACCAAATATTAATGTTCGCAAATGCACATAGCACAGGTCTATAGCAGTCCTTGCTGAGAAAGCCCTCAAAGAGTAAATGAGTATCTGAAGAATGGTTGATTCAAACTTTTCACGAAAAACACGATGTTTAAACATGCACACTTGAACATAAGTTATCAAGCAATAATTAAAGAAAATACCAATAACTCAACATATAACTTGGTTAAAGCAAATACAGCCTATAATGGAACCAGTATCTTCAGAAAAATAGAACGGCTGAAAGAAATAATCAATAAAAATTGCATAAGCATCAATTTCAGAAAAGAAAATAGAAGTTGATGTGATAGACATTACCATTGCAATGAGAAATCCTAGAATTGGCTTGATCATATATTGAGCAAGAAAACCAACACCCACCTGCAGGAGAAGGACTCTAAAATGTTAAAACAGGTAACATATCTACCAGAACAAAACAATAACACCAGTATTCAATGTCTCTCACCGTCCATGGATTCCGTAAACATCTTCTGAAATCCTCAAACGTAAGAGTTAAACCCATGGAAAGCATGAGAAATCCAAGACCTAGAGTAAAGAGATCTGTTTCCAACCATGTAACCTACAAAACTTAATCTATTAACCCCAAAAAACACAGATTCCTATAGATAAAACAATAACAAAGAAGCATAAAAACGCATACCAAAGACGGCTTGAAGATGCCAACAAGTGTTCCCAATATAACCTGCACAACCACACCACATTGCACCATTTCATTATCAAATGCATATAAAGTTTCAAACTTTCACCAAAGAAAGGTATAAAAATAAGTACCCAAAGTGGGAACAGTGTAGTTAAAAGCTCAATAATCTTCTCATATTGGCTAAGTTCCTTAGGACTGCTTTCAGGTACTTCACCTGATACACCTGTAGCAGCTTTACAAGCAACCCTCCTGAAAAAAAGTTACAATTTTTAATCAACCCATATCCTTAATTACAACTTTACCAAATCACAAATCAAATCCACAAATACCTCGAAGTGGCTTCAAGAGCAAAGACAGAGCTAATTGGTTTACTATTCTGAATCCTCAAACTTACTCCAGAGTTACTAACAGACAACAACTTAGGAAAATCTGAAACAACACCAAATGAATCAGCAAAGAGACTAGAGAAACTCTGAAACAAGAGAAGTTATAAAGGATAGATTTTTACCTAAGTGAGTTTGAGCTCTTGTTGTTGTAGGAACCAAAGAAGTGTTGAATCTGGTTTGACTTAATCTGCCATCTGTTGGCAAGATTCTAGAAATTGAGGCCATTTTGTAAATCGAAAGGGTTTTAGGAACTTGGCTGAATCAGAAAAGATGAGTTAGTGACATCTCCAAATAAAAAGGAAGCCAAAGGGTTTTGTGGAGTGTTGTGGAAGATGAGAGCCACACATTCTGATTCTCTTGCCCCTTTCATCAATAATCCTATCTGAAAAATATCTCACAACAATTTTGGATCAATTCTAGAAATTTCATCTCTCTCTCGATGTGGTTTTTTTTTTTTTTTTTTTTTTTTTTGGTCGTCACTCGCTCGATATGTTTTAAATCTTAAAGTATATCACTAAATCACTAATATATAGTTTTTCATTCAATAGTCTTACAAGGGATTTCACATGTTATTAAATCGATCATATGTTTTGATTACATTTTTTTGTCAACATTTTTTTTTTTTTTGACAGTTTTTTCTGTCAATATATTTTGATTGTAATTTTAAATTTATACTAGATAATTAGTTGTGCTAATGTACATGACAAATAAATTAGTAAATTTTTTATTCAATATGTAGAAAAGTTTTGTACTCAGATTTAACTGTAAAATTCAATATTAATATTTTAAAAGTAATTATTTTGGGCATAATTTTATGAATATTTAAATATGTTTGACTATAAAAATTAGAATAATATAATAGGAAATATATAAAATTTGAAAGGAAATGTGTTTGGCAATAAATATAGTAGAATTTTAAAAAAAAAATTATATGAAAAAATATGTAAGTAGGGCATTTAAGCAATAATAACTATATTCTAATATATACAATAAGGGTCGGAAAAACACATCCTAATTTGTCTTTCTGAGAGCCTCTAACTGTGCGGATTGAACGCATGTTTTAACGATGATTACATAAATTGCATATAGTTCACATCATATACATATATACCCCTCAAACTACGATAATTTGACTTGTATCTTACATGTAATCATCGACAGCTAGCCTTACTGGTCATTAAAGGTATATCTGAATATTCATGAGAAGATATATCATCAAGGATATAGTATCCATCCGATATGAGACACTCTTTTAAATCAGTATCCATCCGAGACATATTTGGTCTTCTTGTGGAACAAAGACTCGCGCTCACACATGACAATGCTATTTCAATTGCCTTCCAAACAAAACCAGTGTCATTTCCATATTCTCTCCAACAGATTGGACTTTACGAGTGACGACAGGAGTCGTCATGTCCATTTTCTCCTTTATTGTGTTCTATTAAAAACACAAGTATCCAGATTTAAAGCAAAATAATATTCAAAATCAAATAAAAGTGCAGCATAATTCATAAGTAATGTTTCTTAACACATTGAAAGACTTAGAAGCACCATAGAAGTCAAATCCAGTTTCCCCTCGCATTGTATTGTAGTCTCGGCCACAAAAAAATGCTGTATCAAAGTCATAGCTTTAAACTGAGACCATATTTTTAAACACAAGAAGAAGAGTAGGAACCATCATAAAGAAAGAACAACCTCGACTTGTGTAATCTCGTACTTATCTGTCCTACTTAGAATTCTAAAGTTCATTGTCTCGAGATCCGGAACTACAAGAAAAATTAAAGGTTTAACAAATAAAAGTGAACACAAAGATAACATTAAGCTACGAACTATAACCAGACATCAAAGCTTGTGTAACATTAAGCTAGAATATTTAATTGTTTATTACCGACGGCTCAATTTTTCTAGTACGATACCGTTTTGCCGGATCTTTCCGGTCTATATATCACACAAATAGGATTTTTGTTGTGAACCAATCGGTTTAATACGGTTTAGTACCGTTTGATTTTTCTTTTCTTATCCACATTCTTTTACAACTATACACTATATGGTTTAAAATTTTATGATTTTATCCATAACTTTTTATTGAAATGTTGTCAAGGTAACCCTTCGAATTTTTTTTCCAACGTTCATTCATTGAAATATGATGTATCCCTTGGTGACATGACGTTTATGTTGTCTATAAACTAAGTATTGGTGATTAATTAGTAATTTTTTTTTTCTTTCTATGCTCTCTTTTTTTTTTGGTCAAGTTTTATTTTGTATGTTCTCATAGGTCAGAATCTTATGCTTAATCTATTTACACGATACAAGAATTTTCGTTAATGATATCAAATCATTTTTGTCAAAGTGAAAACTTTGTACATGAATTTTTTTTATCACCATAGTCATTGGCCTTGATGCGTTTAATCTCTTATGTGTTGTTGTGTTAAATGACATGCTAAAGTATAATATATTTGTATGTAGATATTAATTTATTTTTTGATATTTTTTTTAATTTCATTTTAAGACAAATGGATGTAACACTATTGCTTATGTTTCTTTCATTATGCATCTCAGGTTCAAAGATTTTTTTCCTTTCAAGTTGATAGCTAAAATAATATAAAGAGATAACATCCACAAACACGCATCGTTAGGTACGAAAGACATAGACAATATCAAGAAATACACATCATTTTAACACATGTTTGCATTTCAATGAGGTAGTAGGCAGATAGATTGAACTTACTTACTCGAGATACTCAAGATTGAGTATTTCGTCTTCTACATCGTCATCCTCGTTGTTGTCTTGGAGGTAGATGTCGTTCACATGAACAACCATATAATGGACTATGCAGATATCCGGAAAATCGTCCTCGTTCCTGTAGGTGTGCCTAACGCGGTAGTAATCGTCGTAGTCTGGATGTGGGAGTTGAACGCAGGAATAGTTGAAATGACCTTGCATCACCTCTCCTCTGCTGCGAGAATAGTTTTTAGTTAGTCAAAGTTTAGGGATAAAGTAGATTGAGTTTAGGGATTTTACCAAAGCATAGCTCGCGCACAGTCTGAACCTTCCATTCGGAGGTCTCGGTAGAATCGTCCAGAAATTGGTGTCTTAGTACTGATTTGTTACGACTCGGTAAAGACCACCATTCGCAGGAACATTGAAATTAGAAATAAGTAAATGATCGATTTACTTTGATTCACGTGCTGCAGGTTAAGATCCTGGATATTGTGTGGCACATTGGGATTCCACCCTGCCATTCTCGGAGAGCTTGTGTGATGAGAGCTTCCGCTGATGCCAGTTGTTGAAGACGACACCGTCTCTGCCAATGCCGCCACAAAAAAAGAAAAGAACGCTCGTTTTGTAATTGCTTGCTATTTACTCTTTTTATCACTTCTGAATATATATATTTTTGGTATTGAATCTAAATATTTCCTTAGGAAAAATTTGAGTAGCTAAGATCGAAGTTTTCATTAATTTGGGATAAAGACATTTTTGAGACGCATTTCAATCAATTCGGGAAATCTCAAAAAAAAAAATTTATGAATTTTGGAATTATCTTTTAGATGATTAGATATTACCCGTTTGGGTATTGAAAACCATTCTTGAAATTATTTTCGATAAAGAAACATGACAAAAAATTTGGATGACGGTACATAAATTTCGGATAAAGAGATGCGCTCGAAAAATTTGGATAGCTAAAATTTATGATCCAAACTCTCACTAATCTACAATGTTTTGTGAAAACCGGATTGGAGATTGACTCGGTAATGTCATTGGATGGCTGGTCAAACCGGTTAAACCGACTAGATATTGGGGTTTTATTTGTAAAAAAGTTATATATATAAATTAGAAAACTAAACCTAATACATAAATAAATTTAAAAAATTCAAATAAAACATACAATAATCAGACAAAGAAAATAAACTAAAATCTTTAATATCACAAAATAATCATCATGCCAAAGAAACCAAAACATAGATTTCAAATTTTGTTAACCCAAATAAATGGGATAAATGAGAAGATTTTATAAATAAAAACATCCTAGTGGACTATTCTTTAAGGGTTGTCTTTATAAACCTACCTGTACTTATTGCTTTCTCAACTTTTCTACCCAAACTTTTCGGCTCTTCATAAAACTACCTAAACTAAAATTTTCTTCATAAACCAACATGTACTTTTCGTTTTATGTTTAAACCCGCCTCTCCAATTAATTTGGATAATTGAGATTTTTAGGGTTCTTTAAATTTTCAAATTAAACGTATACCAGAGCGAAATCGGATGATTTCAAATCGATTTCTTGATTCCAAATCGCATGGTTGCATATGGAGGATGAAATCGATTTTAAATCTTGAAGAACCCTAGAAATCGATTTGGCCCCAAATTGATTCTAATTTATCTTGAATATTCAATTTTATGTTTTCTAAACCAAACGACATCGTTTAAGTGATTGATTTTGGTTAGGTCACGGGTAGTCATCCGGATAAAGTCAAACGCGGAACAGTAATCGCGGATTATAAGTTTAATTTGAAAATTTGAAGAACCCTAGAAATCCCAATTATCCAAATCAATTGGAGAGGCGGGTCTATACATAAATCGAAAAGTATAGGTTGATTTACAAAGAAAAATTTAGTTTAGGTAGTTTTATAAAGAGCCGAAAACTTTGGGTAGAAAAGCTGAGAAAGCAATAATTACAGGTAAACTTATAAAGGCAACACATTCTTTAATTTACAATGTGGCTCTCGTCCTCATTTTAAATAATGCATATAAAAACTTTTATTCGAAGTAATATTTTCATGAACATAAAATTATAATAGTCATGATTATTTAAATACCATTTAAAAATTTAAAATTTCTTATTTTTCATTAAATAAATATCTCAAATTTCAAATTCAAAAAACTATTACTGATCAAAACTATGGATTTAATTTTATGAACCTGGTTTTGTCAGGGTTGGGCGGTTTTACCGGTTCAACTCAAATCCAATTTTTGGATCAACCCAGACTCAGCTAGTTTAACGAGTCCTGGTTGGACCAGCTCGGTCCAGTTTTCAAAAAAATGCTAATTTCGGTTATGGAAAATTTCGAGAGGGGTATTTTAGTTAATTCAGAAAATTTCATAAAATTTTGAGTAATTTTTTTGAAAATAGATCATACTGGGTAATTCACGTAATCCGCCTTATACTTTTTCTTTTTCTTATCCATTTGAATAAAAGAAATAGTCAAGGAAAAGTGAGAGGAAACACAAAAGTGACCAAAAGCTTAGTGGAGCTAACAACACCACACAATCACTTTTGGACCTCTGAGGGGTTTAGATACATCAAATGAGGACCCTGAATTTAACAAACCTCATGACGTTGAGACTTTTCAAGATCAAAATCCACTTCAATGACACATCTAATCAGCATTCCCAGATTAGGGATAGTTGGAATCATGTAGTGGTTAACAGAAAGATTTATGATCTAAACCCACATCTTTATAAATTCTAAGAAATCTTGAATTCGTATTTTATCCCATATATCCATAAATAGTATCCACTCATTGAAGGTATGTACTTCTTTTCCCAATATCTCTAACAATTTGTGCTCATATTTGATGAAATGGAATCGATTTCTAGAGAGAGAAAATCCATGAATTCTACCTACCTTCTTCATTTCCTTCGAATCCCCTATACTAGATCTGGCATCTTTTGTTGGCTTGGGTGGCTAGTTCTTCCACTTATACTCCTATATATGTGGTTGGTTTGCACTTATGTTAACTAATTACTTAGTTTGATCTAAGAGTTGTCTTTTATATCCTCATTCCCTTACAATTCTCATTATGTATATACCACTTCATATATTTTTTTACTAAAATCATTTACATGTTTCTAAAAAGACACATACATATTTATATTTTATAAATTGTCATCATCTGCATAATTCTTTTTTTTTCTCTCTCCTTTAAATAGTAAATAACATTTCTATCTAACCCATATATATATATATATATCTTATTAGTTTTCTTATAATTTTATTTCATTTATTATTTATACCGCTACAATGTCTTTCGTCGGTGTAATATTTTTAGCTCTCTATTAATGTACCACCATCTCTTAATAATAACTCAACAAAAAGTCAATTCAACAAAATGTCTTAGATGGGGCTTGTTGGGGTAAGCATTTACAGTGGACAGTAGTCATCGAAAATTCATGGGCATATCTAGTAAGCATTTCCGATTGTATATCCATTCCAGTATTTTCTTCTTTTTCTTCATCGCCCCTCTCTTTTTTCTTCTTTCCTTTCCTTAGTTTACCAGTCACACCTGAAATTCAATATATTCGTATATGATATTTTCTAGCAGCTATGTTATTATGAAATTTGGTTCGACTTTGTATTAATTTTTATCGCATATGAGTATAAGACATTAGTTTTTTTTTTTTTAATGGTTTTAGGGATTGAGCATTTGTTGGATAAAGGAAAGTTTTTGGAGAGCTAAATTCGAATATACCAACGAAAAAAAAAGAAGAAGATGAAGAATTCTAATATTTTCTCTATGTTTTTACTAAACCAAAACGATATTTGGTTGTCTTAATAAAGGATGATGTGCGTGAGAGACCTCTAACAAGTATTGTTGACCTCCACTTGAGTAATTTGTAAAATAACAAGATCAATGTTTAAGCAAAGGAGATATAAAACTAAACCGGGTTTTTATTAAACCAATAAATCAATGTTGAACAAACGAGTCTTAAAATGGAACCATAAAAATGGAAGATTTCAGTCAATACACCGTTGAGGATAAAGTATCTTTCATCATTCTGTCAACAAAACAATCAACTAAGTGTTTAGGAAGGTCTATAATAAGCAAAGCAATAACATATAATCATTAGGGAGAACACAAACAATGGCGCGTTGTGATGATTCATACCCGTTTAGAAAGATTGTTTTTGGAATTAAGGGGAAAAGAACCAAGTAACTTTTTTGATAACATTGATGCAATGTCGTGATCCAGTTTCATCGTAGTAACTTCTTCTTCAGATGCAATCTGTCTAAGAATAGAAAACTTCATCGCATAACATATTGACGCAGTCGGAAAACCCTAGGTTAAGCAAGCGCTAAACCTAGATTGATATCAAGTCGCTAGCGACGAACTTGATGATAAAACTCTGAAATCCACCAGAAAAAAGGTTTGGAATCCACCAGGAAAAGATAAAACTCTTTGTTCTTATTAATTAGAATCAAAAACATGTCTTGTAAATAACCTAGGATCTCTATATATATATATAGAATAAAACCAAAACATAAAATAGAAAACCCTAAACAAAATAGATTACATGAAATAAGTAAATATTAAAAAAAAAAAAAGTAAATTCCCTAAATTTCTCCTACATCACATATGCTGGGAAGGATATGGTGAACGCAATCAATTAACGATTGTGCATCCAATCTTCGCGGAGAATGAAGCAATGGAATGAAATCTTGGAAACAATTGATTAAGGCTCCAACATTCTCCTTCAATCTCCCAGAGACATGGGCAAAACCTATAAGAACCCGTAGAAAAATATTCAAGAAAATATGATACAAGCCATATACCAATAACATAAAGAAGACAGATGGCAAATACGAACACATACATTCTCTTGCAGCATCTTGCTGATACGCATGTAGCGTTTCATTCTGTAAAAGTCCCTACAAAAAAATGTAAAAAGAAACAGTTTTGAAAGAGAAAACAGAGCACATTCCCAGTGACAGTGAGTATTAAAAAAATCATTCAATCTTCTAACAAGCGAGAGACCAAAACAAACATTGTTAATGCTACTTGGAGAAAATGATTTTTCAGATACCTTTTTCTGTGATTCGGTGTTGCTCTCATCATATGGCAACAGCGACAGGCAATGTGTCAACCCGGAGAGAGCTACCTTTAGATTGCTTTTATCTTGCACATCAAAAGAATTAATTTGAATAATGATATCTTTGTAGTTTTCAAGAATCTGCAGCATCAAGTCGCACATGGAGATTTCAGGGAACATCTTGCAAGAATAAGTTGGAACTCTGTAATAATAGTAAGTAGACACACCTTTTCAGGATACAAGGAAAATGTAAGCGGGTAGTAGTCCATAACAAGTTTGAAAAAATCGAAAGCCATCAAACGAACATCAATGGATGAATTAGCCATAGGGAGAAATATGGATGGCATCAATGGATGAATTAGCCATAGCGAGAAATATGGATGGCATCAAACATGACACCATGAGTCCCTGGTTATTATCCTGAATAGATTATCACAAAAAAGAATACAACAATTTAGCTAGAAAATACATAATAATTACAAAAAAAAATTCAAAGAAGAGAAGACATACCTCTTGTTTACAAAAAGGAAAGATGCGAGTTTGAAATAGTTTATAAAAAGCTTGTCTAACTCTTAAGACACTGTATGATAGTATATTTATTTGACTGTAGCTCTGATGGATGACTTTTTAAAAGTTCTTGGATCCCAAGTAATGCATCTACACAGAACAAAAAGACCAAATTTGGTTCTCTTCTTCATATATTCTTCAACCACAAACATCTAATTAATTTATAATGAGAACAAAGAAAAGCTAAGTACTTTGGCGAACTTTAGCGTTGTGATGAGAAGTTTTGTGTAGAAGCTCCTGCAACGTCAAGCTTTTCTTACTTGTAGCAAAGCCATTCTTTTCTGCTGCCACACTTTGCTCAGGAATTATAATTGCTGCAAATAAGCAAAGCAATTTTGAGATAATAAATTTTAAAAAGTTCGAATTTTGAGAAAGCAGAGATATATATACCTTTGGATTTAATTTCTGTGTTAGTTGCATTCTTTGGTGGAGGTAATTTTCTTCCGAGCTTTCTCTTGATTTTCTGCAACATCAAGCCATCAATTATTCATCAAAAAACTTGAAGAAGAAGATTCATACGAAAATTCAACAATGTTAAAACCCTAAAAAAAGAACCTTGAAATCAATTTGCTGTTTCTTCTTTGCAGGAGCTTTGGAGCGAGCCATTAAGGAAGATGACTATTAAAGAAGATTCTGGATTAACGACGACGGCGTTGGGAAAAAAAAAGCGAAGAAGACGGCGTTGGGCGAAAAAGCTAAGAAGACGAAGAGCGAGAGGAGAAATGGAGAGAAAATAAGGGTTTTGTCGTTTTTTATTTTTCCCTTTTTTTTCTTTACATTGGGTTTGCCGGTTTAAGAGGTGATCCGGTTTAATACAATTTTTTTTTTGTATATGTTAAACTCTAGAGAGGTGTATTGGACTAGATATTTTAAAGGATTTATTTTAAGATTATAAATGAAAAATTACATGTTATTCAATTATTATGAAATTTAAAAATTCTAATGAAATCCAATATTATTGAACTAATGATATTAAAATCCACCTTACAATCCACTGTTAATGAAAACATTTTTAGGATTTGACTTTTAATGATTTTAAGAGATTTTGCTTAGATAAAATCACATAAATCTAAATATCATGGTTTGAGGTGGTATTTGAAAGGATATTTTTAATAGATCATAACTTTTTTAAAATCATCAAAATCATATTAAAAGTCACTAAAACTTAAATCACTCAAAATATATAGTCCAATACACCTCTTAGGATTGGGATAATAATTTGATTTTATTGCAATCCAGTTTTACAAATTCGATTTAGATGAATTGGAGATTTTAGGAATTTGATGATTTTTTGTCGTGAAATGATTTTTTGAGTTTACAATGGTTAATTATATGAGGGAATACAAACGCCACTAACAATTCCGTTCAATTCTGCTTCGTATACGATATAAACTAAATATACGATTCAGATTCGATAGTTTAAAAGAGACAAACAGAAAAGTTGGAATATTGTTCTGGATACCAAAATAATTTGGGTTTTAAAAAACTTTTCGAAATTTAGTTAAGATTTTTTTATGAAATTTTTCCATATATATAATATTATTACAATTATTTTAAAATTATTTAAAGATCAATTTACGCAAATCTAATTTTATGATTGTGAAATTGAAAATATCGTTAATAAATATTACTAACCATATTAAATTTGAATTGTATAATTTCTGAATATTATTTGTATGTAACATTTTAACTTTATATATTTAATAGGTAGCATTGTGGAGTAAAATAATAAAATGAAGATTTATCGATATTATAGTACTATATTAATTATATTTTAAATTTATTTTAATGTCGATCATAAGTCATAACCCATCCTGCTATATAACTTGTTCTGTAATATTTTAAAATTTTTATATAAGTTTTTTTTTTTAACACAACTTTTTTTTTTAGATTAAATAGAATTCAACAAATCAGATCTAATAGCCTCTGAAATACATGAAGAAATAACATAATGATAAATAAAATCATATACTTCAAATATTTGAGCTTTGGCTAATAGATCGGCAACTTTATTGACTATCCTCAGAGACCAAACAAACTCAGTAGTCAGTAGCATCAAACTTCCTAGCCCAATCATTAATTTCAGCAATCCAATTGACACTGTCAAAACTCCGAGACTGGCCAGGAATAAGCTTTACCAATATCTGACAATCACCTTCAAAGATGACTCGGCGATAGCCCTGAATCCAGAGATATTGCATAGCCAAAAGAAGTCTGTGGCATTCCGCTTCAAGCGATGTGTAGATACCGGATCCCGAACTGAAAATCGGGTCCAATCCTAGCCCAAGATAAAGGACGAATTGCTTTGGAAGGAGTCATCAGAGAGGAGTTCAGATAAAAAGAGAGCTCGGAAAGAGAGGACACGATGACAAAGGCCCAAGAGTCGAAAAACCCATAAGAGATTCAAATGTAGCTGTTACAACAATAAAGACGAGATCAAAACCGAAGCAATTAATGAAAATAATTGTAATAATTGCAATAAATGTGATTAATGTCCTAGGAATAGGGGTATAAATATAAGATGATCCCAATGTAAAAGGACACACAGAACTCTTGGCAATAATACTCATACTTTACATTTTTCTAGAGCAAATTATTGTCGATTATTATTTATCTCTTTTATTCCTAATTCATTAGTTTGAGTGTTGGATCATGAATCCACATTTTGGCGCTAGAAGGAGGGGAGATATAGTCTTCACTCACGTAATTCCTATCTTTGTGGTCATTGCTACATTCAAAAGAACAAATCATCATGTCTACTCACGGTATGGATACAGCAAACAACTCTGTGGTGGAGGCTCTCAATGCTTTGACCTAGAGATTCACTATGGTCGAGAATAACATTGCTACTCTCACCTCTGGTCAAGAGAATGTTTCAAAGAACTACGATACCGTTATTGCTCGCCTGGATTCTTTGGTTACTGCAATGACAACACCATCGGCGGTAATAGCCGCACCTTTGATTCCACCAACCAATCGGCAATCGCAGCTCGAAACTTCTGCGGAGCAAAATTCGTTACCTAGGAACCCTAATCCGACTCAGGGTAACAGAACTGAAACCCCTATCGACCTAACTTGTACGGATGACCAACAGGATACTCAGAACACGGCTATGCATTTACCTATTAATGCGATTCATATGAGTTCAGAATTCTTGGATGTGCAACGCGAGCTCAAAGAAATGCGAGCTAAATTTCACCAGGCTGTCAGCCAAGCTCTCGAAATCGATCGAGTTATCGAAGAAACTCGTCGAACTCCGTTCAGTTTGGAAATAGAAAATATTCGACTCAAGAATCCTCGTCGACTTAAGATACCTTCTTACGATGGGATAGGCGATCTTAGGAATTATTTGGCGGCTTTCCAAATCGCGGTTGGTCGATTCGACCTGGAGGAATGCGAGCAGGAAGCTGGCTATTGTAAGATATTTTCTGAACATTTGTTTGGACCAGCTCTGTTATGGTTCACCCAGCTCAAGCCTGAGTCTATAAAGAGTTTCAAAGATCTGTCTTCGGCTTTTCTCAAGCAATACTCAATGTTTATTGAAAAAGGAACTTCCGATGCGGACCTTTGGGTTTTATCCCAAGGACCAAATGATCCCATTCGTAAATATATTACGAAATTCAAGGAGGTTATTGCAAAGATACCGGATATATCTCATTCAACGGCGATCTCAGCTTTGAAAAATGGACTTTGGCACAAATCGAGATTTCGAGAAGAACTCATCATCAATAAACCAGATAGTATTCAAGATGCGTTGTTCCGAGCTAATAGCTGGATTGAAGCCGATGAAGATAGGAGGACTATCGCAAAAAAGTTCAAGAATAGGCAGACTTCTGCCAAAACAAAGAGTCAGCCTCCGAACAAGAAGTTCAAGCTCATAGTTTCTTACAGGTGGGAGGTCAGCATATCTGGGCCCGTAGGATGCATTGTGTCGCATGTTTAGCTTCCGCTTGCGTTTCTTGATTGTTGATTGATTGATTGGTTGATTGTTGTGCAATTGCTTGATGTGCGATTGCTTGTTGATTGGCTTGTGTTGTTGATTTGGGGTTGGGAGCGAACCGTAGAATTTTCTATGTGTTTTAGTGAGGCGTTCCGCGCTCACTGAGTAACCCTCGGGTTATTCATGATGCTACTTTTTGTGCAGGTAACCTTAGAAGCATCCAATAGAGCAAGACGAACACTAGGATAACCGGGGTTAGGTAGTTTTACGTTGCTTCTGTAAATGTACCTTTTAATATGTATTATTTTAAAATGGCCAACCGATAAACATTTGGTAAGAGATTTTTAAGTATGTAATTATAAGTAAGTAATAAAGTTGTATTTTCAGGATATAACCCATTGAGTGTCCGATGCTATAGATCCTTGTCCGGGACCGGCTCAACACTGGATTGTCGCGAGGGTTGCAAAGCCTAAGTGGTAGTCTAAGTGGGAAGGAATCAGGAATGACCCGTCAACGGTTAGTGATTCGTTCTGGTAACCACGTACGGGTCGTACTTGATTGCCTTCATGTGGCATCCTTAGGAACTCTTGGCTTGTCCAGCCATAGACATTTGTAACGCCCCTAGTTCACTCTATGACCGGACAAGTCAAGAGTTCCTAAGGACGTCACTTGAAGGCAACCGAGTACGACCCGAACTTGGTTACTAGAACGAATCGCTAACCGTTGACGGGTCATTCTCGATTTCCTTCCCACTCGTAATCTCCACTTAGGCTTGCCAACCCTCGTGAAGTACAAGTGTTGAGCCGACTCGGACAAAGTCTTATCAGTCAATTCCCGCAACCAAGTTTAACAAAACATTATTTATTCCACATTACCGAAGTACGTTACAAGAACCGTTACTTAGTCTTTAACATGGCCGGCCTACTGCCCAAAAGGTTACATAGTAAAAAGTAGTCATACTTTGTAAAGACACAAATCTACTCCGGCGTCCTAACGTCTCCACTCCGGCTAGTCCTTTCTACGGTTGCCTGCAAAACAAGTTGAGTCATGAGTAATCTAGTATTACTCAGTGAGTTGGATTCCTGCATGAAACAATACAACAACCCAATAACCCAATATCCGATCGGCCGATGCTCCCGTCGTCCGACGACCGTTCGTTCTAATCCCTAACTCGGTAAGTCCCTGTTTTCCTTATTTTCACATCTTGCCAAACACAAAAACTCAACTGACCTTTACCATTTTCTCTCAAACGTCCCACGGGTCCGAGGGCCATGCAAGGGTCACTACATTCTCCCCCCCCCTTAATAGAATTCGTCCCGAATTCTCTAAGGTTCGGAAGGGCCGGCTTCATCCTCCTCTGAGAAAAACTGTGGATACTTAAGTCGAAACTTCTCCTCATCCTCCCAAGTGACAACCTTCCGGTTCTGTTTGCCCCATGACACTCTAATTTGAGAAATTTCCCAGTTCTTAAGTTTCCTTATCCGTCTCTCTCCAATTTCTAATGGTCCTTTGGGGTAAGTGAGGTCGGTCCTTAACTCCTCAATCGGTTCCGACACAATGGCATTAGGGTCGGGTATATGTTTCCGGAGCTGCGACAAATGGAAAACCTTATGTAATCGCATTTCTTCCGGCATAATTAAACGATATGCCACCTCCCCAATCTGTTGGGAATGTCCTGAAATCATTCTTGTACTCACTCTAGACATAGTTGTTTGTCGAGATCAGACTATCATCTGATACTAGGTAATCATGACGCTTTGCTAGAAGCTTCTCATGACTAGTGAGTTATGAACTCACTACTAGTATCATTTGATCCTACAGGGTCACACACCTAAGCAAACAGGATGCACTTAAGCAAGGAATGTGTAAAGAGGGAAGGTGTCGATCGACACCAATAAGGTGGTGTCGATCGACACCAAGTGCGGACCGAAATAGAGATTTCGGCCCAATAACTTAATTCGTTCCGGCTCGGCCCGTGAACAATTGGGTCTTATCCCGTGCCTATATATAGGATATGAGGCACGAGATTTTGACCTAAGTTTTGTCTCCCCTCTCCAGTTAACACAGGTTCCTCTGCAAGATCTGATTCCAGGCACTAGCATCCCTGCAGATTCCTGTTTGTGCGAGTGTGGACTCCAGTAGAGGCGCAGCACTTGAGGCGCTTCCAGATCTCTATTACCTGATCCTATTCCGCTGCCAATCTCCAGGTATATCTGAGATCTCTTGATTCAAGTTTACAAACCCTAGATCCTAGGCTTCAGGAATTCTGTTAGGTTGTTAATAGAGATTAAAACCTGTTCAAGTTCCTTCAGTGGTATCAGAGCCTTAGGGTTTAACTGAATCGATCTAGCATGCTAATGAATTAGAGAATTCGAATTTGATACATGTGATGTATAGGATGATGCTAGATAAAAGGGACACGACCTTGCGAATGGTTAAGTCGGTTCAATTGGATTGAACCGGTTATCATGCTTGGTCGAAATCGATTTAAACCGGCTGATTGCGGTTTGGTGCGATTTGGTTGGTGTCGATCGACACAAATGTTGTATCGATCGACACTGACCGGTTATCGATACGGTTCAATTTGATTGACCGGTTATCGATCCAGATCAATTGGATTGACTGGTTATCGCAAATCGATTTGGTTGGTTGAGCATCGATCGACACCAATGAGGTGGTATCGATCGACACTAACCAATTGTCGAAATTGGTTCGGTTGGTTATTGAAACTGTTTCAATTGGATTGATCGGTTATAGCAGAAGAGTGTTGATCGATAATAGTATCGATTAGCCCTGGGCATAAAATCCGCAATCCGAAAATTCGATCCGATCCGATCCGAAATATCCGAATTCGAAACCGAATTGAATAGTCTTAAAACCCGAACGGATAATGAATTCTCCCATCCGAATAATCCGATCCGAATCCGATCCGATCCGAAATCCGAACGGTTTATCCGAAAATCCAAAAAAAATTAGATATTCAAAAATATTAGTTATAATTTTATATTCAAAAAATAGCAAATAACAAAAAATATTTGAAATAACCTAAATATATGACAAGTTTAAGTTATATTTGTTAAAACTATACAACTTTTCTAAAATATAACCAATTTTTTAAAAAATAAATGGAATTTTTAGTTTTTTTTTTCCCAAAAATCCGAACCGAATCCGATCTAAATGGTCATAAAAATCCGAACGGATAATGAATTATCCTATCCGAATTATCCGAATCCGAAAAAACCCGATCCGAATCCGATCCGAGTAATCATAAAATCCGAACGGATATTAAATTCTCCTATCCGAAAAATCCGAAATCCGAAATATCCGATCCGATCCGATCCGAAAATCCGAACGCCCAGGGCTAGTATCGATGCACTGTGCAGATTCTGGGTTAGCAAACCCGAGATTACATAACCGAACCAGATTTCACCCACTTCTTAGAGTAATTAAAACTTAATAAAGATTAATTGTTTTGATAAAATCTAAGCCTTCTTGACTGTGTATAAGATATACATCAAGATTAAAAGTTCAGTTCCTCAAACTAAATATCAAGTTCTCTTGATGTCTTCCCAAATCTAGTCAGCTGTCAAGACTCGTTTCATTGCGTGATAGGCTTGCAGTGCAAGTTATCTGCAGTTACATGAGTAAGGCAGTAGGTAATAGGTTGATGGGCTTGCAGTGCATGACATCAGCTATTACATGATTGATAGATTGGTTAACTTGAGTGGGCCATCAGAAGTTCTGGGCCCATAGACATCAGGTGGATAAAACATAGAGATGTTTTTATCCACAACCAAGAGTCATATTGGATATGATTAGCAAAGTGTTGCTTACCTAGATAGCTGAGATTTGGGTGACGGCCAGTGGCCCACTCAAGTTTTGGTGAAGTATGGGTCTTGGATCATTATATTCATTTGAGGAAACATTGTTTTGAATATAATGCGAGTTTTCTTAATTGTTAAGATTTCTCATTTCCTGAACGTCATAACTAAACCATTTTATTTTGATTTTCTAGTTATGTCTAAAACCCCTCATCAGAACTTTTTCTCGTTGCGATCTGTCCTTGAGAAAGACAAGTTAAATGGATCCAACTTCCTTGATTGGTATCGGAACTTGAGAATTGTTCTCAAGCAGGAGAGAAAGGACTATGTCCTTGAGAAAGTTCTCCCCGAGAAACTAAGGTCCAATGCCTCACATGCAGTATATGATGCTTGGAATAAGCATTACTATGATGTGGTCGATGTGCGTTGTCTGATGTTGGCTACCATGAACTCGGACTTGCAGAAGCAATATGAGAATGTGGCGTCGCCCATCGAGATGATCACTAGCCTGAAAGCGATGTTTCAGGAGCAGGTTCGAACTGAGAGATACCAGACGGTTAAATCTCTAGTTGAATGCAAGCTACCAAAGGATTCACCAGTAAGTCCTCACGTCATAAAGATGACGGGTTATATAGATAACCTGAGGAGACTGGATTATCCTATGAGCCAAGAGTTGGCTACTGACATCATTCTCCAGTCACTACCGTCAAGCTATGATCAGTTTGTTGTGAACTACAACATGAACAAGTTGACGAAGACGTTGACTGAACTGCATGGCATGCTCAAGACAGCTGAGCTTGACATTAAAAAGGGAAAAAGGTTTAAGAAACCTGGAAGAGACAATGGTAGAGGCAAGGCCATCCAGATTATGAATCAGGACAAGCCTGTGTCTTCTTGTAAGCCCAAGTCTGGCCTAACCGATGTTGAGAAGTGCCAGTACTGTGAGGAGCCAGGGCATTGGAAGAGAAACTGCAAAAGATACTTGGAAGATGCACAAGAAATTGAGAAGATGTACGGGACTTCTTCTCAAGGTATTTGTGTTATGGAAGTAAATGTTACTACTTCAAGTTCTACCTCAGGGGTATAAGATACCGGTTGTGGTGCTGATATTTGTACAAATATGCAGGCACGAAGCAACAGTAGAACGTTGGAGAAGGGACAAGTGGAATTACGCGTCGGGAATGAAGCAAGGGTTGTTGCATTGGCCGTAGGAAATTTCCATTTATAGTCGCCTTCAGGCTTGGTTTTAAGAATAGAATAATTGCTACTTTGTACCTGTTATGAACAGAGACGTCATTTCATTTTCTTGTAAGGATATGAATGATATTCATTTTGATTAAAGACAAATGTTGTTCTGTTGATCTTAATGAAATGTTCTATGGTAGCACCCCATTAAAGAATAGGTTTTATGTCTTAAACCAATCTATGCCTGTCTATAACATAAACACAAATCAGTTCTCTGGCGTTGTCATTTGGGCTACAGCGGATTCAGAAGCTCCATAGTGATGGGCTTTAGGCTCATTTGATTATGAATCATGTGAGAAATTTGAATCCTGCTTATTGGACTAAGTGACTATGGGCCCCTTTTTGACAAACCAGTTAAAAGGGCCTATAACTTATTGGGCCTTATACATAGAGATGTATGCAGCCCGATGAGCACCAGTGCTAGAGGATACTTTCGGTACTTCATTACCTTCACTGATAAGATCACTAGGTATGAATATGTCCATATGATGAGACAAAAATAGGAATCCTTTGAAAGGTTCAAGGAGTTCCAGAATGAAGTACATAATCAAATTGGCAAAAGTATTAGAGCTCTTCGATAAGATCGCGGAGGAGAATACTTAAGCCAAGTGTTAAGTGATCATCTGAGAGAGTGTGAAATAGTTTCACAGCTCACTCCTTCTAGAACGCCCCAATGGAATGGAGGTTCTGAGAGGAGAAATTGAACCTTATTGGATATGGTTCGATTAATGATGAGTCACACATATCTTCCATTATCCCTTTTGGAAAACGCTCTAGAAACGTCTGCGTTTACACTAAAATGTTCCATCAGAATCAGTTGAAAAGACAACACATGAGATGTGGATTGAAAATGTTCCAAGACTGTCTTTACTGAAATTTTGGGGTTGTGAGGCCTATGTAAAATGTTTACGATAAGATAAGCTCACACCCAAATCCAATAATGCTAATTCGTTGGTCGTCTTAAGGAAACCAAGGCTTACTACTTCTACAACCGTTCTGAAAACAAAATGTTTGTTGTTAAGAACTATGTTTTCTTGTGAAAGATCTTCTTTCCAAGAAGAACAGTGGGAGTAAAGTAGAACTCGAAAACGTTCGAGAATCACAGGATGGTATCGATCGACACTAAGGTAGTATCGATCGATACTAGGCTTTCACCGAAGAGGTAAAGCAGTAAATGGACCTACAAAGAGTTGTAGAACCTATACCTGTGGTGCCTAAAGTTCGCAGATCCGGAAGGATACCTCAAGATTTTGAGAAATAGGGATTTCTCGTGACCAATTGTCATGACTTGTTGATCATTGACAGTGACGAGGCTGCGAAATTTTGAAAAAGCAATATTGGGCCCAGACTCCGAAAAGTGGCTTGGAGCCGCTAGATCCAAGATGGGAATATCCAGATATTCAAAGCTAGGTTGGTGGCTAAAGGTCTCAAGCGAACTCATAGTATGACTATGAAGAGACCTACTCCTCAGACGCTATGCTTAAAACCATTCGGATTCTCCTAGCAACTGCCGTTTATCATGGTGATGAAATTTGGCAGATGGATATGAAAACAGTTTTCCTTATAGGAATTCTGGAAAAGGATGTGTACGTGACACAACCTGAGAGTTTCACTGATCCAAATAACGCTGGGAAGGAATGCAAGCTTCATTGATCTATGTATGGATTGAAGCAATCATCACGGAGTTGAAATAATCGTTTTGATGAAATGGTCAAAAGAGTTTGACTTCATCAGGAACGAAAAGGAACCGTGTGTTTACAAGAAGACTAGTGGGAGCGTAGTTGCATCTCTCGTAATGTATGTAGATGACATACTTCTTCTCGGAAATGACGTTTTGTTGCGTTAGTCTTTTAAGACTTGGCTCGGAAGTTATTTTTCCAATAAAAGACATGGGAGAAGCCGTGTGAATTCTTGGAATAAGAATCTATAGAGATAGGTTGGGTAAGCTAATTGGATCGTGTCAAGATGCTTATAGTGATAAGGTTTTGGACAGATTCAGTATGCGTGATTCCAAGAGAGGCCTTCGATGTCTAATGGCATTAATCTTGGCGAGACGCAGTGTCTTTAGACACTGGCTGAGCAAGAATGTTTGAATAGGAATCACAGGCGTATGCAGTGGAACCTATCATAGATGCCATGACCTGAACTCGTCCAGATGTTGCTTAAAGTGTTAAGCATGACGAGTAGATACCAATATGATCCATGTGAAAGTCACTGGACAGTTACCAAGAATATTCTCAAGTATTTGAGGAATACTAAGAATTAGAGTTTGGTGAACTGAGGAAGTAATGGTCTCTGTTGAGAGTAGTTAGACGGACAAAGACGATTTCCGGTAGGAAACTGGTTATGTCTTATGTCTATATAGCGGTGCGTTTTGTTGGAATGGGTTCCAAGCAGAGCACCGAAGCCTGCGGTTTGCTGGAAAGGGTTCCAGGCAGAGCACCGCAGCCTCTCCCACGACCTAAGCATGAGTTTCACCCTCTTGCTGTAGGTATTTGAGATATTAAGATATGATCTTGATTCTAGTGGGAGTTGTAATGGTTTGAGTTATGTTATGATGTTCATGTAGACATACTTTGGTTATGTCATGATGAAATTGTTTCATATATATTATTTGATTATAAGATAATTGAATAATAGTCCTAAAAGTAATTTATGGCATTTTATAGGTCATCAAGTTGAGGACTTGATCATGGAACCCTATAAGTGATAAATGACATAGATTATATTTAGTCCCTGGTCAAGGTCGTTAAAGTGGGACACTGACAACCGCGTGAGACTAGATTGTGAGTTGACTGATGACTAAGTTTCATGGAGTCATTAATAAGAGTATTAAAGTCAATCACATAGATATATGTTAGAGAACATATGATCGGACATGACCCGCTAATGAGAACTCTACAGGATAGTTATATAAGTGTCATGAGAGGTTCTCATTACGACTATAGAGTATAGTCCTTAGACCTGAGTTCATCATGATTTCTTGCATATGAATTGGTCCGCTTTGACTGTGTCAAACGTCAACCGTAACATGTGACTATAAAGGCATTGATTGGGTATATCATGAAGTGTGTGTAGGAACATGGATGGAACAAGATGGAATTTGTCCCTCCTATATAACAGGAGATAAATATCTCAGGGCCCATCGGAGATTTGATACTGAGAAATGCGTGGCCGCGCTCAAACGAGGTGAATGTCAGTCGTTTGTCTTATCAGTATAAATCAGAGTTCGATGAACATGGTATTGGTTGAATAAGGGTGACACGGTTCTTGCCTTATGCCATATCGAGATATAAAGACGAAGGGATTATGGGAATAGATGATTCCAGTACAAGTGGGAGATTGTTGGGAATGTCCTGAAATCATTCTTGTACTCACTCTAGACATAGTTGTTTGTCGAGATCAGACTATCATCTGATACTAGGTAATCATGACGCTTTGCTAGAAGCTTCTCATGACTAGTGAGTTATGAACTCACTACTAGTATCATTTGATCCTACATGGTCACACACCTAAGCAAACAGGATGCACTTAAGCAAGGAATGTGTAAAGAGGGAAGGTGTCGATCGACACCAATAAGGTGGTGTCGATCGACACCAAGTGCGGACCGAAATAGAGATTTCGGCCCAATAACTTAATTCATTCCGGCTCGGCCCGTGAACAATTGGGTCTTATCCCGTGCCTATATATAGGATATGAGGCACAAGATTTTGACCTAAGTTTTGTCTCCCCTCTCCAGTTAACATAGGTTCCTCTGCAAGATCTGATTCCAGGCACTAGCATCCCTGCAGATTCCTGTTTGTGCGAGTGTGGACTCCAGTAGAGGCGCAGCATTTGAGGCGCTTCCAGATCTCTATTACCTGATCCTATTCCGCTGCCAATCTCCAGGTATATCTGAGATCTCTTGATTCAAGTTTACAAACCCTAGATCCTAGGCTTCAGGAATTCTGTTAGGTTGTTAATAGAGATTAAAACCTGTTCAAGTTCCTTCACAATCCGCTTCTCTATTTGATATGGACCAATGAACCGTACGGCTAGTTTCCCCACTTTGCCGAAACGATCCTTGCCTTTTTGTGCCGTGACTCTGAGATAGACCCAATCTCCCTCCTAAAATACTACCTCTCGTCGTTTTCGATTCGCATACTTCTTCTGCCGATCTTGGTCCTTCTTCATATTCTCTTGAATCACACGAACCTTCTGATTAGTTTCATCCACAATCCTATGATCAAACTGAGTCTCACTTCCAATGTCGGACCAACACAATGGCGTGAGACATGGTCGTCCATACAATGCTTCGAATGGTGACATCCCAATACTAGAGTGGTAACTATTATTGTAAGAGAATTCAATCAACGGTAGGTTACCTTCCCAATCTGTCGACCATTCCAAAGCATATAGTCGGATCATGTCCTCTATGGTCCGGATGGTTCTTTCCGTTTGCCCGTTGGTTTCCGGATGGAATGCCGTACTCATAAACACATCCGTCCCCAAGGCTCGTTGTAGATCTTGCCAGAAGATCGCCGAGAACTTCGGGTCTCGATCTGACACAATGTTAGCGGGTATCCCATGTAGCCGCACTATCTCATCAATGTACTTCTCAGCTAGTACCGGAGTCTGATCCGTACTTCGAATAGGCACCAAATGAGCGATCTTTGTCAATCGATCAACTACTACCCATATTGCATCAGTGTTCCGTCCTGGCCGTTTGGGCAATCCCGTAATAAAGTCCATTGAAATGGATTCCCATTTCCAAGTGGGAATAGGTAAGTTATGTAACAAACCTGCCGGCACTTGATGTTCTACTTTGATTCTTTGACACGTATCACATTGACTTACCCACTTGGCCACCGCTCTCTTCATTCCTGGCCAATGATAGTATCTTCTTACGTCCTTATACATCTTAGTACTCCCAGGGTGAATACTTCGCGTCGAATTATGAGCAACCTTTAGAATCTCTTGTCGTAATCTGACCCGATCCGGTACTGTAACTCTTCCTTTGAGCATCAACGTCCCATCATCCACGAGATGGTACCCACTCGGGTTAGGCCCGATCGAATTTCGTAGATCCTCTACGATAGTCTTCAACCCTTCGTCCTTCACTTGTTCCCTCCGAATCCTTCTCAACAAATGAGCTTGCGTGACCGCTTGTAGTCCTAGCGGTGCACTCGATTCCCCTTCTATAGCACATAATTCCACCTTTCTGAATTCATCCGTAAGAGCCTCTAGATCTTTCTCCACATCCATCTTGACCTTTCTCCGACTTAATGCGTCTGCAACCGCATTAACCCTACCCGGATGGTATTGAATATTCAAATCATAGTCAGCCAAAAACTCTACCCACCTCCGTTGTCGTAGGTTAAGATCCGGCTGTGTAAACAGATACTGGTGATCGGTGAATACTTGCACTTTCTCACCGTACAAGTAGGACCTCCAGATCTTCAATGCAAACACAACGGCGGCCATCTCAAGGTCATGAGTCGGATAATTTTCTTCGTGTTTCCTTAATTGTCGAGACGCATAAGCAACCACTTTATCCCCTTGCATAAGAACACATCCTAATCCTACTCTCGATGCATCAGTATACACGGTATACTGTTGACCTGCATCGGAGCCGTAGTTAATGCCTCTTTCAATTTAGAAAACGCTTCTTCCTCTTTGTTACCCCAAACAAATGTTACGCCCTTCCCGGTTAGTTTGGTCAATGGTTTGGCGACAGCAGCAAACCCTTTTACAAACTTCCGGTAATTCCCGGCCAAACCCAAGAAACTTCGTACTTCCGTGACTGCCATAGGTCGTGGCCACTCTCTTATAGCCGAAATCTTGTCCGGATCCGCAGACACTCCTTTCTCCGAAACCCGATGTCCTAGGAACCCAATCTCACGTTGCCAAAACTTGCATTTCGGGAAGATGTGAAAATAAGAAAAACAGGGACTTACCGAGTTAGGGATTAGAACGAACGGTCGTCGGACGACGGGAGCATCGGCCGATCGGATGGATCGTAGGCCAAACGACCCGTCGGAAAAGAGTAAAATAGTCGAGGTCGATGAATATTTATAGAGGAGCGAGACTTGGAGCCGAAGTCTCATTACTTGGAGCCAACTCCATTGATCTCGCCAATTGTCATCATCATATGTGGGGGAGATTCACGTGTCGGAATGGTTGCATCCGACGGTGACACCTGTCGCCCACGTGTCGCTGTGGCGGACACTTGTCGTCACTTTCCGTCCCATGACGACAAGTCACCCGACCATGCAACGTCACTTCCGCCTATAAATAGACGACCTTAGTCCCATTTGTAGAACTTTTTGGAGACTAAGGCGGGAGAGAAGCGTACGGTTGGGCATAGTGGCCGTAAGACCGGGATGATCGGCGGACGTAGCGACAGACAGACGGACAGTGACGAAGGGACGGTGCGATCCAAAAGAAACGCAAGCGTTCCAGAGATCTGTTTAGTACAGTGAGTTGGTTCGACCCTTAGTGATTTATATTAAGTTAGATGGTCTTTTGGGTTGAATGCGGTTTACTCGAGAGAGAAATGGAGAAAGGAAATCCATGAATCTTGAGTAAACGCATGTGGTTATGTTGAGTTTCGTACAGAGGATGAGTAGCTTCATACAGTTGTGCATGCAACGGTTCATGCAGTTTCATACAGTTGATGCTTGTGGTTGTTTCGTACAACTTCTTGCAGTTTCATACAGTTGATGCATGTGTAATCCTTTGTGGTTTCATGCGAGTTTCTTACAGTTTCTTACAGAGGTTGGTCTAAGCGGTGGTGTTTAATGACGCAAAGCTTGGTAACCAATTGTTGAGGTGTGTCTATCTCCCAGTTTCATACAGTGCCGTGCGCATTCAGTCTCTATCGGTGCGTACGAAGGATATGGTAGGACTGGGTTCGCAACCTTGCCTATGTCGTTACCCGGCAGGGTAACACTTGGTCGATGGTTGTTGCCTTTGTGGTAATAGCCTAGACAGTTTCTTACAGGTGGGAGACGGCACATCTGGGCCCTAGGACTTATGGAGTCTTGATTACAATCGTTATCGGTTATTGATGAGTGTTGAGTGTGGATAATGAGACTATGTATATGTGTGTTGATTGGGGTATTGGGTTGTTGTATTATTTTATGCAGGAATCCAACTCACTGAGTAATACTAGATTACTCATGACTCAACTTGTTTTGCAGGCAACCGTAGAAAGGACTAGCCGGAGTGGAGACGTTAGGAAGCCGGAGTAGATTTGTGTCTTTACAAAGTATGACTACTTTTTACTATGTAACCTTTTGGGCAGTAGGCAGGCCATGTTAAAGACTAAGTAATGGTTCTTGTAATGTACTTCAGTAATGTGGAATAAATAATGTTTTGTTAAACTTGGTTGCGGGAATTGACTGATAAGACTTTGTCCGAGTCGGCTCAACACTTGTACTTCACAAGGGTTGGCAAGCCTAAGTGGAGATTACGAGTGGGAAGGAAATCGAGAATGACCCGTCAACAGTTAGCGATTCGTTCTAGTAACCAAGTTCGGGTTGTACTCGGTTGCCTTCAAGTGACGTCCTTAGGAACTCTTGACTTGTCCGGTCATAGAGTGAACTAGGGGCGTTACAAATGTGGTATCAAAGCATGGTTCATGATGCTAGCAGGACCCGTGGTTTTCAAAATGTTTTATCGAGTAAAAGAGTCGTAAAGACACTTAGGGTAATCCGGAACGTTTTCACTAGTTAGGGAGAGAATTAAGTAACCCTGTTGATTGGATGCAGATGTCTGGTCAAGGATCCGAAGGGAGTTACGCGGGTGGTTTTGTGCCAGAGTACAATCTTGGGGATCAGCCGTATGATTATGATAATTGGGAGTCACCGCTTGGTAACGGGTATGGAAATGGGTATGAGTACGATTCTGTTGGGATGGGCGATATGGAAGATGAACGTCGTCACTCGACAGAAACGCGACAATACGAGCCAGTATGTCGGTCACCCGAACGAAGAGATTCACCATTTCCACCGGAGTTTCAGCCGAGGTATGCTCCTAATCCACCAGCTGCACCCGAGGCAGTACAAACCCTGAATGTGGTACAAGATCTATTGCGCCATATGATACAGCAACAACAGGTGCATCAAGAACAACAACAAGAGACGCCCTCGGCTAAATTTATGAAGTTAGTAAAGATGATGAAGAGTCTAGGAATACAGAAGTTCGAAGGAAAGGTGGATACGATGGTGGCGGACAAGTGGATACGAAGGTTGGAAACGACTTTCGAAATCTCCAAGTGTCCAAGGGAGTTTAAGAAAGAGATTGTGGTACACTTTCTGGAGGATCACGCTAGAGCTTGGTGGGAAAGTGTGATAACTCAGTACCGCTACCAACAGGTCACATGGGATATATTCAAGAGGGAGTTTGAAAAGAAATACTTTCCACCGGAGGCACGGGATAGGATGGAACGTCAATTCATGAGACTAGAGCAAGGAGAGTTAAGTGTCAGAGAGTATGAGCAAGAGTTTATGCGACTAAGGAGGTATCTTTATAGTGGACGCGATGACGAGGCTTCGATGGTATGAAGGTTCCTTGCTGGACTACGACCTGAAATCGCGGGACGGTTACAAGCGGTTACTTACCCGCATGTGAACGAATTAGTCGAGAGGGCTGTAAACGTTGAAGAAGGAGTAGCAAAGGAGAAAGAAGTGTTTGGTAAGGAAGCCAAGGCAGCAAGTGCAACTAATCAAAAGAAGAAGGAGGAAAAGGGTAAGAACGTTAAGAGCGGACGGAGCCAAAGCTATGTCGGGCCAGGAGAACGTGGGCCAGTACAACGGTCTACGCAAGGGAATCGACCGGCACCGGCTAGAGCGGTGGAAGAACCACCGGCTAAGCGGCAAGCTACAGCTGGGAGAGTAAATGCCCTAGATGTAGAAAACCTACCTGAACCACCAAGACCCCCGGCAGGTCCCATAACAGGTAAGTTTGGGTTCTAAACTTGCTCGGTCTTGAGTTGTGTGATTGTGTGAATGTTTGCTTAGTTATTATGTTGCTTGTGTTAGGAACATTACTTGTGGGAGGTAAGCCCACTCATGTATTGTTCGATTCGGGAGCTACACATAGTTTTGTGGCTCTTGATGTGGTTGAAAGGTTTGAGGGAACTCCCGAGGAGAGGGAGGTGAGTGTGCTAGTGCATACTGCGGGAGAGCAGTCCCTGCAAGCACAAAAGGTATTGGTAGAAGTGCCGATAAGTATCCAGGATAGGGAACTACCGGCCAATCTACTAGTGGCACCATTACGAAGATACGAGGTTATCTTAGGAATGGATTGGTTGTCAGAGTTTCGAGCTCATTTAGATTGTGGAAAAGGACGGGTAATGTTTGAGGGGCAAGGTCAGCCGCCGATGACTTATACCGGAATTTGTGCTAGTAGAGTTGCGTCATTTGTGACGGCTTTACGGGTCGAAGATTTGTTGGAGGACGGAGAGGTGTATCTCGTCACTTTGACAGCAATTGGAGGGGAATCTAACCAGAGTATGGGAGTAAAGGATATACCTGTGGTGAAGGAATACGAGGACGTATTTCAACCTTTGGAAGGGTTACCACCACCAAGGAATCAATCCTTTACGATAAACCTCGAGCCGGGAGCCGCTCCGATAGCTAAGGCACCATATCGTATGGCTCCGACAGAGTTAGCGGAGTTGAAGAAACAATTGGAAGATTTGCTTGAGAAAGGATTTATACGGTCGAGTTCGTCACCGTGGGGAGCTCCGGTGTTATTTGTCAAAAAGAGGGATGGTAGTATGCGTTTGTGTATTGATTACAGAGGGATCAATAAAATCACTATAAAGGATAAGTATCCACTTCCTCGGATAGATGAGTTATTGGATCAGTTACGGGGAGCAAATTGGTTCTCAAAGATCGACTTAGCTTCTGGATATCATCAAATACCCATTCCGGAGTCGGATATCATGAAGACTGCTTTTCGCACGAGGTATTGACACTTCGAGTACGTGGTAATGCCTTTCGGACTTACCAATGCTCCAGCAGTTTTTATGAGGTTGATGAACGAGGTATTTCACGATTACTTGGATAATTTTGTGATTATCTTCATCGATGATATCTTGATTTACTCGCGGAGTGCGGAGGAACATCAAGAGCATTTAGAGAAAGTAATGAATCGGTTGAGAGAGCAACGTTTGTTTGCCAAATTTAGCAAATGCAAATTTTGGCAACGTGAGATTGGGTTCTCATGACATCGGAATTCGGAGAAAGGAGTGTCTGCGGATCCGGACAAGATTTCGGCTATAAGAGAGTGGCCACGACCTATGGCAGCCACGGAAGTACGAATTTTCTTGGATTTGGCCGGGTATTACCGGAAGTTTGTAAAAGGGTTTGCTGCTGTCGCCAAACCATTGACCAAACTAACCGGGAAGGGCGTAATATTTGTTTGGGGTAACAAAGAGGAAGAAGCGTTTTCTAAATTGAAAGAGGCATTGACTACGGCTCCGATATTGTCATTGCCCGAGACATGTCAACAGTATACCGTGTATACTGATGCATCGAGAGTAGGATTAGGATGTGTTCTTATGCAAGAGGATAAAGTGGTTGCTTATGCGTCTCGACAATTAAGGAAACATAAAGAAAATTATCCGACTCATGACCTAGAGATGGCCGCGGTTGTGTTTGCATTGAAGATCTCGAGGTCCTACTTGTACGGTGAGAAAGTGCAAGTATTCACCGATCACCAGAGTCTCAAGTATCTGTTTACACAGCCGAATCTTAACCTACGTCAACAGAGGTGGGTAGAGTTTTTGGCTGACTATGATTTGAATATACAATACCATCCGGGTAGGGTTAATGCGGTTGCAGACGCATTAAATCGGAGAAAGGTCAAGATGGATGTGGAAAAAGATCTAGAGGCTCTTACGGATGAATTCAAAAAGGTGGAATTATGTGCTATAGAAGGGGAATCGAGTGCATCACTAGGACTACAAGCGGTCACGCAAGCTCATTTGTTGAGACGGATTCGGAGGGAACAAGTGAAGGACGAAGGGTTGAAGACTATCGTAGAGGAACTACGAAATTCGATCGGGCCTAACCCGAGTGGGTACCATCTCGCGGATGATGGGACGTTGATGCTCAAAGGAAGAGTTACAGTACCGGATGGGGTCGGATTACGACAAGAGATTCTAAAGGTTGCTCATAATTCGACGCTAAGTATTCACCCTGGGAGTACTAAGATGTATAAGGACGTGAGAAGATACTATCATTGGCCAGGAATGAAGAGAGCGGTGGCCAAGTGGGTAAGTCAATGTGATACGTGTCAAAGAATCAAGGTAGAACATCAAGTGCCGGCAGGTTTGTTACATAACTTACCTATTCCCACTTGGAAATGAGAATCCATTTCAATGGACTTTATTACGGGATTGCCCACACGACCAGGACGAAACAATGATGCAATATGGGTAGTAGTTGATCGATTGACAAAGATCGCTCATTTGGTGCCTGTTTGAAGTATGGATCAGACTCCGGTACTAGCTCAGAAGTACATTGATGAGATAGTGCGGCTACATGGGATACCCGCTAACATTGTGTCAGATCGAGGCCCGAAGTTCTCGGCGATCTTCTGGCAAGATCTACAACGAGCCTTGGGGACGGATGTGTTTATGAGTACGGCATTCCATCCGGAAACCAACGGGCAAACGGAAAGAACCATCCAGACCATAGAGGACATGATCCGACTATATGCTTTGGAATGGTCGACGGATTGGGAAGGTAACCTACCGTTGATTGAATTCTCTTACAATAATAGTTACCACTCTAGTATTGGGATGTCACCATTCGAAGCATTGTATGGACGACCATGTCGCACGCCATTGTGTTGGTCCGACATTGGAAGTGAGACTCAGTTTGATCATAGGATTGTGGATGAAACTAATCAGAAGCTTCGTGTGATTCAAGAGAATATGAAGAAGGCCCAAGATCGGCAGAAGAAGTATGCGGATCGAAAACGACGAGAGGTAGTATTTGAGGAGGGAGATTGGGTCTATCTCAGGGTCACGGCACAAAAAGGCAAGGATCGTTTCGGCAAAGTGGGGAAACTAGCCGTACGGTTCATTGGTCCATATCAAATAGAGAAGCGGATTGGGGAGGTGGCATATCGTTTAATTATGCCGGAAGAAATGCGATTACATAAGGTTTTCCATGTGTCGCAGCTCCGGAAACATATACCCGACCCTAATGCCATTGTCTCGGAACCGATTGAGGAGTTAAGGACCGACCTCACTTACCCCGAAGGACCATTGGAAATTGGAGAGAGATGGATAAGGAAACTTAAGAACCGGGAAATTTCTCAAATTAGAGTGTCCTGTGGCAAACAGAACCGGAAGGTTGTCACTTGGGAGGATGAGGAGAAGTTTCGACTTAAGTATCCACAGTTTTTCTCAGAGGAGAATGAAGTCGGCCCTTCCGAAACTTAGAGAATTCGGGACGAATTCTATTAAGGGGGGGAGAATGTAGTGACCCTTGCATGGCCCTCGGACCCGTGGGACGTTCGAGAGAAAATGGTAAAGGTCAGTTGAGTTTTTGTGTTCGGGAAGATGTGAAAATAAGGAAAACAGGGACTTACCGAGTTAGGGATTAGAACGAACGGTCGTCGAACGACGGGAGCATCGGCCGATCGGATGGATCGTAGGCCAAACGACCCGTCAGAAAAGAGTAAAATGGTCGAGGTCGATGAATATTTATAGAGGAGCGAGACTTGGAGCCGAAGTCTCATTACTTGGAGCCAACTCCATTGATCTCGCCAATTGTCGTCATCATATGTGGGGGAGACTCACGTGTCGGAATGGTTGCATCCGACGGTGACACCTGTCGCCCACGTGTCGCCGTGGCGGACACTTGTCGTCACTTTCCGTTCCATGACGACAAGTAACCCAACCATGCAACGTCACTTCCGCCTATAAATAGACGACCTTAGTCCCATTTGTAGAACTTTTTGGAGACTAAGGCGGGAGAGAAGCGTACGGTTGGGCATAGTGGCCGTAAGACCGGGACGATCGGCGGACGTAGCGACAGACGGACGGACAGTGACGAAGGGACGGTGCGATCCAAAAGAAACGCAAGCGTTCCAGAGATCTGTTTAGTACAGTGAATTGGTTCGACCCTTAGTCATTTATATTAAGTTAGATGGTCTTTTGGGTTGAATGCGGTTTACTCGAGAGAGAAATGGAGAAAGGAAATCCATGAATCTTGGGTAAACGCATGTGGTTATGTTGAGTTTCGTACAGAGGTTGAGTAGCTTCATACAGTTGTGCATGCAACGGTTCATGCAGTTTCATACAGTTGATGCTTGTGGTTGTTTCGTACAACTTCTTGCAGTTTCATACAGTTGATGCATGTGTAATCCTTTGTGGTTTCATGCGAGTTTCTTACAGTTTCTTACAGAGGTTGGTCTAAGCGGTGGTGTTTAATGACCCAAAGCTTGGTAACCAATTGTAGAGGTGTGTCTGTCTCCCAGTTTCATACAGTGCCGTGCGCATTCGGTCTCTATCGGTGCGTACGAAGGACATGGTAGGACTGGGTTCGCAACCTTGCCTATGTCGTTACCCGGCAGGGTAACACTTGGTCGATGGTTGTTGCCTTTGTGGTAATAGCCTAGACGGTTTCTTACAGGTGGGAGACGGCACATCTGGGCCCTAGGACTTATGGAGTCTTGATTGCAATCGTTATCGGTTATTGATGATTGTTGAGTGTGGATAATGAGACTATGTGTATGTGTGTTGATTGGGGTATTGGGTTGTTGTATTGTTTCATGCAGGAATCCAACTCACTGAGTAATACTAGATTACTCATGACTCAACTTGTTTTGCAGGCAACCGTAGAAAGGACTAGCCGGAGTGGAGACGTTAGGACGCCGGAGTAGATTTGTGTCTTTACAAAGTATGACTACTTTTAACTATGTAACCTTTTGGGCAGTAGGCCGGCCATGTTAAAGACTAAGTAACGGTTCTTGTAACGTATACTTCGGTAATGTGGAATAAATAATGTTTTGTTAAACTTGGTTGCGGGAATTGACTGATTAGACTTGTACTTCACAAGGGTTGGCAAGCCTAAGTGGAGATTACGAGTGGGAAGGAAATCGAGAATGACCCGTCAACGGTTAGCGATTCGTTCTAGTAACCAAGTTGGGTCGTACTCGGTTGCCTTCAAGTGACGTCCTTAGGAACTCTTGACTTGTCCGGTCATAGAGTGAACTAGGGGCATTACAAATGTATGATATCCAAACACGAGTCCGAAGAGAAGTTAAATTTATACATTTCGGTATCCAGCCATTCAATTAGCGGCGATATAGTCCGACACGATCGTGGCGAGCAGAAACCGATTTATTACGTCAGCAGAACTCTACTCGATGCAGAAACTCGTTATTCTATGATGGAGAAATTAGCTCTCGCAGTAGTAATGTCAGCTCGCAAGTTGCGACCATACTTTCAATTCCATCCGATTTTGCATAGTCCGGGGCAATCGGGAAGACTCGCTAAATAGGCAATAGAACTAAGCGACTACGACATAGAGTACAAAAGCAGAACAAGTGCGAAGGCACAAGTTCTGGCGGATTTCCTAACTGAGTTACCAACTACAGACTCGTTGGGACAAGTTGATGGAAACATGTGGAGACTGCATGTGGATGGATCCTCATCAAAACATGGTTCAGGGATCGGTATTAGACTTGTTGCACCTGGAAAAAAAATAATTCAACAATCTTTTCACCTCGTTTTTCCAGCGTCAAACAGCGAAGCGGAGTATGAGGCCTTAATAGCTGTAATTCGTCTTGTAACAAGTATGGATGTCGAGGAAGTTACGGTTTATTGTGATTCTCAGCTCGTAGTCAACCAATTCAATGGAGAATACGAAGCAAAATATCAACGAATGGAAGCATACCTGCACTTAGTCAAAGAATTAGCCGTAAATTTTAAACATTTCGAGCTTGTACGAATTCCCCAAAGTGAAAATACTTCGGCAGACGCGCTAGCAGCCTTGGCTTCCACCTCGGATCCATATCTCAAAAGGGTCATTCCGGTAGAAAGCATTTTGTCACCAAACATTCAGATAAAAGACCAAGTAGCAGTTGTTACACGGTCTAAGTCAAAAGCAAATCTGAACAACCAGACAGAATCACTTCCAAACAAGAGAGATCGGAGGAATCCTATTTCGCACACACCAGGGTAAAAATTGAATGACACATCTGAATCGCGTGACGACAATGAAGAAATAGCTGATACGGAAGTAGCAGAAGTCGATACTTCGGATATAGCACCGGCACCAAAGCAACAGCCTCGGAAAACATAGTTCGATGCTTCACCCGAAGTCTGGGGGAGCG
Source organism: Erysimum cheiranthoides (assembly GCA_011420285.2). Classification (NCBI taxonomy): domain Eukaryota; kingdom Viridiplantae; phylum Streptophyta; class Magnoliopsida; order Brassicales; family Brassicaceae; genus Erysimum; species Erysimum cheiranthoides. The sequence goes on from CM022182.2 coordinate 8,264,915, forward strand.
ATTGGAGAATTCCAATTCAAAGATATATTGAGTTCGGCGAGCTCCCCGAGGGAAAATGGAAAGCTCGAAAGCTACGCATACAAAGTGTAAAGTACTACCTGATTCGAGGAGCACTGTAGAAACAAAGACTGAGTGATCCGAGGAAACGGCTATTTTAATAGGTGAAACTCACGAAGGGTTATGTGGAAGCCATTCATCGGGTCGGACAATGGCGTTTCAAATGAAACGTCAAAATATTATTGGCCAACAATGGTGACAAATTGTGAAAAATATGCCCGATGATGTAAAAAATGCCAGCAGCATGCGCCTTTGATACATCAACCCTCAGAACTCTTGTCTTCAATCATGGCCCCTACCCATTTATGCGCTGGTCAATGGACATCATCGGTCCATTGCACCGATCAACTAGAGGGGTCCAATTCTTACTTGTCCTAAATGGGTCGAGGTTGAAGCCTACATCGCAATAAAGGACTCGTAGGTTAAAACCTTTCTATGGAAGAATATTATTTGTCGACATGGGATACCATACGAAATTGTGACCGACAACGGTTCGCAATTCATCTCGGTAGACTTCGAGAACTTTTATTCTTCCTGGAAAATCAAAATTAGTTATTCTACACCAAGATATCCACAAGGAAATGGCCAAACCGAAGATACCAACAAAAGTATCCTGTCAAACTTAAAGAAACGTTTGATAGCTTACAAGGGAGGGTGGTGATGGGGCTGGATTAGTAGCCTCATTGGGTTTCACCTAAAAGATAGGTTTTAACCTTCAGCAAAACAAATAAAAAGGTCGCAAGTGCACAACCAATCTACTGCAGTACTTAGGGTATCGATCCACCCGAGGAAGTTGTGACTGGTTTAAACTCTAAGACCATACACAACGGCGTAACCGATGGCCGAGTGTATGTAATTAAATAAGCGAAAAAAAGGAAACAGTTGTGTTAGACCCGAAACACGGGTGTTAAGTTACACTCGGGTGTAACATGTACGTGGCATTTTCTGGTTGGTGGAGAATTTTTTTTATTGCTGAATTAATTAATTACTTCTCCTTTACAAAAATAATTACTTCTCTTTCCTTCGATCATCTTCTTCCCCTGGTTCTCAGATCTTTGAATCGAGCAGAACCAATTATAATTCTCATATCAGGTTTGTTCAAATCCATGTTTAAGTGTAATTTTTCGTTATATAGCGTGGAGAATTTTGTTTAATTTTGCGATTTTATTGAGATTTGCTTTCGTTTGAGATCGGAAATGTTACTCGACTTTGTAGCTTGTGGATCAATTTTTCGTTTGAAATCTGTAATTGATTTTGTTATTAGATCCTTTCGAATTTGATTTTTTTCTTGGGTGGCGATGTATAGTTCGTCGAATGTGATTTTTTTCTCTGCTTTCAATTTGAACGAATCCGTTCATTTTCATAGGCACAGAGCAAATCGGAGAGAGATAGTGACGAAAACGGAAGAGACACAGCTTAACCAACTCGAGAATCAAGTTGAGAATGGAGGAGGAGGTGTTTGGGAGTATATGTGCCTCGTTCGTTAGCTCAAGGTTCGCCGATCAGAGATTGTGCTCAAGCACGGTCTCTCGATCTTGACGATCCGGGAAAGCGATCTGCTCTTGCTCCAGAAGGTCTGTTTGATTTTGAGTTCCTTGGTTTTTGATAGTTTGTCGCTGTGCTTCTCATTCAGGGTAGAGTCTGTTTGTTTAATTTCCTGAATTGCTGCCAATCAATGAGTTTCAGTTCGACGAAATTATTTGCAATTCAATTTGATCTTGTCCCGTTTCGTTAGTTTGATTTGATTTATCAGTTTGAATGCTTCTGCTTCCATCTTCTACTCATAACTTCAGCTACTTTTTATCTATATGAGCAGGTAGCAATTACAGCTATGGACTGTCAATCTCTTGGTGTTGCACAGGTAAATTTCCTTTACGCTTGTCAATGGTACCTTGAGAACTATATGATCCTATTTTAAGATCACGCTTTGTTGATAAAATGCATCAGTTATCTAGGGTTGTATGTGTATGCAATTTCAGAGGTTTAAGCCTCTTTCTAGACTATTCTTGCATTAGGGATATCTTGTAAATATAATCGATGCTCTGTTATGTGAGTTGTTTTCTGAAAATGAAGAATTGAAAAGCATAATTCAAATTTGGGTATTGCTTTTTGGTTCCAAACAATTGTTCTTTTACCTGCACTTTTCAAGCCTGTTCAAGACTATTTGGATATCTCACAGAGGCAAACTTTGTATTTTTGTAGAACTGCATCAAGGTTTTGCAGAAGAAATTTCCGGAGAGCAAACGTGTTGGTAAGTCAATGTCAACCCTTGAGAAACTGAGTCATTCTTCAACCCGGAGAGCATAATAGTTTCCTGATTAATATAGTTTTGCATTTGTGTTTGCTACTCTCAGTTCTTGTATTTGTGTTTGAATCAGTTGTTGTTTTAATTTATGGATCAGATCAGAGACTGGTAAGGTATTAATTACTTTGATCTGCTTATTAATATACCTTATATTAGTCTAGGGATTCATATTCAGGTTGGTAAGGTATTGTTGCGATAGATGGATTTGTTTATGGGTCACATTTCTAGATAGCGATTTCATATGGAGTGTTTGTTGGAATCAGGTTTTGCTAAGTGTGTCTACTTTACAAAATGTTATGTTAATGTTAGGTTATATCAAGAACTTTCAAGTCTATGATCCACATAGAGTTGGTAGAATAACAGTGGATCTGCAAGGGAGGGTTAATGACTGCAAAGCTCTTACCTATAGGCAAGACGTTAGGGCAAAAGAGATTGAGAAATACACTGAACGCACACTTCCAACACGTCAGGTTTGTTCATTTTCTCTCTTCCTATCCAGAAATGCAGCTAAATAGCAATACTTTAACAGCTCAACCTTTGTTTGATTTGTTCTATGTAGTGGGGTTATGTTGTAATCACAACTCCGGATGGAATTTTGGACCATGAAGAAGCAATTAAAAGGAATGTGGGTGGTCAGGTTCTTGGTTTCTTTTATTGAATAGCTTAATGACAAGAGGCTCTTGCGTCAAAGAATTCGAAATAAGTTTTGATATTTCAATCCTTGGAAGATCTTATTCTTGTGGCTTTTGTTTTAGTGTCTTGCATTGTCTTTGAACAAACTGGCAGTGAGAGAACACATTTGTTGTTAAATTCAAATATGTTTGGTTGCTTTATGTTTAAGTTTAGTTTATGTTTTCAATTTAAATATAATTTTTAATTTTTTAAAAAGTTTTATGAATTACTTAATTATATTATTAAACTATTACAAAGAAACATGTTCTACCAATAATCAACTTCTAACACATTGTTTCTAAACTTAAACTCTTACATTATTTTATTAATAAATCAACACTCACACTCATACTCTCAATTGCACCATTGTGTATGCTCTAAGCTAAAGATCCGACAGAGACTAAGTATGAAAGGGGTTTTTGGTTCCTAAGTGTCACTCCTAGGATTGTCCTAATTCTAAACTAAACTAAGACTAGACTAAAATGAAGACTAACTAAAACTAAAGGCTACTAACTAATGCAATTATTAAAGACTACTAAAGCTACTACTAATGAATGCTAGCTAAGGATGCTAAAACTAAACTATGAATACTAAGAATGCTAAAAGAACTAAATGCTATGACTAAATGGGTTGCTATCAATATTAAAAGGCATTGGGCGGTCAAGGGAACATCTCCAGGGTCTCACACTCTCAGGGTTTGCTAGGTATTGATGTATTACTTGGTTTATTTGACTCACTAACTCGAACACTAAATTGAGCCCTCTACGTTCGCTTACAGGCTCCTAAACAACCATAGACCCGACTGTGTCCTGGTCACTCTCTTGGTAGAGGCATGGAGTTTGCATAATGAATAAGTTCGATATGTCCTAGACGTTAACACTAACCCCTGTACCTTAGTACATACAGAGATTAGCTCGGTCAGTCTTCCTAGTTGGATCCAATAACTCCTAAAGGTTTTATCGAATAGTAGCTATCTAAGATATCGCTTGTACTCAACGAGATCAATCTCTTTCTATGCGCATTGATAATAAACTAGAAGATTGAGTCGCGGAATAAACCCTACAGATCTAATAACCTAAGCGAACCTAAAAGCATGAGAAACCCCTTCGAATCGCCCCATCAAACCCAACAAAGGAACTACTCACACATGTTAAACGAAATCATCAAAGCAAACATAAATAGATCTATAAAAGTAAATCGAAATATTAAAGGGGGTTCAGAGAAAACTTCTCTAATGAATACATAAGCTAACACGTCTCCCCAACAAGCTAAAAGTACTAGAAAAGAGAAAAGAAGGATGAAACAAGAGAAGATCTTCAAAGGGAAGTGGGCAGCGGCTCTAGATCTCTTGCGAGACAGCTAGGGTTTTGCTCTCTCCTAAGTTGCTTCCTCTCTGGCCTCTCTCTTCAAAGTGGGCGAGAATGTGGTATTTATAAAGTATTAGGGCGGCTCAAATTAGGGTTAGGGTTTCCTCCGTCAAAACTCGGCGTTTTGGATAAGTGACTCTCGGACTGGACTGGCCGCACGGACGGGCACTCGGTGTGCGGTGAAGGGGCTTCTTGTCGCATGGTCGGGGCTTGGCTGTGCGGTGAAGAGACTCTTGGTCGCAGGCACATGGCCTGGTTGCATGGCTGGACAGGGCTCTCTTCACTTAGCCATATCTTCTGAACGGCAACTCCAAATCGGTTGATTCCACTTCGAGGTCAGTCTTGACTCTTTAAGCTTTCCAATGGCACCAAGAAGTCCAAATTTCGCTAAGGGGAAGGTCTCCAACGGGTGCAATACATCTGATGGTCCAAAGCTGTCTGGAAAGTCCATTATGCTCCTTTTAGGCCCATTTGTCCTAATTTGCGTAAAAGGTACCTGAAACTCCAAATACTAGAAAACAACCTCGAAAACACTTCTGAGGCTTGAAATTCTTATAAAAACATAGATAAAACCATAGTCAAAATGGTTCAAAATACGATGTTATCAGGTGGTATGACGAACTGCAACCCGTGTTATGGGCTTACAGAACAACACCACGTCGAGCAACTGATGAAACTCCATTTTCTCTAGTTTACGGAATGGAAGCTGTTTTACCATCCGAGAACGAGGTGCCAGGACTTCGCAGAACTGAGTTACCTCATCACGAGGCAATAAACAGTCAGATCCTTGAGGACAGACTCGATATGATCGAGGAACGACGGGATCAAACATTAATTTGCTTGCAAAATTATCAGTAGATAGCAGTTCGGTATTATAACTCCAAAGTTAAAAATCGACCCCTGAATGTTGGCAACTTCGTTATTTGTCGTGTCTTTGAAAACAAAAAAGAAGATGGTGTTGAGAAACTCGGAATCAATTGGGAAGGACCTTACGTAGTTTTGGAAGTAGTTCGAAATGGCATTTATCGGTTGAAAGAACAAGATGGAACAAACGTACAACGCCCATGGAATATTATTAACTTGAAAAAGTTTTATGCTTAGTGTTTTGTAATATGAACTACGGTTTGGCTTGATCCCTGGATGGGGTACGTAGGCAGCTCAATTAAGTTCAGCTATTTTATTAAATAAAAACCTTCGAATCCTCTTTATTCCGTTTTAAAAAAAAAAAAAAAAAGGGGGGGGGGGGTGAAGGGGTATACGCCACCTTCTACGATTACAGGAAAATTCAACAAACAATGCAAATAAGACAGGTACAATGAGGATTTGATTCTCATAGGTAACACGGATTAGTCTTCTCTCTCGAAAACCTCAACTCCCTAGCTCGCGAGGTCGATTATTACGCGGAGACCTACGGGGATTCCATCAAAGAACTTGTCAAAGCCAAGATCAATCTAGTGCTCAGGATGCGCCTCAAGAACGCACAAATCTTTTGAAGTCTCAAGAATTCTCTTCTCCAGTTGGAACGTCTTTCTCTGGAGGAACTCATTTTCACTTTGGAGACCTTTATACTTGTCTACGAGCTGAATGAAAGGAACAAATATTAGTCGCTTTTTCAGCATAAGGGGCTCAGCACAATTAAATCAAACGAACATTTTCAAGATAGCTATGTGCGAAGATGTAATGTTCAGGAGAGAGCTGCACGAGCATGCCACGAGGAATTTGCATTCTGGTGCCACGACCAAGAAGACACTCACCTGCCTTCTGGTTGGGACGAAAGAGCTCCTCACGAAAGAAAGTCTCGGCATCCTTAACTTGAGGACTTGGACGTTTAGCTCCAGAGCGTCTAGACCTGCAACGTTTGGAGTTTGATCTCTTATCTATTTTTGTGAATGAGAAGAGTCTACATTTCTGGACCTATTTAACTTGGTCCGTTATCATCTAATAAAAAAATTCATCCACAAGTTAAAGGGCAAATTACAATCTTCAAAAGTAAATATGACAGAAATCAGTGTCAAACAAAAGGAAATAAGAACAAAATTCGATCAACATATAATGGAAACCAAATCTTCGGATCCTTAAGGATCCATTGTTCAAAAAGGAAATTGGCTTCAGGTCCATTGAAAGCGTAAGTTTTGAAACAAAACAAAAAAGGTCTTGGGCCCATAACGGAGTTATAAAGTGAGGGTTAAAAAGGAGGCCCATCAGCAGGACACTTCTCAGCTCGCCTGGCTTCAGAGTAGAAGGACCGGCCCCAGTAGTACCCGGACCGGGAGCACCACGTTTGCATCTAGCAATAACGGGACCCTGACAAACTTCAGCTGTAGGAACTTGAGGAATGTCCCGAATCGCACCGTCATTAGGACCAGTACCTGCTCTCTGAGTCGCTTCGTTACATCTCTGAGCAACCTCGGAAGCCCTCTCTCTGTTTCTCATTCATTCTCAGAAAGTATCTAGAATGTGCATTATGGAATCGAAGTTTTGGCGCTTCCAGTTAATCGGATCCGTTTCCAGCCTCCTAATTCTCCTTTCGTAATCTAGGATCTTGGCCTGGATCCTTTTCTTCCTAGCGACTAGACGAGAACGTTTGATGACGAGGTGTTCATGCCTTTCAACAATCTAATCACATGAGGAACAAGTATGAACTTAGGGTTAACTTCATACGTTCCGAAAACCCTAAAATCTAACTATCTACCAGGAAACTTTACAAAAAAAAGGATTTAGAGGAAAGAAGAGAACCTCAGCGATATAGTCCTGAATGTAGGACTCCTCGTAGACACAATCAAGAATCTCCATGTCGGGATACTAAATGTCCAAGGGGATGAATCTGCCGGATTCATCCCTGGCCCTAGTCGGTAGACGAGGGAACGGGAGGCGACTGTGAATAGGTGCTCGGGTGCCATTGCGAGTACCGGAGACAGCAATGTTGTCGCTGGAAGAGGAGGCAGACATGATCACCGAAAAAGAGATGTGTGCGGAGAGAAAGAAGAACAAAGACATATAGGAAATTTAAAAGGTTTCGGATATATTCCTTCTTAATATAAGAAATAATCATGACATCACGGCTTCCGATTAAGGAAGTAAGATAGTGTAATAAAGAGGACAATTAAACCTTGCCACCTAAAAACCTAGAGGGTCTTGAGAAACCCAAACGTCAAGTCGATTTCAAATCAAATTGAATTTAAACAGATAGGCCTGTCGAACACAAAAGGCCTAGCCCAAAGGGTGAAATTACGACAATATGGAATATCGCCACGAAAGAGAGAGTTCAGATCTGTCCAAACTCCAAGAGATAAATTCAAATTCTGAGCTCAAGAGCAAAGAATTAAAATCATTCTCGCGATATAAGTTCGAAATAAATAGAACATTATACCGCGAAGTTACTCTCAAGTCTCAACTAACGACAGAAGGTCAAAAGGATGGACTTGTTTCCACTTTTTATATGACCAAAGGGTCTGATCAACCTGATCTTAGGTCAAATAATAAACCTATAATGCAAACTATCGGATCAATACGGCATGTCAGTTGTAGCATTAAAGGGTCGAATCCACAGAGACCAAAATGTACACTACAAGTTATGGGATTAGAATATAGCTAAGACAAAAGTAAATATTTGTTTTTTTTTAAAAATTAAATAGAAAATAAAAGATAAGTAATTAATAAGATATAAGCATTGGGTATAGAGAAATCATCAGGGATGTGAAACAACAATTACAGGAAATAGTGAGAATTCTTTAAGCACCGTTCTTGAACTCAATTCACGAAAATATAGGCAAGTCGCTATCGCGTAAACACCTGACTAAGCAATACTAAATCAGAACTTAAACCATCGTTTGACTCTAATGAAGTAAAGCAAGCATTAACAAGCAAGATTGATATGTTCACAAGGTGCCCCAACTTCAACCATCGTTGGCTGAGGATCACCTTGCTCATCTATGCCTAGTTCCAAAGATTAAACAACACTTCTGATGTCACGATTAATCAACCTATAATCAGTTTCTAGGGTGGCCAACTTAGATCCAGCAATAAGAACAACAATAGATGAAAAACAAGAAGATAGATTTCCAATCTAACAACCTAAACGGTTCATTCACAACATCCCTTTATGGAGAGACTACTCAAGCATAGAGAACAAGCAAATCAAATATGAAGAAAACATAATTGAATTGCTATAAAGAGATGGAGAAATCTCCTCTTAAGAGTTCTCAAAATAAAGTAAAAAACTCAATAGAATAAGTCTCTGATCCTAGAATAGGTCTCTGGCTGCTCTAAAAGTCGAGCATAGGGTTTATATAATAAGAGGAATTAGGTTTAGGTAGGTTTAGGTCAGTTTGAAGCATTTTGGAAACTTTCCAAAACTTATCTTCAGGGGACCGATCGGTCCTAAGTGTGGACCGGTCGGTCCCGACTCTCGTCCGCATCGGACTGGTCGAGCAGGTTGACCTGTCTTCAGTAAATTGGCCATAACTGTTGATTTCACCATTAGGTTTCCTTCAAACCACTTGGAGATGAAAGCTAACTCCCTTAGCTATCTTGTGTCAAAATATGAGAAAGATCCAATGGTGGGAAGTTCTTCGTCTGAGGCAATACTATTGACGGGTCTGCTGGACTCTACATCTTTAAATGTATATTTGCATCCAAAATGATCAAAAACTCTTCCTTTTACTCCAGATACCTAAAAACCCTGGAAATACACAAAGTGAAGCAAAAACACCTATATTCTATCTTATAATTATAGAAAGACTCAATATACAAACCTAAATTCTAGATAGAAAACAGTAAATATGAGACTCATCACAACCCTAACGAAAATTTCCACCTTTGCAAACCTAAGGTTCGAATAAATTCAAGGTTTAAAAGCCTCCTCAGGCAATGTGAAATTTCAAAGTGATGAATGTCCCCATGGCCAACAAAACAGACGATAATTAAGTCTTAAAAATAAAGAGATATTCCCCTAAAAAGCGGACACAGCCCCATACATGAATTTTTGGACAAAACAGACGATAATTAAGTCAACTGGATTTCCTTCGGAAGTCTTCGACGGAATATCTGAGCTGATGTTTTGGACATTCTCTTTGGGAGTAACAAGAGTTCGGAGTTCGGACACCTGTTTGTAACCGATGAAACAAAAATTAGAACCAAACTGATAGATAGTAGAAGGAATCATAAAATTCACCTCAAGAGTAGCCGGAGTATGAGCTAATACTGCTTCAACAGTGGCAAGGTCGTCTCTCTCAGAGGAGTTGATGGTCTCATCTACAAGTCTTTCCTTGCAAGCTAGGGATGGTCCAGATTCCTCAGTAGGAGGAGAGTCGACAAAGTACTCAGCATACTTCTGAAGATCGAAATCAGCAGTAGGAAGAGAAGAGAGTTTGTCATTCGTCTTCCTCAGCAAGGTGTTAAAGTCATCGATCTCATCACTAATTGAAATTTTGTCTTCAGCAATCTGAGTAAGGAGCAACTTGTTAATGTTAATCTCCATCAAATCGAGTTCAGCCCTTCCCCTCGCTTTATCACGGCGAAAGTACTCAGAGATATCATCAAAGAGTATTTGACCTCGGGTCTTCATTGTTTTCCGAGCTGAGTGCGCAGATACCTTCGGATCATGATCACGGAGCCTAACCAGGGTTTCATTCTTCAGTTCTTGTTCCCTAAGCTTGGCTTTGAGATCTTGGAGTTCAACATTCATGGCTTTGCACGCCTCTTTAGAGGAGGAGGCCTCTGCAACCCAGCATCGAATCTTCTGTTCTTGGGCTTCGCTAAGTTTCTTTGCCTCATCGAGCTCTCGTTTAAAGACGTCGGTAGAATCAGCATGAGCCTCTGACAGGACTAGCGCGTCCTTGAGTTCTTTGCTAGATTGCTACAAGGCTGAAATCCTTCTCTGCAAGGACTCACTTCCGGCAGGGAGAACATTTGACTCATAAAACTTAACCATGCTAGTAACAAAGGAGCCCCCTAGAGAAATAGGAGTTAAGGGTCCGGAATCAAGAAATCCACAGAGTTTGAATCTTGAAGAAATATCAAAATCAGAAAAATCGAGATAAGAACCTGAGCGGAACTTAGCGCATAGTTATAATAAAGATTGCGAATCTCGGATCTCCAGTCTTCAAAAGAAGGAATAACTTCACCAGATTGAGTTCCGAGATGTCTGAAAACATTTCATGCACGTTCACGAACTGAACAGGAGGAAAAAGGAAAAAAGCTTCAAGGGTTAGTTATTTTTCTAGGAAAAAAGGCGACGACTAAGTGGCTCCAAACTACGATGAATCCTCTGAATAGTGAAGGAATTCCAGTGAACCCTTTGTTGGGCGGCAGCAGAGAAGAAATGATAAAATCCTTGATAAAAGGCGGGGCGCTTCAACTCATTCTCCGTTGAAATTGAAAAGAAGACGAAAATTGAGGAATCCCAAAAGGATAATGCATCCAAAACAAGTTAGAGATACAGTAAAGGGAAATCTTTACTTGGCCCAGACAGCCATTTCGTCCGAAGGAGTTCACTGAAACCGCCAACAGAGCACTCATCAATTTTGAGGAAAATCCAATACTTTCTCCAATTCTCATCCTTAAGAGGAAACCCATCAAGCAAATTCTTATCTGAGTGAGGATGGAGGGTGAACGTACCGCTTCCGCGAGCCATACGAACGCTAAACAATTCGGCGAGCTCGTCAACGCCGATAACATAATCCGCCTCTATAGCGACAGTGCTAGCGCAAAGAATGTTGCGTATTAAATTCGGCGTACATTGTGGAAGTGCAATGTTCAGGGCATCTAGATAAAGAAGCGAAAAGGCAAACCGCAACCTTTAAAAGAAACTTCATAAACACATCAATAATCGGGGTGAACGGATTCATGAGATTCGTTCAGCGCCAGAAGGGCGAATTCTATATGGTCTGGAACATGGCAGAGAGCCCGGAGTTGGTCAAGAGTTTGAGGAGTGGAAAGAGTTGACCAGTACAGACCGAATTGGTCCGACGGCTGAGCATGATCTCTGAGACCTTCGTGAGCCATGTTCACGCCTACATCAATGATGGCGAGCTCTTCTTTGGTCGAAACGATAACGGTAGAACGAGGCGGAGACATTTTAGAGCTTTGTACGGAAAAGAGTAAGGTAGGGTTGAAGCGAAGAAAATAAAAAAAAAGAGTTAAAATCCTTGTTTTCAACCACCACGAAACACATGGGGAAGTAGAGCGGTTTTCCCCAAGATATTAATATAAAAATCGGTCATCAATCAAGGACAAAATCGGCAAATGTCAAGGAAATCAAATCACTGGAATCACGAATATTGGAGTAATGATGGAAAGCTCATTAAATCCGAATATAATCAAATAAATCAGCATTTAATCCAAGTCCTCAGAGCTGAACAGCTCGGAAGACTTGGGGGACAATTGTTGATACCGGATCCCGAACTAAAAATCGGGTCCAATCCTAGCCCAAGATAAAGGCCCAATTGCTTTGGAAGGAGTCATCAGAGAGGAGTTCAGATAAAACAAGAGCTCGGAAGAATAAGAAGAGCTCGAAAAGAGAGGATACGATGACAAAGGCCCAAGAGTCGAATCCCATAAGAGATTCAAATGTAACTGTTACAACAATATATAAAGACGAAATCAAAACCGAACCAATTAATGAGAATAATTGTAATAATTGCAATAAATGTGATTAATGTCCTAGGAATAGAGGTATAAATATAAGATGATCCCAATGTAAAAGGACACACATAACTCTTGGCAATAATACTCATACTTTACACTTTTCTAGAGCAAATTATTGTCGATTATTATTCATCTCTTTTATTCCTAATTCATTATTTTGAGTGTTGGATCCTGAATCCACACGCTGATCGAACAAACAAACCTGCAGCTTGACCCGCACCTTTGAAAGAGCCATTATTATCCCTTATGATCTAAGCTGCAGTTGCTTTCAAATTTTGATTTCAGAAACTACCGTCATAGTTACATTTTGTCCATCCCACTCTTGGTCGTGTCCATCGTGAACTATAGCGTCTAACTGATACGCCACCATCAGATGAATTGTGTTGCAGTGAATGATGAACTAAGCCCCACTCAATCCATTCCTTAGTATCCCGAACAGTATCATTAAGATCTTTCGTCCAATTGTGCTGTTTATGTTGAAACACCAATATATTCCTACTCTTCCATATGCGCCAAAGAATCCAGATTGGCAAGTGAACTCCCAATAACCGATCTCCTCCAGAACCAAGACAATTAAATAACGCCTTAATCTTGTCTTCAAACCGGAACATGAATGTTCGATGCACACCATATTTGTACCACATGGGGACATGTAAAGAATTGATGATTAGAAGTTTCCTCCGTAGTACAGCGCCAGCAAAGATTATCGAAGCAATATTCCTTCGCTGCAACTCATCCCCTGTGGCTAAAGCTCTTGATAACATTCTCCACAAAAAATGCTTAAGCTTAGAAGCAACCTTTAACTTCCAAATTTGAGTTTTGATATGCAGATCCCCTACGGAAGGAAGAGCTTCAGGCATAAAATCTGGTAAATGTGTAGCCAGTCAATACCCCGATTTAATAGAATAAATCTCATTGTCCGTGTAATGCTAAACAAGAAAGTCACACGTCTGAGGCGAATTAGTTTTTAACGATAAAATGTGAGGTATATGTTCCGGATGAATCCGTTCACGGAGTAGATTCACATTCCAACCACGTCTTTGTGGAAGCAAAAAATCACTAACCATTGAGTGGTTTTGTTTATTAGTAGAGAGTTGTCTGGGAGGTCGAGGTGTATGCAGTGGGAGCCACGGGTCCAGCCATGAATTTATCAAGCGACCATCACCAACAATGAAACACATACCACGCCTTAGCAGATCCCGGCCATGAAGTATTGATTTCCAAACAAATGAGGGTGAAGTGCCACGCGGAGCATTAAGAATATTAGTAGACGAAAAATATCGACCCAGGAGAGTTCGAGCCATTAGACAATCTAGGTTATGAAGGATACGCCAAAGCATCATTAAATTTCTCAATATCCTTGAAACCCAACCACCTTCTTTCTTGAGGTACTTTTGCCTAGACCAAGCAACCCAATGTGTCGAGCGACCTGATGATGGAGAATTCCACCAGTAAGCCGCAAGAATTCTCTCAATGTCTTCACAAATTGTTTTAGGCAGTTTAAAGCAATTCATTGTATACACAGGCATATCAACATCAATAGATTTCAGTAAAATCTCTTTTCCACCTTGGGATAAGAACTTATTATTCCAACCTTAGTACGTTCACGAACATTCTCAACAATATACTGAAAAAGTTCAACTTTCTTACTACCAAACTGCTCCAGCAAACCAAGTTTTTTTCCACATCCACCAGTATTGTGAATTTGCAGTATCCACCGAAGATGTGTTTTCATAGGATCCAAAACTCTTTTACCAAACGTCAATGTTGATTTCCTAGTTTTAACCATCTGACCTGAAGCTTGCTCATACTGAAACAAAATATCCTTAATTGCTCGACAGGATCGCACATTTGTTTGACAGAAGAACAAATAATCATCAGCAAAAAGTAAATGAGTAATAGATAGACAAAAAATTATACTAAAATTATTAAAATAGACCAAATCTTATTAAATTAAATAACTAGGTTTTTTTTGAATGAAATTTCAAAAATAATTCACCACGATAAAACATAAATATTTTTTTCTTAATCGACAAGCCCAAAAATAAAAAACAACAAAAACAAAAAATCCCCAACTATTATGAACAAAGAGGGTTTTGGGAAATATTATCTCTGTTATTCATCTGTTCAATAGGATACAACATATATATAGGGATACAATATTAGGGTTTTAGGTTAAAGATAAGATCATATAGAATCTTCTAGAATCTACTAATGGTCATCTATATATTAACAATATATTCATAACACTCGCCCTGATGACCATTATGCTTCCAAATGCGCATGTGAGAAATACAGCCTCATTAAAAACCTTACCAGGAAAACCCAATGGGGAAAACCATGGTTAAGGGAAAAAGAGTGCAATGCGCTTTTACTCCCCCTCATGAATACATCACTTAAAATCTTCGAGATAACGCGATCCAATCTGATGAAATAGTTTCTTGAAAATAGTTGTTGGAAATGCCTTGGTAAATAGGTTCGCCATATCTTCACTTGAATGAATTTGTAGGACACATACATCACCATTCTTCTGTAGTTAATGGATCTCGTAGGTCAGTCATCTTGATCATTATCTTCGTTTCTCACAATCTTATCAATGTATGTAAAGACTTAGAAGAAAGATAGTCTTTCATCATTGAAATCATAATATTTCTCTTCAGGAGTGCATTATTTGTGTGTTCTTTGTTGTCTCGTTAAAAACCTTTAATAGAAAAACCCAGTGGGATAAAAACCATGATAAGGCAAAAGGAGTACAACCACACACATAATCATATTTCTTCCCTGGAAGCAAAATCTTCGAAATTTGTGTTACAATATATCACCCTTTTGGGAATTATAATAAGTAGAACCGTATTAAAGAAAACACTTATCTCAGGTCATTGAACTACTGGTCCATAACATTCATTTTTATACATATAAGTTACCCTTCTCATAAAACTTATAATTTTAGCGTTCCTTCTTATATAATTCTTCAGGACCAAATATATGTGCGCATTTTCCAAGTAAAATCCGGTAAAGATCTTTGAAATAACATCTCTTTTGCTAGATGTCCAATTTCTAATTCCGACAAATTTCATGAAGACTCGGATTCTAGCACAATCTCGTGTATAGTCTGATATGAGCATTTTTCAGAAAAATGTTTTCTTCTCAACTTTATTCAAATATTTCGCAGTATATGAAATCTCTACAGGAGACTCAATAATGTTTGAAACATATCATACTTTGCAATTATTCTTGCAGCTTTCTTTCTAACAGGTACCAACTAAGACAATTATCTTACACTTGTCCCAATTAATTGAAACGTTTCAATTCATAACAATATCGATTTAATTTCATACATAGAGTAATGTTCTCGAGAACTATAATTTGTTGCTTCTGGCAATGGAATCCTTCAGAGATGCTTCTGGCTCTGAAATCCTTCAGGGCTACTTCTGGCAATTGAATTCCTTCAGGGCAGACTAAATTAAGTCTTTCTTTCATTTTCAAACTAATAAGGGATATAAAAATAGTTGCATCCACCACACAATAGTACATATCAAATTTCAAGTCTTAGTGAAAATCATTGTGCTTTGTATTTCATTAAATCCACTTATGTCCCATTAGTTTTACACCTTCAAGTGTAAGGACTACTAGTCCAAATTCTTCTCTTCAAGAGATTTTTATAACTTCTTTCCATGATTGGCCAATCATCACTTTGTATATACTTTTCAATAAATTTTTCTATTAACCGCGGTTTACAATCCTCGTTTTCATTCATAACATCATCATCAACTGCTTTACTGCATGCAAAATTATGTACGACGTCGATTTGCTTTTGGTTCTCTTTAAATCCATACATGACTCAACTTGTTGAGATTTCCTTTCATCATCATTCTCAGGTACCTGAATCTCTTTCTTATTCATGTCTACATCTCTTCTAGAGTATTTCATCATCACTCGGTGCCATATTAAATCTGCTCCTTTTCATTTTCTTTTTATTTTCCGAGGATGCTTATTTATTGGAACCAATAAGTCTATCACGCTTCATTACGCCACTCTTTAGACTTACTTAGCAGTTGGTATTATCAGTCTGGGACATCAATTTCAATTGGAGCACAGCTGGTATATATAACTTTATCACTTTGGGTCAGTAAATACTTCTGGTATTTAATTTGCTAAACTTTGCAAATGAATTATCTTTTAACTTCAACTTATTCTTTAATTTCTAGTGCACATTCTTTCGTACGAGGATCAAGATAATTTTTTTTCAATATATTTCTTTTCCAGCTGTTTACTTTCTCCCCCTAATGTTGGAAAGACTGACTCACTAAAATAACAGTCTGCATCTCGAGCCTTACATAAATTCTTTCTTATGGCTCAAGATATTCAATGGTCAAGAGAGATCTATATCCAACATATTTCCAACATTCTTTCAATTCCCATCTTATATTTTATATCACTGTGGTGGAGCAACTCGATATTTATAGCACATCTAGATGGGAAATCTCTGGTTTCTGACCCAAACCAATTTTAATGG
This sequence comes from Erysimum cheiranthoides, assembly GCA_011420285.2. Taxonomy (NCBI): domain Eukaryota; kingdom Viridiplantae; phylum Streptophyta; class Magnoliopsida; order Brassicales; family Brassicaceae; genus Erysimum; species Erysimum cheiranthoides. The sequence goes on from CM022182.2 coordinate 8,281,479, forward strand.
GGATAACTCTTATTATTCATTAGCCTGATGCGAATCAATTGACATATTTTAGTCATTAACTTGAGATATGGTTTCACCACCATTATCAATTAACCAAATATCCTTGCAAACTCCAGGTTGCAAGTTGATACAAAAATATATGGTGGGTGATCAATCCACAATATCTCCTAGTATACGTACCAGAAAATTGACACTATCCAAATTTGTGGGGTTGGTGAAAGCCATATAATCGGCTTGCCTTGTCAATAAGGCAGCACACAAGAAATCATTAAGAAAAATCTTCTGGTTCTCTAATTTATATTCACATACATTTTCGATTATTCTTTCGCATCACTATGAAACCGGAATGGTTTAACCGGTCCTGCCAACCAGTGAGATTTTCTACAAAACTTCGGGTTTATCATACGCATTTATCATATGGATAATAAATATAGTAATCATAAAACAGCTTAATCAATTATCACCATCATTAAAATAATTGGATACTAAAAGAGGCATTAGGTATCATGACTAAAGCCAAAGATTAACTACACCATTTTAAACAGATGATTTTGAAAGAATAATAACAAGGTATCGTGATCATGAAACATTGATTTAGTAAACCAACAAATAACCAAACCATTTAAACCGACGGATACCAAACATTGATGACATGTTCTAGGTGAATCAACAAAATAATTATTCTAATATAACGATCCGTCAATCACAACTAAGTACTATATAATTATGCCATAAATATTTTAAACATAAACCAATCAAAGTATTATATGTTGGGTAAATAGTACTTAGCTCGATGATGGTAGCGTTTGGAATTCAGAGATACAACGGAGCTTTTAATTGGAGGGTTCGTCATAGAACATCCGAAAAGGAGATTATTTGGTTAGTCTTCTATACAATCCTTCATCGAACAAAACACTTTCTTTTTTTCTGTTTGTCAATAATCAAGCCAAATTTAACAAAAAATATTTAAGCGACATATTAAATTGTCCATAAATCAAAAAACCTTATTGTCAAAAGATCTCAATAATACACGTCAGTTAAATACGAGATCGAATAAATGATGCAACGATCTTATTATATAAAGATGGGTTTTCGAAGTTAGTAACTCGTGTGATTTTGACACGTGTCAATTCTAACGGTTAGAGATTGTAACATGTGTCAAAAATATTTTGCTTTTAAATAATTTAAAAATATATAAAGATAATTCTGAGTAAATTATAAATTTTCATGTCAAAAATAATTTAATTTTTTAATAATTCTAAAATATATAAAGATAATTACGAATGAATTATAGTAAAATTGTATAAAGATAATTTTTAATAATTTTAAAATCTATAAAGATAATTACGAATGAATATAGTAAAATTGTATAAAGATAATTATGAGAAAATTATAAAAAATATTTTGTTTTTAAATAATTTAAAAATATATAAGATAATTATGAGCAAATTATAAATTTTCATGTCAAAAGTAATTTGATTTTTTAATAATTTTAAAATATAAAGATAATTGCGAATGAATTATATTAAATTGTATTGTAAATTTTTATGTCTATCTTATTATATAAAGTTGGGTTTTCGAAGTTACTAATTCAAGAGATCGCGACATGTGTCATATCTATCGGTTATAGATTTTGACATGTGTCAAAAAAATATATATTTTAATAATTTTAAATGTGTAAAAAGATAATCATGGAAAAATATTAAAATTTAAATAAATTTGAAAATAAAAAGATAATGTTAAGAAAACTATAAATAAAATAATTTTAAAAATATAAAAAAATCTGTCGATAATTACCGGTAAATATATATATTTTTTAAATATATCATCAAATTAATGAAAAAACGAATTTAAAATTTTCACCGCCACTCAGTTTCCTATATATATAGCTTGATAGGTTTTCATAGCAGCTCATATGGATTTATTGCATTTTATAATTGTTACTATAATTTAATAGAAATTATAATTATGTTTTTTTATTATGGTTGTAAATTTGGAGGACTTAGAACAAACCATGTGTATCAATGCATGAAAATTTCGGTGATGTTTCAACTGATTGGTCTAGAAGCTATTATCGTATGATAATGCAAGTTTTGATCAACACTTAATTCTTTTGGTGTTTGTTTATATGTTTCAATAATTGGTGTCGAACTATTTTGTTAACGGTTAGTAGGTGGATACGCTATAATTTACTTTTGATGTGATTATTTAGGGTTAGTGTACCAATGTTTTTGTGGATGCGAAGATTTAAAGACGTTTGATATTGTGTTATAAACTTATAATAGAAGTTTTGATCTAAAAGTGATATTTTCGTATACTTCTACACGTTTTGATAAGTTACAAATTCTTTTGTTAAGGTTTAGGAGATTGATGCGTAAAAATTGATTTCACTAGAGGAAAGATATAAAATTTTGAAAGATGATTGATAAAAAAAACTATATAAGTAAAATATATTAAAATATCTTAAAAACAAAGAGAAAAAATCAAATTAAGTAATTTATAAATATTTTACAGAATATCTAATTTTGTTTTTTACATGGGTTATAAAATTTAGTTATAAATCTGCGTACACGAGTCTTAATTTTTTTATTCTTACACGAGTTATAAAATTTTGAATTTTAAACTCGCGTAAACGCGGAGCCTAATCTAGTTTATTTATATAGTATAGTGAAACAAATAAGAACATGTTTCTACTTCCTGATTAAAGCATGACAGTATTGACTTGGAGTTAAACGATAAAATATGAGTTCATGGATTTAGTTGCCTTTTGCTTATAACATGAGTGAAACATGAGCAGGTTTAGATTTAATCAATAGAAAAGTAATAGTACTTATCTCGATGATAGAGTTGGGAGACAACGTCGTCTAACGATTAGTAGCTCATTCCTCTTTTATATTAAATTATGTTGCAACAGCAATCTCTGGCCAAACAAACCAAGCAAACCGAACAATTAATTATAATAGTTAAATTTAACTTCATCTTTATGATTGAATAAACACCCATCTCGATAACTAAACAATAAAATATGAAACTTGGTTTAGTAAACCAGCGACTCATCAAAACAAATAATCAAATAATCAAACAAATGTCTCTGTCATTAAGCATGTGTCATTAAACGAAGTTGCAGTAAAATTACAATTATAAAACATGTGATACGATGAAGCAATAAAATAATTATTAACAAATTTCTTCGATAACCATAAATTAAACCAATAAATGAATCTTAGGACTTGCCAAACCAAATCAAATATTTGACCAAGCCAAAGAATAAAATAATGAATAGTAAGCTTCCACTATATAAACTCGTTGATGTTAAATTAGTGATAACAAACAGATCCGATCATGTGGTAATTAATAAACATCAAACAAAGCAATTGAAACAATAAATTATAGTGGAATATTAAAGCGTGAGCATCTATATATAAATAAAATTCATTCCATGTTATGACAAAGGCGTATGGCGATACGTATACAATCATGGATACTTATCTCGATGAAACGAAGACGTCGAGATCGGAGATGCCATCAACGAAGAACATAGACGGTGTTAGTTAGGAATTTTCGGTAGAGATCTTGTTTAGCTTAGGCGGCTAAGGTTTTAGCTCGGTTAGGAATCGTGCTGATAATGTATTATGAACAAAGAGGTTTTGGGAAATATTATCTCTGTTATTCATCTGTTCAATAGGATACAACATATATATAGGGATACAATATTAGGGTTTTAGGTTAAAGATAAGATCATATCGAATCTTCTAGAATCTACTAATGGTCATCCATATATTAACAATATATTCATAACACCAACAACTTTCGACTGTAATTTTCGTCTTCTTCATCTTTCACATTTTCATCCAAAATAATGTAACTTATTTCTTCTTCGTCTTTCACTTTCCCATCAAAAATAATGTAATTAAGTTAAATATTATGAAACTATCTACGAGTAATTTGCAACATTTGGTCTGATCAACGGGAAAGTGTCATACATTCTTCAGCACCTAGTCACCCAAAACTGTAATTGTATGTGTCATATTTCTATATATGTTTTTGAATAAAAAAATATATTACTTTAACAACTCTACACGAAAACTCTATCAACAAAGTTAATGTAATAACTTTACGAAACTTACTCCGCATAACAACTTTAATTAGTCTTGGCAAACAATTATACTTACAGATCTATCTTTAAATAGTTGCGCAGAAGAATTATGCATACAAACATTGTAAAACTATGCACATACCTTTTTCTTTGTAGAACTAACAAATCGTTGTTTTTAGAGAGCTTCAATTTGATAAACACGTTCTATATCTAAAAATCAGCATAGATGTATGTCATAAATTTCAGAATCTCACGTGGGTTAGTTAATATAGAACCTGGGTTTAATCTTTTTATATTTTTATTAATGTATTATTAGATAAATATAAAACAATTTTATTTTATTTTATATTGGTGTATATCTTTAATTCTACAATAACAATTTAAGTTTTTTTTTGGATTTTTTCCATAATTTTCCCAATTTTGGATACGACAAGAAAAACTTCTTTTTAATATAACATAATATTGGAAAAGCATGTTTAGAATATAATTATGCATTATATATAGATAAAAAAAAAATATTTTGATACGAACCTTCACATAACCATCTCTTAGAATCATAGCAAAAGTTCTTTAAAATTCAACGTAATGATATCAATGATCATGATGCATAATGGTTCCTGTAAATGTTTAATATAAGAAACATAATTTAAAAAACTGCAAAAAAAAAAAAAGATGAATATACAAAGAAGATTGAAACAACCCGTCCCGTTTTTTTAAGACGAAGACGAAGAGAAAGAAAGGGGAAAAAAATCGCCATATCTTCAAAAAAAAAAACAAGAATGGCGAAGACGCCATATCTTTCTCACAAGGATCGGTGGTGGCTAACTTAGGGTTGAGGTCGTGTGGGCTTGTGGCACGAGAACGAAGAATACAGAATGGTTTCAAAAGTCATCGGTTTAGTTACATATTTGTAATGACAAAGAGATTCCGGATGAGGAAGCTAAAGAATTAAACAATAAACCTCTGTTTTAAACATGACAAATTTTCAGTTTTATTTAGAAACTTTGCATAGGAATTAGGAAACAATTCTTAAATTTTAAATTGAACATTGTTTGGAGCTGATAAAAAAAACAAATCAGTATTTGATGTGAGAAACAATAAATTAAGGTAAGGCATTGGTGATGTAGTTTTTGGTTGATGTTATCGGGCATCAGGGTTTAGTTCGCTGGTGAAGCTCGTGCTCGGTTCGGGGGAACTCTAATAGAGTCCATGTCTGGTATCCCTCCTTCCCTTGTGTTCTCATATTTGAGACACTCTTTCAATTCACTAACCACCTGAGACATGTTTGGTCTGTCCACCGAAGAGGGATTAAGACACGCCAAAGCTAGTTCAAGCGCCTTCCAAACAGAGTTAGCATCATACTCACCATTAAGATCTGAGTCCATAATGCTTTTGATATCTCCCTTGGTAAGCATCAACTCCACCCATTCTGCTATATGAGGCTTTTCACGGGCTTTCTGAATCACGGGATGGTTTGAAATAATCTACAATAGGACAATCCCCATACTGTATACATCACTCTTTTCAGTCACACTAACAAGGCATTTATATCATAACATATAAAGATGGAATTAAAATTGGGTATGATTTAGTGTTGTGAATTTTCTTACTCAGGTCAAGGTATCCAAGAGTGCCAGCGACATTTGTTGACACGTGAGATTCTACTCCCGTTGAAAAATATCTAGAAAGTCCAAAATCTGGGAGTTTTGCTTGGAAATTCTCGTCCAAAAGTATATTTGTAGTTTTGACATCTCTATGTACCATTGGCGGTTCACACCCAGCATGTAAGTACTCTAATCCTGTTGCATCAAAATTCATTCATTTTAGATGGTTAAAATATATGAAGGACAATGATTTAGAGCATAATAGGAGTACAAAAAAAAAAAAAGGAAAAAAATGTTTGGAATGGTGAACTTAGCACAGACCTTGTGCAACCTCTGTAGCGATTCTGAGCCTACTTAGCCATTTCAAAGCACCGCCACCAAATTCTCCAATATTTTCCATGACATACAAGTAAAAAAAATCCTTCCAATACTTAAAACGATATTGTTTTAATATTGACAAATAACCATTGTTCAGCAATATTATGCTAATGCATAAACACCTGATAGATGCTGTTTCAAGTCTCCGTTAGCTGCGTATTCATAGACAAGGGCCAGTTGATCTTCTTCATTACAAGAAACCAACAAGGTTTACCAAATTTATGTGGTGAACCCTTAGAAGAAGTTCAACCTGATCAAGTATATTTAAGTGCATAATTTATACATGGAGAGCCGTCGCTTTTAAAACTATAATATCGTTCCTAGTTGTGCAGAATATATTACCTCTGCTTTAAATTGCTTATAACCTTGTGTAGATGAATGAGAGAGCACCTTAACAGCTACGTGGTCAATATCATTCAAAGAACCATGGTAAACGGTTCCGAAACCTCCTGCCCTGATAACTCTTTTGAAGTTTTCTGTCATTGCCTCAACCTCTGGATATGTAAACCTTCTCTTCTTGTTTAAGATTACTGACTTATATTGATTAGTGTTTTGCGAGGAACTGTATAAATAATATCATAGAATCATCAGTGAGTTTAGTATGCTAAAAGGTAATTTTGCACTGATGGAAGAGTTTGCACAACTCAAGAGGATATAAAGGTTGAAGCAGTTGGTTTCTTTGAGACGTTCCTAAAGGCACAGCCGGTGAGCGAAGCCATAACCATCCCGGAAATACAAGAGCTTCTCGCTTTTCGTAGTTCCGATGCAGATAGCTTACGCTTAATACGACCAGTGACAGAGGAAGAGGTTAAGAAGGTTCTTTTTTCTATGCCCAGGAACAAATCGCCTGGCCCCGACAGTTTTATGCCCATTACGGTAGAGTTCTTTACAGCAGCTTGGTCCATTATTGGTCGAGATTTTGTCATCGCCATTCAATCTTTCTTTCTTAAAGGTTTTCTACCAAAAGGAGTTAACACAACGATTCTTGCTCTGATCCCTAAAAAGACGGATGCGAGAACGATGAGAGACTATCGACCTATCTCTTGCTGCAACGTTCTTTACAAGGTCATCTCCAAGATATTGGCTAATCGGCTAAAAGAAATCCTCCCAAGCTCAATAGCCCCGAACCAATCTGCTTTTATAAAGGATCGCTTAATGATGGAGAATTTGTTGTTGGCTTCGGAATTGGTAAAAGATTATCACAAGGACACGGTTTCTCGGCTATGTGCTCTTAAGATAGATATATCTAAAGCATTTGACTCGGTCAATTGGTCTTTTATGATACGGATCCTCAAGGCATTAGAACTTCCAGAAGCATTCATACACTGGATTGAGCTCTGCATCAGTTTTGCTACATTTTCAGTCCAAGTAAATGGTGAGTTGGCGGGTTTTTTTCGCAGTGAAAGGGGACTGAGGCAGGGCTGCTCTTTTTCTCCGTACCTCTTTGTGATTTGTATAACATTCTTACCCGTATGCTGGATAAAGCGGCGACACAACGTCGATTCGGATATCATCCTCGCTGCCAAAACATGAATCTCACACATCTATGTTTTGCAGATGATATATTGGTTTACTCGGATGGACGTCGTAGCTCAGTGGAGGGCATTATGGCGGTTTTTGATTCATTTGCGGCTTACTCGGGACTAAATATAAGTGTGGAAAAATCCACAATATTCATGGTTTGTATACCTCCATTACAACGTGAGAGGATCCTTCAAAGCTTCCCTTTTGAAATGGGCACATTGCCGGTACGCTATCTTGGTCTTCCCCTCTTGACTAAGTGCATGACGGCAACAGATTATCTCCCTCTGATTGAACGTATCCGGAGACGTATCACTTCTTGGACGAGTCGATTTCTATCCTTCGCGGGTCGCTTACAACTGATAAAATCAGTCCTTTCGAGTCTTACAAACTTTTGGTTAGCAGCTTTCCGCCTCCCAAGTTCCTGTATCAAAGAAATTGAAAAATTATTTGCAGCTTTTTTTGTGGTCTGGTCCTGAGCTTAATGAAAAAAAAGCAAAAGTGGCTTGGTCTATGGTGTGCAGACCTACTCAGGAAGGGGGTTTGGGACTTCGTTCTTTAAAGGAAGTCAACACAGTGTGTATTCTAAAGTTGATTTGGCATCTGATATAGGCAAAAAGTTCACTGTGGGCCAAGTGGATTTATTCCAACCTAATCAAAGATGATACATTCTGGTCGGTCAGAGAATCCTCTAATGCTGGTTCTTGGATGTGGCGCAAGATTCTTAAATACCGAACCATCGCACAGTCTTTTCTTCAAATAGAGATTAACTCGGGTACTTCAACTTCCTTCTGGTATGATCGATGGAGCCATCTTGGGCAACTTCATGGTCGCTTGGGCTCTCGTGGCTTCATTGACCTTGGCATCTCTAGTCACGCCACTGTAGCAGATGCGATGAATTCCTCTCGGCGCCGAAGGCATCGTATCAATGTTTTAAATCAAATTGAAGACGCCATAGCCACAGTTCGCAGGAAAAGAAATGATGCAGAAGATCAACCACTTTGGAAATCTCATGATGAAAGTTTCAAACCAAAGTTTTCTTCACGCAACACTTGGCAACAGACTCGAGAGTCACACCCTCACTGTGACTGGTATAAGAGAGTTTGGTTTCCTTTCTCCACTCCCAAGTATTCATTTATTACATGGTTAGCTTTCCATGACAGATTGGCAACAGGGGACAAAATCCATTCATGGAACTCGAGCTCACAACCAGGATGTGTTTTCTGTGATGAAGGTGTTGAGACGAAGCCCCATCTGTTCTTCTCATGCCCTTTCTCATCACAGGTCTGGTCTGCACTAGCACGAGGACTGCTTCAGACACAGTATACTACAAGCTGGACATCCATAGTTGATAGTTCCTCTACTATCGGACAATACTCTGCCTAAACTCCACATCTTTACCCTCCGCTACGTGTTTCAGATCACTCTGCACAGTTTATGGCGAGAAAGGAACGGTCGACGCCACGGCGAATCACCGACCCCAGCCCCAGTACTAATACGCTGCATCGACAAACATGTTCGCAACCGTTTTAGTACAATGCGCGAAGCCGGCAAGTTCGAGGACGGCCTCCGATACTGGCTCTACACACGGGCTATCTAATTTGTATTCTTGATGTAATCAAAACTCTCTAAAACTCTCTCAAACTGTTGTAGCATTCATTGCAAAACCGTTTTTTTGGTGAATAAATTTTACATTCATACAAAAAAAAAAAAAATTGGATATTTTGTAAAAATACCTTTTAACTTCATTCTCTTTTTGCAAACAAAAATGAGAATCATCAGAGCTACCATAAAGATGAAGGAAACAATCGATGCAACAACTGGTACGAGAAATTTGGATTTGTTATCTTTGCATTGTCAGTTTGACAAAGCTCTCGGTTTCCCTGAATACTACCAAATTAAGCACAAGTGTCATGGAAATTACCTAGTGCACCAAGTGGAACGAAGCTTAATGTAAATGAAGTTATGTTAATTTATAAGAACTTACTTTAGCTTTAGCCCACTTTTTCCTCTATCACCGAGGGCTTGAGGAACCGTACCTTTGAAGTTGTTCCAACTTTAAGTCCCTATCGAGTTAGATAAAATATTTAAAGCTACCAAATTAATCAGTTGAAAATGGTGAAAACGTATGAAGTAAAAAATGTTGGTTTTGAGCAACTTACATGCTTAATAGATTTTATGCTGGCTAGAAACTTGGGTACTTCTCCAGACAAGCTGTGATTTGATAAGTCCCTAGCGGTTTAATGAATGTAAAAAGTCACTCGCTTTGTTTCAAAGGAATTAACAAGATATAGCATAGATATATATCACACAAAAGTTAACTAGAATCAAGGTCATAATAGGTTAGATATGACAACTAGTTGACTTTATGAGGCGATGAAGATACTGGAACTGTCGTATTCTCTTTTTATGAGAAAACCATGTTGTTACATGTGTATACTTTTATAGTATTTTTTTCACAAAACCATGATAAGTTCTCAACTGATAAAACTGATAAAATGTACTTCAAAAAAGTTAATATAAATAGTATAGAGATCCTTTCAAATCCCACTAAAACCATAAGATTTGGATTTTTATATTTTTAACTAAGAAAATCCTCTTAAATCATTTAAAATCATTAACAATCAAATTTACAAACTGTTTTTAATAACAATGAATTTTAAGGTAAATTTTTAAATCATTAATTCAATAACAATAAATTTCATCAAATCTATTAAAATTCATGATTTGTAAATTTTACTTAATTCACTTGAAATACTAGTTTAAATACACCTCTTAGATTTAATTGGTTTTTTTTTTTGACATGTTCAAGTTTGATGGGATCCTCCTTGATCACTTTCCTAATGCAGTTTTTTTTTTTTTAACGCTCAATGTTTCTTGTATTGATGAAATGATGAATTACATAAAACAAAAGCTGTCTGAGACCGTACCAGTAGGTATAAGGGTCAGAGACTAAAGAAAAAAAACAAAGGAAAAAAAACAGAGGTGATAAGGAACAAGAAACAGAGTCTTCAATTCCCAACAAGGTCCGGAGGCAGAGAAGCTTCAGATCGTAGCACCTGGATTAGCCAAGAGGGGATGTTCCTAGCAATGTAAGATGGGAGTCTCTTGTGTCTAGTGACACTAATGGCTATAGCATTGGCCGGTTGGTTTCCTAAGTGGTCTACATACTTTAGTGACCATTCCTCAAAGGCATTTAACAACTCCAGGATCCGCAAGATGAGTGGACAGAGGGAAGGAAAAGCAAATGGTTGGAGCATTGCCATCCTTGCTTCTGCGGAGGAGCCTTGGAAAACAACCTTGGAGCAGCGCATATTTTTCAAACATTCAGCGCATATTTTTCAGGTATTCCTAATGCAGTTTACGACAACTAAAATAAACCTAAACAAAAATAAAAAACAAAAACAAATAATTGGACTCGACCCAAATTCAAATCCGACCCGAGTCCAAACCCAACCCGAGACCAAAAACCTATAAATAAATCTGAAGTCTCTCTTTTCTTTTTGCCTTAAACCTCCGATTATGGCCGGATCTCTAGGTTTGCAAGAGTCCTTAAAGGCGTCTGGCCGGAGCTCCGAGAAGCTCAGCCTTAGTATCCTTCAAGACCAAATCAAGCGTGACCCAGAGGGATACGAAACGGAGCTCCTTTTGATTTACAAACAGTTCAAAGCCTCCGTCGATCTCTTTCAGCAACAGGCGGCTCTCACTTTCTCCTCCGTCGGCTCCGACCCTTCCGTTTCCAATGACCTCGGCGACCGAGCCATGTTTCTGGCTCATGTCACTCCGTTTTACCCTGAGCAGCTCGCCGCATTTCCAGCTCAATTGACTGATTTACTCCGTACCTCATGCCTTGCAATGCCGTCGGGCCTTCGGAACCGTATTGCGCAAGCTCTGATTCTTCTGATGAATCGAAAGGTATGTTTTTTAAATGTGATTGATACGAATCTGAGCTGCTCGTAATCCAAAGGTATATATATTTTAATTATACTGTTTTCTTGATGTGTTAAGAGTCTTGTCATCGAGGATTTGCTGGCTCTGTTTCTGGATATTCAGACTCTTGGTGATACAAACTTGCGAAAGCGTGCTTTCAAACACATTGTTCGTACCGTTGGTAAGATGAGCATCACTGATCCAAGGCACAAATCACTTCAGAAGGTTGTGGTCTCTATGTTGGAGGTAATTCTTTTTCTTTCCTCTTTTCATGAGATTCTGTGTAACTGACTTTATCAAGTAGATAATATAATTTTGCCTGTGTCTTTGGTTTGTAGCAAGAAGATGAAACCAAGGCTAAGAGAGCACTTGCTACCCTTTGTGAGCTTCACAAGAAAAAGGTCTGGTTTGGTGATAAACATGACAGAGTAGCAATTGCGATTTGTGAAGCGTGCTTTCATACTTCACCTAGGTACATCCTTTTATTTTCCTAACTGTGGAATATTTTGATATGTTTTGGTTGGTCAAATTAGTAACTTCTGTTTCTTAACATGTTCAGGATCATGATATCTGCCCTTCGGTTTGTTCTTGACTACGACAACATTGTCGATGAGGATGATAGTGATGCTTCAAGCAGCGGTGATGAGGATTCAAAGCAAGCATCTCAGGTTTTGATTAACAGAGCTGCTGTTTACAAGGTAATCAACATTATACATAGACGTTTACTAGTTGTTGATGGAGTTTTCCACCTTCCTATTTTTTATAAGCATAATACAAGATCCTGTTTATATGATATTATGGAGCATTAATATCTTGGGAAACTTTTTTTTGGTTAGTTAATATTTAAATATATTTTCCCTTTCCAATGTTTAGGCTAACAACAAAGGTACATCTTCTAGCAAGAAGAAAAAGAAAGCAAAACTGCAACGTTCGATCCGAAGTTTTAAAAAAAAGAAGCGTGCGTCGTCTGAGAACACCAATTCAACTTATTCGCCTCTTAATCATTTAAATGATGCACAGGTTCATTTCCTAGCTATTTGTAGTGTGTCATATGCATGGAAAGTGATTACGATAGTATGGAGTGGCTATAATTGAATGTTTTTCTTATTTTACAGAAATTTGCAGAGAGGTTGCTTTCACGTCTTCAGCCTGGCAAGAGCATTGGGAACACTAGTGAGCGGGTTGAGGTAATTATATTTTAATTCGCTTCATCCATTCTATAGAACATATGAGCCAACTAACTTTTTATTTGGTTTTCCCCCATGTATTCAATAAATTTTGCAGACCAGGGTGATGATGATGAAAGTTATTGCACGAACAATTGGTCTCCACAAGTTGCATTTATTAAGCTTTTATACATATCTTCAAAAATATGCTAAGGTAAGATTTGCTAACTGCTCTTTTAGAATTTCTTTGTTGAAATTTGATTAAAATAGGGATGCACTTAAAATGCAGCAAGGTCAAAAGCAGCACATTACACAAATACTTGCAGCAGCAGTTCAGGCTTGCCATGATGGGGTATAGAAAAGTTTCCACTTTAAAGCATTATCGCTTTTCTCATTCTTCAATCCTTCCAATAATTTTATCTCGGGCAGGTACCCTCGGATGCTGTGGAGCCACTGTTCAAGCAAATAGTAAATGAGTTTTTACACAGAGGTTCAAGTCATGAGGTGTGATTTCAAGCTTTCTCACATCAAGGGACTGAACTAGAAAGCTTATTCTATCATTTATATTTTTATTTTTTTTAATTCATTGTTTTCATTTGTGTGACCAGGCTATTGCTGTCGGACTCAATGTGGTACGAGAAATGTGCCTTAGGATTCACGAGGTAACTAGTTCTGAACTCTGGTTTAATATTCTCATATAAATGTAGTTATGCAGCACCATTCCTTTCTTTCTGAATCGTCTTTTTGCTTCTTTTATCTTTTGTCTTCTATACTTCAGTTGATGACAGAAGACTTGCTGCAAGATCTTGCTCGGTATAAAAAGGACCATCCCCATCAAAAAGCCATCGTAGCAGCATCTCGTTCCCTCATAGCATTGTTCAGAGAGGTAGCAAAAGCATTTGATTTGTTAATAGGAACAAAATAATCGATGTATGTGGTTAAACCAATAATTACATTTTGTACTTTCAGATCAACCCTTCGCTTCTAGTGAAAAAAGACCGTGGCCGTCCTGGAGGTCCCATTGCCAGACCTAAACAATATGGAGAAGTTAATGTCTTCAGCAATGTTCCCAACGTTGAGTTATTGCAAGAAAGTGATAATGAGAGCGACCCTGAGGATGGTCAAGACGATGATGACGTGGTGTTGCCTGGCAGTGATGATATGGAACAGGAGCTGATACCTGATGACTGTGGAACTGAGGACGAGGCTGAAGAAGATTCTAATGATGGTGATGATATGAACAACACTGAAGATGATAGTGATATTGATACGTTGGTCAGTGGTGATGAAGAGGAAGAGAAGAATGGCAGTGATGAAGCCAAGACTGATTCGGAAAACGAAGAAGATGATGGAGAAGCTTCTGATACTTCTGTGGAGGGTAGTGGAAACAAAGAGAAAGCAAAGGGGAAGAAAAGGAAGATAGTAGATTTTGATGCGAGTCTTGTCACTGCTGATACAAGCCTACGAGCACTAAAGAGATGTGCAGAAGCAAAGAGCGAACAGCCATCTTTTGCTGAAAGTGATGGCATACTTTCGAATGAGGACTTCCGAAAAATCAAAGAACTTAAGGTATATATATATATGCAAAAGAGAGAAGCTCTTTTCCTCTATCCAACGTTGTTGATGTCTTGTGTCACACATACAGGCAAAGAAGGATGCGAAAATTGCATTGGCTCGAAAAGGATTCAAAGTTCCGGATTCTGATGAGCTAAGTAAGAAGCTGGTCAATCCAGCCAAACTTGAAGTAAGCTCCATTTTAGTCACAAAATCTTTGGCACACTCGGGTGAGACTCGATGTTAACTGCATATTTTACTCTTTCCACAGGCTCACATAAGGCATAAACTAACAAAAGAAGAAAGGCTGGAATTAGTTAAAGCGGGTAGGGAGGACCGAGGGAAATTCCAATCCAAGACTGCCATCAAGCAGAAGAAGGTATGCGTTTATGTTTCCGTTACAAGCATAGAATGTTTGTTTGATGATCCAATAACTGTGTCGATTGAAAACGCAGACTGGAGGATCGAGCAATAGACAGAAGGAGCACAAGAAGAATATGCCTCTCGCTGCAATAAGATCAAAGGCTGGGAAATCAAAGCGAGCCAAGAAAATGAAGAAAAGCCTCAGCGGAAGCCAGTTCAGAGGAAGGAAAGCTTGGAAGTGAAAATGAGCAAAACGAAACTCACTTTTGCATTATTAATGCTATGTTCAATGTCTGCAGCATTATATATGTTGTCGTTCTCTTTGTTAACAACACTAAGTTTTATTTTGTATTTTATTAACTATAAACACAATGAGGGAATGGTGAACATCTTTCGATATTAATTTTATATTAAAAAAAAACCTGTGATGATTATTTTAAAATTGAACTGAAAATGGTCATGATTTTTTTTTTTTTTAATAACCATCTTATCGACTAAGTTTTATTTTGTATTTTATTAACTATAAACACAATGAGGGAATGGTGAAATTTCAAAGAAAGTTTCGTTGGAAACTAGACCATTAGTAAAATATATATTAAAGTTTGATGTGGCTTACTTCGTCAAAAGATGAGATCGAACGCAAACAAAATTTCTTTCATACATATAAGGAAAAATCGTGCACAAAACACAAACCTGTTCTAGAGCAAACAAATTCTCCAAGTTAAGTCGTCTCGAGATTGAGATGATGATCTGAAAGGGCATTAATTGCCGCTGGCTGCTCTTCTTTATTCTTAGTAACATTATATTCCTGTACATGATCATCACCTGCATTACGTGATGCTATTCTTAATAAAAAATGAGAAAGGTAAAAGACTATCCTCACCTCAGAGTCCTTGAAAGCAGCTACATGTTTTGAATATCTGGAGCTAGGCTTGTAATCTTTCTTCAAACATTCATCTTCTAAGATCTCTTGTGGTGAATCACTGACAAAAAAACACATCAACTTACTTTCTTGGTTAGATTCCATAGGCAACACTCAATCTAACAAATAATAGGTGTCGAGGATCCTCATTCTCAGGAGCTATAGACGCTTGATATGATTTCATCGTCTGATCAGATTATTGTAAGGTGGATCAAATAATTTTTAAGCGTCTATAGTGAAATTCACATCGATGAAAAATATTAGCATACCAACCAAAAATCATCAAACAATAAGACAAGACATGTTATATGTTAAAAAGAAAATTTAACTCTCATCCTATGAAATTAATCCTAGCATATCCACCTCCTAAAAGTTAATTGAAAAATAATTTTTACCCCAATTATTGAAACATATAAACCATAAAAATATTAGGTTTGGATAGGAACTTACAGTACCTGGTCACATGATCAAACCGTATCCAGCGTCTCTAGATTTTCTGACATCGACTACAACGATTTTACTAACCTAAAAATCTTCAAGCAAAACAGATTATAGTAGAAATTCAATTGCCTTTCCACCGAATGAAGCCTAGAGATTTTTCCCTGGATCAGGACAACAGGTGTTTCCATAAAACCAACCTAGCTAACATCATACGTATAAACCAATTTCTTTTATGACGTGCTATATTTTAAGCGAAGAAGACGATTTCTCTGTAGTGAGCTACAATTAACACCCAAAACACACAAGCAAAGTTCATAAATGAAAATGTCCGAGGACAATCATAGATGAGAAAAACTAGCTCAAACAAGGTGCAAGGGTTTTAACCTGTTGATCTAGATCAGACATAGACATTTATCCGGATGACATCTTCTCGCTGAGCCATTCTTGTTCGAGCGCTCATCCTCTGTTTCCCTTGACCAAAGCTCTTCTTATACATCACACACACACACAATCAAAACGAATGATATGGACATACAGTAGTTTAAGGAAGCAAAATTCAAGCTTTCAAATGTACAATGTTTGTATTTCGAAAATCTCCAACGAAAACGGAAAACAGCTTTGATCCATGGCTATGAATCCTAGATTAAACAAAACAACAAAAAAACCCTTACCAAAAAGTGACTAATCTTGTGAAAACAATCAATTAACAAAAACCCTAAGACAATTCAGGTGAAATGAAACCTTCACCCAAAGATCACAACTATGAATAGGAAAATTAACGCAAACTCTTACCCGTCTGGAAACAACTGTTTTCGTTACCATAGCTACCATATCTAGAAGACTAGAACCATAGAAGCCATTGTTACGGAAAAAGGAACCAGCAGAGGTGAAAAAACCTCCGTTACTTCCTTGTTTAGTCAGAGACGGAGGAACAAACTCTTCAGCCATATGATTAAGCTTAGAGAAAACCTAAGATCTCTCATATCACGCTTGAAGCTCTCTCCACCGTCAACGATAACCTTAATACAAAAAAACTTATAAATTAATAAGAAATGACAGATTAAAGATTGCTTGTTCATCTTTATTCAATCAGATATCAAGATTTTATATGTAAGTAAAAAACACATATGCCACAAACTTAAATATTAATAAGGAAATCGAAGGAGCTACTTCAGATACAATCTTTTCTATTTTACCACAATGATTCACTACAACTTTGCTTCTTATAGTCAAACAAACCAAAACAACAACAAATAAAAAACATTACAGAAAATTTATTGCAACACCATAGATTCTAAAATTGCAGAAAACACCATCAAGTACTCTCAACACATCCTCTAGGTTGTTGTACCAAAGAAGAGTAGATGAAAAACCCTCCCAAGAAAAACAGAATAAACTGATCAAGATATGTCCGTTTGAGATTACCCAACCAGGGGGAGATGGAACAGCTTTGAACCCACTTCAAACGACATGGATGGCTTTGTTAGTCTCAGTTGTCCTCTTCACGTAAATCATCTTCAAGTCATTTACAGCAATACTCATAGCATATATCTAGGTACATAAGATTCAGTTCAAAATGATAACCCATCTTAAAATCCCCACCCTCAAGCCATGAAATCCGAGCTGCCATAGTAAGAATTTTAATCAGTAACATTTGGTCCTGAGATATCTGACAGAAGATTTATGTAAATGAGATGGAAATAGAAATACTGAAATCTGTACCTTTGCAGAAAAAATTGTACTTGAAGCAATCATGACACGACCAACATGGAAAAACATTGCCACAAACATTGAAAAGTTTTATCCTAAAAATGGTTCCAAGGTGTCACATCTACCTGATCAGGATATTTAATTGCGCTAACAGTACAGATGAAACATCAGCAACTGAGTTCAGTAAATTCTCGCTTAGAATTCGAAGATTATGGGTTGCATGCTGAACAACCAAAAGTATATAACAAAGTCAGATTATGGCAGAGTAGAGGAAAGAAAAACAGAGTTAAGCATGTTGAAAACTTACTTTAGCTGCCTCACCGATCCAATGATTCGGAGCAGATTTTTCACCAGGAGTTTTATTACAAACCCCCCAGTACTTTAATTTGGTCATAATTAGTCACAGTCCATTAAATCAAAAGAAATCAAAGATCACCGATACATCATATACAAGTTTGGCTACGTGCAAAACAACAGTGGAATGATTCCTACATTGGTTCCATGGCCCAACTCAGTCATCGCAAAGCAGCCCTAGCTTGCCTTCTTAGTAACGATTAGCAAGCAATTAGACACGGAGATATAGTAATAGTCTCATAAAATATTACCAAATGTCATATCATAACAGGAAAGAAAGACAATTAGACAAAAACAAAATATTAACCAAAAGTCAAAATCTCATAAAAGAAAGACATAAGGGACAGTCTAGAGTTTGTTCAAAATAGAAAAGCTTTCTTCTACGGTTTTGGTCTCTCTAGCTCCTAAGTGGAACATTCCCTAAAACCAGACAAGATAATTATTAGACCATGAAAACGAAGAATTGATAGCAAACTGTGTTTTAAAGGATAGCGACTACCTAATCACTTTAAGAAAGTCAAAGTCTCGACATTATCGGCATGGAGAAGTGCCCGAGGACGAATTTCTCCAAACTGAGTCTTAAAGTCATCTTCAATCAAGCCTCTAACTTCAGCCATGCAAACTCTGAGAGCACCGCTCAAGGGGTCGTAGTAATAGATGTTGTTCGGCATCCTTAAATCCCGGTTCACCAAAATAATCTCACCAACATCAGTGATCCCGCGTTTTTCACATTGCTTCAGCGTTCTCCTAGTTTCAGCATCCATCAGAAAATCGACACGAGTCCAAAGTTTTCCTGACACGTCTTCTAGAGTAAATAAACACCTATCATAGGACTGTCTCATGAGGCGGGAAGTCATGGCCAGTTTGCCTAGGTAGATAAACAAGACATACATGTCGGCTTTTGAATCAAAACCTTTGGTGGGGTAACTTTCTCATAAGTCCCTGAAGATGGAAAAAACCTTACAAGATGGAGTATTCGATCCGAATGGATTTGGTTCAGAAATTATTAGTAATACTTATACTTGTAACTAGATGATCACCCGCGGTATGCACCGCGGGGAAGTTTTGCTTTACGGAGTTTTAGTTTTCTCATCTTATGTTATTGGATTTTAATTATATGAGTTTATAGTGGCTTAAATTTTATGTTACTATAGTGTATTTGGTGTAGGGGTGATATATATTTTTGTTTTGGGTTATGATATACATATATAAATTTAAGAATTATATGCTTCGAAGATAAACTTTTTGTTAACTCACGCATGATAAGCAAGCTAAAATTGTGTTCTTGTCATATGCTACAGCACATGTTGATGTTTTTTTATATTGTCGGTTAAATTATAACATGATATACGATTCGAGAGTTATGGAAATCTGTTTTTTTTTATATAGTTATAAAATAAGAAATCATTGAGATAATTTTTTGATATGCCTAATATTCTAAATTTGGTAGTATTGACAAAATAATAAAATGAAGATTTAAACCGTGTTGTAGAACCGGATTAAAGATATTTTAAGTTTATATTAATATTGATTATAACTCGTCCTGCTATATAATCCGTCTGAATATATAACCCGTCCCGCTATATAACCCGTCCCATAATAAAAAAAAAATATTTGAATTTATTTGAAAAGATATAATATATGAGGTAATTGGGTAAAATCTTATTCTTCGAGCTTCATGGGTCAAGATTTCATACGATTTGGTACTTCCTTACATCTATCATAGTTCTACTTTCTTAGGTACATGTGTTAAGCATATCCGCAGATATTCTAATTGGTTATAACAAAACTCATTTTAGAGTTTTAAGTTCAATTACCTATTCAATGTAAATTAGTATTAATATTTTCTATGTGGTTTGGAGTATTAGTAAATGAGTTTATTTCCTTGATTTTTTCTAATATTTACAACTATTTTTTTATATCATGAGATTGTCCTTTATATATCTTGGTTTTGTAGGAAATATATTATTGAACAGACGGAAGTGTCATTACAAAGGATGATCGTAAGGTGTGTTACTAAACTATAACATTATAGATTTAATGTTCAAAGTCATAAAATACAAATAGGAAATCTTTAGTATAAAAGCTCCGACTCGTCATTGATTTGAGCACACTTCAAGCTCCAAGCACTTAGGCTCAAGTCATCAACACTTTGAGTTCCTTTGTTGAAAGGCAAAGAGATTTGCATTCTCCCCAATTGCCAATTTTGGATACACTCTTGAGGTTATACATGTTCTGCCGCCTCCACCATAACTCTCCACTATCGAGTAATCAACCTACGAAAAGAAAAAGTAGAAAAACTCGTCAATTCCGTATTATATGCATCTATTTGAAGTATACTCACTTGATAAAAGACACTTGTTTTTAAGGAAATATCTTTCATATACTTAAAACTTACCAAAGTCCTAAGAGAAAGTGTTTGGTGAGAAGGATCTATCGCCACAAAAGCACCAAACATTCTTTTATCATTTTCCTCATTCAACAATGAACTGTGAATACCATTAAAACAAAAACCTCGTTAGCATTTTATGTAAATACGAAAAAAATCTAGATGTATCTTTTGGTTAATGTATATAGATCATATACCTGCTTTGGTCACTGCACATCAATACTACGTATTTAGTATCCTTGTACGTATCATTTGACTTGAAGATTATGAAGTAAACCCACGTGTACATTGGATGCCAAAACCATCAAACCAAATGGCCCTAAACCGGACTTAACCGACAAATCTTACTCACTACATATCAGCTTTTTCCAATTCCGTTACCTTGAACGATACCACAACATCTGCCTACTCAATACCAAAAGAAATAAATAAAAACACCACATTTTGCTAAAAGGAAAAGAAAGTAAATTTAGGTCAAAATGAAAATTGATTTATATTGGATGCGGATAAATCATTTATCTGGTCTAAGTTGAAGATCGAGTCCTACCTGTGCAGTAGTAACGCCATGAACTTGGAGATTAGATCCTGCTTTAAGAACTTTGTTGTCCAGTTGACTTGTATCCCACGCAATGTCTCAATCTCTTCAATACGGCGGAGATTCATCAAACCATATTTTCTTCGTAAATGGCCATCAAATCAAGATGACAAAGAAAACCAATTAATTTGATTCCTCTCGATCGGATTCGTGACTAATTAATCTAAACAACCAAACAGAATCAAAATTCTACAATCTAAAACCAAAGTTATTTCATATTAACCGAATTTAAATGTAGGGCCAATTTAAACGTACCTGAAGAGCAGCCAACCCTTCTTAATATCATCTTTACCCGGAGACGATTCATTAACCGAACCCCACTTCGTTTCTTAACATCATCAAGAAAACATTTTCGAAGCGTAATATTTCCCGTAAATCTAACCACCGAGCTGATTCGTTTTGCAAAAATCCAAGATCCGGTACATAGTCATCTTTCTCGCGATCGTAACTCCCAATCGTGTAATAATCATTGCTAGCTGTAACCAGAAAACAAAATAATAAGAAATACAAAGACATACCATAGTTACAAACGCCATAATATCCTACCAGTCAGCGGATCGAAAAACTACCAAACTGTAAAGAAAACAAACCCTGATCTATTGGTAAGAAGCGAATAAGAAAAACAAAGGAAAGAAAACATAATAGATGCATTCGAGCTTACCACTGGCTCACGGAGAAGTTATACTTATTTATAAAGAGGATCAGTCGGCAATTAGGGTTGTTAATTAAAATCTGAATACGATCTTTACAAATAAAAAAAAAAAATTTAAAACTCAGGAATATTCGGTAAAATAGAAAGATTTGGTGTATAATTTTGAATATGCGGATTTTCTGTTGTAATTGCTAAAATTTCGGAAAGTAAAGGGCCTGATAATAACATTAGTTGGTCAAATATTCCCAAAATATTTTTCCGATGATTCTTAGGCATTGTTATGGTTAACAAAAAAAAAATTTCCTAAATTTTGGTTATAATATTATAGATACTCATAATCTTTTGTAATCAAATTCGTAAATACTAATAACTTGTTTCCAAAAATGTAGTATTAATAAAGATTCAAATATTGTATCCCTAAAATTACGATAGAAATTAAATAAAAATCGTGCAATCAAATATATTATTTAGTAGTAAGATTCTACAGATTAAGAAAGATTCTGCCCAATTTTGGACATAAATAGGGTTTCGATTATTTTGAGGAAATGGGCCTGGACCACCGGATTATAATCCACTTAACAAAACGGGTCGGGCAAGAAGAGGGTCCGCTTGCTTTTTAATTAGTGTTACAAAAGACTTTCTCTAGTGTCATTAAAAAGTCAATATCACACGTAAAAAAGTCATTAAGGTATGCTCAAATAATAGTGTAGGGATAATCTATATACCCAAAATCACTATTTTCTTTTATATATTTCAGATACTTTTGTGTATTAGGATAATATAAGTATTTTTTTGGTAATTCATGTATTTTGATTTGGGTACTTTTTGTATAATTCAATTACAATTTTTTGGATATTTCGAGTACTTTTGATCAATGCTCAAATAATAAACCTAGAATACACTATACCAGATCAAATACGGTAATCATAGTAGTATTTTAGGGTCGAATCCACAGAGATCAAAGATGCACTTTAAAATTAATAGATTAAATTAAGGTAAGACAAAATATAATTAGAGTTTGTTTGTTTTTTTATCAACCTAACGAATAATTAAATAAACAATAAAAAACAAATATTAGGCATAGGGATCGGAAATCATCCAGGATGTGACAAAACTATTAAATCAATTAACGAGAAATATTAAGATACGTTCTTGAACTCAATTCACGATTATAAAGGCAAGTAGCTATCGCGTAAATACCTAACTTAGAAATACTAGATCAGAACCTAAACCATCGTTTGATCCTAACAAAGTAAGACTAGCATTATTAAACAAGATTGATATGTTCACAAGGTGCCACGACTTCAACCATCGTTGGCCATAGATCACCTTGCTCGACTATGCTAAGTTCCAGAGATTAAACAACACTTCTGATGTCACGATTAATCAACTTAAAATCATAGAACAAGTTAGCTACTCAAGTCCTAGCATTAAGAACAACATAGAAAAAGAACCATAAAATAAATTCCCAAACTAACAACCTAATAATCGGTCACATCTGATATACCTCATATTTTACCCTCCATCTATATGATTTAAGAGTCGTTTTTAGAGTCTTTCTAGTGTTTTTGTAGTGTTTTGCTATGTAAACAGGTCAATGTACGTTTGGAGCTTACTTGGAGCAAAAGGATCAAAAAGGGATCAAATTGGAGCTTAAATGAAGAATTGAAGATCAATGCTGATTCTCAGGCTTCACTGTGCAGAAACACGATGTGTGTCGATCGACATGCTTTAGTTGTGTCGATCGACAGGAGATCCGAAGACAGAAGCTGTGCGAGATTTGAAGCCCAATTCGTTTCCTACTCAAGCTTGGATTCTTAAGACCGACTTAAAGAAGCCCTAGACGTCCAGAGACTTGTATATATAGTATTTTTCGTCCTTGTAATTAGCAATCCAAGTTTTCTTACCCTAAGTTTACTTGAGACTTTTAGAGAGAGATATTGAGAGTTTGTGTTTTAGGTTTTGAGAAGAAAGCCTTGGGGAGATCTTTCTGTTCCTGATCCTTTAAGTCCTGATTGTGAACCCCTGTTATTTCTTACTCTTATCTTTTAATATGATATCTTCTTTTATCTCTTGTGTTTTTACTTTGATCATGTCTGAGTAATTCACTAGTTAGATTTAGGGTTTCTCACAAAGGTTTGATGGTTTGATTGAATGTTTGATTAGTTAAGGATTATCTATCTCATTGTTCTTAATCTGAGATTGTTCTTATTGCTTATTCTTGATTGATCACCTTGAATTTGAACCTAGGTTGTTAGTCTCTGCGAAAGTAGGATTGATAGCTTGAACCTATCTCTGATTAGCAACACTCCTGATTCTCAACGACAGTTGGTCTTAGGGTCTTGTGAACATATTGAACCTGAACTTTAATGCTGATTTAGATCCCTTAGAATTCACAACGACAGTTGGTTTTCTGTTTCTAGGTCAAGGAATATTCACAGCGATAGTTGGTTTACTTATCTTTTGTGTTTGAGTTCTAGAACATTGATTAACTTATCCTGACTAATCATTCTATTTATCATTCCTGATTTCCTGAGAATTCCTTGAGTCTAACGCTTTCTCTAATTGTTTACAACTTCGTTTTTAATATTCCTGCAATTGTTCTTTACTTTTACTTCTATTCAGTTTAGCATAATCTTACAATTGAAAACCTATTGTGTACGAAGTCCCTGTGGATTCGACCCCTAAATACTGCAGTGATCTCTTAATTTGAGAGAGTAGCTCTAGGGATAATTTGAGCATATCAAATTTTGGCGCCGTTGCCGGGGACTTTTGTCTACCATTAGGTTTCAGTTTAGGATTTTGTCTAAGCTTTTTATTTTCAGTTTAACTACCTTTGCTTTTCTTTCTTTTTCTTGTGTGTTTCAGGGAGAAAGAACAAGCAATCAGCTAAGATGGATGACCCAAACGCTCCAATTCGTCAAGCTGATGGAACCTACAGAAACACGGCAGGCCAGATTTGTGATTAACATGGCCAAATCCGATTCCACCTGCAATCATTCCGCTGCAGCAGGTCGGAGCTGGAGGCAACCTGCCTCAAAACCCGTATCGTGTCGATCGACAGGCACCTGGCCGTGTCGATCGACAGGATGGCCGACAGCAACCAGTGGGCGCTGGTAATGCTGACAATGCTCGGACTCTTGCCGAGTACAACCATCCCAACCTTTTCTATGCCAACCGGTCCGCCATTCGCCTTCCTACCATCCAGAGGAATGACTTCGAGTTGAAGCCAGCTTTCTACTCTCTTGTTGGACAACACCCATTCTCTGGACTACCGAATGAGCACCCTATGGACCACATAGATAATTTCGAGGACCTAGCAAGTAGCATAAAAGCTAATGGAGTGATATGCTCAAATTAACCCTAGAGCTACTCTCTCAAATTAAGAGATCACTGTAGTACTTAGGGATCGAATCCACAGGGACTTAGTTACACAATAGGCTTTTAGTTATCAGATTATGCTAAACCAATAATAGAGAAAGTAAAAGAACAATTGCAAGAATATTAAAGCGAGTTGTAAACAATCAGAAAGCAAGCGTTAGATCTAGGGAAATCTCAGGAAATCAGGAATGATAAATGTATGATTAGTCAGGATAAATAAATCAATGTTCTAGAACTTAAACACGAATGTAAAGCTAACCAACTCCCGTTGTGAAAACTTCTAAACCTAGAAACAGAATCCCAAATCCCTTTGTGAATTCTAAGGAATCTAAGTTTGCATTAAAATCAGGTTCAATATGTTCACAAGACCCTAAACCAAATTCCTTTGTGAATAGGAGTGTTGCTAATCAGAGATAGGTTCAGGAAATCAATCCCACTTCCGTGGTAACTAACAACCTAAGATCAGATTCAAGGTGATCAATCAAGAATAAGCAATAAGAACAATCTCAGATTAAGAACAATAAGATAGACAATCCCTAACTAATCAATTCATTCAATCAAACCATCAAACCTTTGTGAGAAACCCTAAATCTAATTAGTGAATTACTCAGACATAATCAAAGCAATAACACAAGAGATAAGAAACGAAATCATTATTAAGATTAAGAGTAAGAAATCACAGGGGTTCACAATCAGGACTTGAAGGAATCAGGAACAGAAAGATCTCCCCAAAGCTCTCCTCTCAAAACCTAAAACAAAGTAGATATCTCTAGCTAAAGCTTAACAAAGTCTGGATATCTCTTTTAAAAACCTAAGACAACTATATATACAAGTCTTCTGGACGTCTAGGGCTTGATTATGTCGGTCTTGAAGATCCAAACTTGAATAGAAAACGAATTAGACTTGAATTCTCGCACAGCTTCTGATCTCGAATCACCTGTCGATCGACACAACTAATGCCTGTCGATCGACACACGTCGTATTTCTGGACAGAGAAGGCTGCAAATCTTCACAAGTCTTAAAACTCCATTTTTAGCTCCAATCTTATCCCTTTTTGTTCATTTTGTTCCAAGCAAGCTCCAAACGTACATTGACCTGTATTCATAGTAAAACACTACAAAAACACTAGAAAGACTCTAAAAACGGTTCCTAAATCGTATAGATAGAGGGTAAAATATGAGGTATATCAACTCCCCCAGACTTAGCTTTTGCTTGCCCTCAAGCAAAACAGAAACTAAACCTGTGGAAAGAGTTTTGAAAACACGAAAACTCACCTTTGCCTTTAATGCCTTGCCTTAGTCATTCGTACCAAATCCACATGCCTAACAGACAAGTCTAAAACGAACCACCATGTACTTCTCCGCTGAAATCACAATGAAACCAAGAAACTTCCAAAACATCTCCACACATTCATCAAGAAAGCCATCATCACCAAGTCTCAATCAATGTAGTCAATGCACCAGAACCTTCTAGACTCATTCACTGTACTCTACCATCAAAACTCAACACTTCCAACGCAGAGTAACCTTACTCTCCCCTAGACTTATCCGCTTACACACTCTTATTTAATATATATATATATATATTTTTTTTCTTTCTTTAGAAGACCAAGTTTCCATGAGTTCCAAAGTATGCAAGGGGGTAACCATGCATCCCTTAGTTCACTTCAACAAGGTTCTCAAAAACAAAAGTGATCTTTCCAGACAAGAGCAGAATAATGGGATCATCGATTCGTATCTACCCTCTAACTCGCAGGAAATCATCTCAACTTTCATTCATTCTCTTTTTTTTTTTTAGTGCTAGGACTTTAATTCAGGGGAAAGAGGTACCATTGTTTTCCATGCTAAGCAATCAAGTATGAACAAAAAGTCAAGCTCTTAGAAACACTAACCATATCAATGAGGGGAAAGGATTAGAATGGAGGCTCCGGCCTTAGTGAATCTTGATGGGAATTTGTTTGTCTCTGGCTCACCGCTCAATCTTTGGATTTTTCATTAGTCGGAATCAGACTTAATCTGTAGCATTAGTCAACCAGGCAAAACACGAAAGAAAAAGGATCATAGTTTTCAACAAAATTTTGACTCAATAAAACAAAAGAAAAAGACTCAAATGGAATAAATAGATGGTTAGTAAGAAATCAAAAACCAAAACAAAGAAAAATACATCAGTATTTTCCTCCCCCAGACTTAAGTAACACTGTCCCCAGTGGTAAAAAGTCTTAGGATTGGAAAGAAAAAGAAATAACCAAAAATAACTTGAATTGAAAATTGATGAAATTTTTGCTAAGGTAGAACCAGTTACCCCGTGTGGTGTCGATCGACACGGATGAAGTGTGTCGATCGACACACTGTCCGAAATCAGAAAGGTCTGAGGCAAAATTCTGCAAGATTGAAGGTGTTTTGGTTGAAGTTTTCACACATGAATTCCCAGCCTAAGCTGTGGAATGACAATCAAACATCAAAGCAAAACATGATCTAGAATAGATAAGCATTAGTTCCATCAATAATCCAAAACAAGTTAGTGAAAAATCAAAAGATAAAAATTCTAAAAAGAAAAAGATGTAGAAAAGTGATAGAGTGAAGAAATTAGAGGAGATGTAGAATCTAATCACTAATTTCTTCAGTGTCGCCCTCATCATAAGAAATGTGGCGTCTAGTACACTTGGGTTGAGCACACATGAACTTCTTCATGACATCCCACATAGCATCCATCCTCTTCATCATGAGCTGTTGGAAAGTGAAGTTATCCATCTCTGTCTTCAAGTTTGCAGGCCAATCAGGAAGGGCTGGCTCGTCCTCAGTAGCTGAAGGAGGTGCTGAAGAAGAAGCACCGCGACGACGACATGTAGGAGGCTGGGGCCTCACGTCTCTGGAATCAGTGTCAAAGCTGAGCAGTCACATAGTGTTGCCTACAAAAGAGAGTCGAGACTGCGGTAGCTTGACCTGAAGAGCTTGTCCCTTGCTGGTGTACTTCCAAATCAATTCACCTTCCATCCAATTGGCCCTCCTCAAGTAATTTCTATCCATGTACCTGCGAGTATTGTCAACAGTGGTGTAGGAGAGATCAACATTGCATTTGCGAAACAGGGGAGTAAGCAGACTCCCTATACTCTCAATCCTTGGCTTGGTGGAGCTCTTCCCACAAAAAGGTTTAGTCTTCAACTCAACCAAGTGATGTGCAAAAACAGCGCCCATGTTGACATTGACTTCCATAATGGTACTAGGGATCTCAGCAGCCACGCTTTCGTGAAGGGCGTAGTAGAGAAGAATCAAATCAGCTAATCGCATCATCCCTGGTTCTGTCTTACACAAGAAAGTGTGACTTACAAGACGAGCCAGGTATCGCAGTGCAGGATGCCGGATATCAGATTGTCGAGAGCTGGAGTCATCATACTCTCTCTCAGCGAAAAATGCCCAAAACTCCTTAGCCTTATCAAAGACAGTGGGGAGTGCAACAGTTGTACCATCTGCACGAAAACCATAGAGAGCACAAAGATCCGGGATAGAGATACTATGGCGAACGCCCCAAGCGAAGAAAGATAATATGCCTTCCTGAGCATTCCTAGCATACTCTTGCTGATAATCAACTCTAACAGAAGCCATGAACTGCCTAACTAAATCTGGATAAAGTTCACAATCCAGTTCCGTAACATAACCTATTCCCATCTCATGTACCAAACCAGTCATTGCCCATCCCATACTCATATCTTCCAAAAGCTTTTTATCCTTGAACCTAGTGGGTTGGATTTCGACTTTCAACCATCCATTGTAAAGCAATGTCTCATAATCCCCCCAATCATCACTAAGTTCCCTATTTATATACTCCGGCTTCTCAAATTCCGTTAATACCTTATTGGCCCATTGTCGCTCGGAGTAAATTGGAGTTCCTTCTTTTCGGGGCTAGGGATAGCGAGAGACAGGAGGAGGTGGACGTTCTGACGACTCAGAGGGGCTCGCCGGAGCCTGTGGAGGCGGAGGAGGCGGCGGATTGCTCGAAGAAGCTTCGGTGTCGCGCCTTGTTCTCTTCGAATTTCGAGTCATGGCTTCAAAGATCGGAGAAATTGACTTAGGACTTTGATAGAAGACTCAATCACGAGTCTATAGCACCTGGAATCAAGAGATTTGGTTAAGAAATGAAAAAGTTAGAGGAGAAATCGTGAAATCGTCGGAGAGAAAATCGAAAAACAAAAGAGAAAAAGAAAATGAGGAAGAAGGAGAGCTCTCGGGTTTTTTTGTGTTTCTGCGATACGTGTCGATCGACACACTTAAGTTGTGTCGATCGACACAATCCTTTCTGGTCGACAGAGACTTCTATTTTCCTGCATCTTCAGTATTTTCCTATGAATTCCTAAAAATTAAATAAACCCAAAACTAAAAATCAAAAATTAGTAGAAGTGAAATAAAATCAACACCAAAATCAAAATCAAAAATCAAAGTCCATAAAAACAATAAAAAATAAAAATAAAAATCAGTGGGTTGCCTCCCACTCAGCGCTTGTTTCGAGTCTTTAGCTTGACTCTTCGGATTTTCAGAGATCCGGTGTTTCCTACGCGTTGGATGGCGCAGATTGTCTCATCTTCCAAGGTGGCATGTAAGCATTTGTTGACTTGGCGAGAAGAGGTGGTTCAGCATTCTTAGCAGATGGTGTAGAAGCTTTGGAGGATTGTTGCTTCTTCTTGGTCCTTTGAGGCTTCGTCGCTGGAAGTGGTGGTGTAATCTTTGGAGGATCAGTCTTGGGGCTCGTAGCAATGGTTGGTAAGATGACTGGTTGATTCTCAGGAGGTGAAACCCGTGGCTTAAACGTGGTGAAGTTCAGTGTTTTGCCATCGACATTCAGAGACATGTGGCCTTTCTTAACATCAATGATTGCGCCCGCGGTGGCTAGGAAAGCTCGTCCCAAGATCAGCGGGTCCTATGGTTCCTTGTCATAGTCGAGAACCACAAAATCAGCAGGTATAGTGCACTCCCCAACTTGTACATGCACATCTTCAAGGATCCCTAATGGAATTCGCGTAGAACGATCCGCAAGAATCAAAGAGACATTTGTTGGTTTGAAGTCCATCTTCCCAAGTCTCTTGGCTACAGAATGGGGCATCAGGTTAATGCTAGAACCAAGATCACATAAGGAATGGGTGAAGCGTTCCTCTGAGATCAAACAATCCAAGACAAAGCGACCGGGATCCGGAAGCTTCTTAGAAAACTTGTTTTGAATGACCGCACTAACTTCCTCAGAGACTACAACTTCTTGCTTCTTCTTCTTAGGTACCTGTGCTGAGAAGATCGCACTGAGATCGCGTGTAAGCAAAGCTCCTTCCTCAGGAGTAAGACCATTCAAAACCATTCTTCGAGCTAGACGCTTCATCGGAGACGAAGTATCTTCATTGTCACTTAAAGGAACTTTGGTCTTGATTTTGTCAAGCATAGCCTTGCATTTCTCATCTTCAATCTCCTGTTTGGATTTGCGGGGTCTAGGATATGGTACCTGAGGAGCATAGACATCGGATTTCACGGATGGTGGAATCACGACATAAGGCAGATCTTTTAGCGGGTCATGTCGATCGACAGTAGGTTTAGTGTGTCGATCGACACACAAATCGGAAAGAGACATCTCAACAGAAGGTTGGCTTCGGACTTCAGTCTGTTTTCCCGAGGGCTGTCGATCGACACCAACAATGGTGTGTCGATCGACACACTGCTTCAGTGGCTGAATGCTCGTAGAAGCAGCAGCAGCTAGTGCCTCACGTTTCCAAACTCTTGGTCTAGTCAAATTTGAAGTTAAAATCCCAGATAAACCTTCAAAGGTGTCCTCCTCGTACTCATCTTCATCACTTTCCTCATATTCCCAAACATCATCACCTTCTCGGATTAAGATTGCATTGCAATGCTTGGGGTTTTGGTCAGTTCTTCCAGGAAGAAATCCCTCTTGGCGTTTAACAGTCTCGGCGGTCTGAGCAACCTGAACATCGAGCTTCTTAACATGAGTGTTGAGGGCCTCGATCCTGTCGTTCAGAGTTGTGTAGACATTATCGAGCTTGCCATTTAGAGAAACAGTAAGTTTCTCTTGTCCTTCTAGCAGCTGCTCAAACATGGCTGTTACGTCGTTCTTGGCATTCTGTGGCGGAGGAGCTTGGTAAGAAGAGTTACCATAGTTCCTGGTGTAGCTGGAGTTGTTGTTGTTGGTTTGAAAGTTCTTCTGAAAATCAGTCTTTGGAGCATAGCCTGGCGAACCAAAACGTTGACCACCTGAGTTGTTGAAACCTCTGTTTCCCTGCTGATTTCCGAACCTCTGTCCCTGAAAACCGGCACCATTCACATAGTTGACATCCTCTTCATCTTCACCTTGTTGCTCTTGCCCAATGGTTTCAACTTAGTCAGCAAAGTTGACAGATTTCTTGCCCATCAGAAAGTTAGCAACCATGTCAATCTTAGCATTCACTTCAGCAATTTCCTTACCACTGCCAGTCCCTGCTAGTTTCTTTCGCTCAAGGTCAGCATTCTTCGTGCTATTAGCTTGCGACAAGTTCTCAATTAGCTTCATAGCTTCAGCGGGGTAACGAGTGTTGAAATTGCCGTTACTAGCTGCATCTAGAGCCATCTGATGTCTCCAATCAATTCCTCGATAGAAGATACCCAAGAGTTGGACAGTACTAAAGCCATGGTGAGGACAGTCCTTTTGGTGAGATTTAAAGCACACCCAAGCGGCTTTAAATGCTTCAGCTGGTCCCTGGGTGAATTGAGAGATCTTCTTTCTCAGCTCCTCAGAACACGAATCATCATAGAAATTGCATAAGAATGCGTTCTTGGTCTCCTCCCAGGTAGTTAGAGAACCGGGCTCTAAGTTCTTCAACCAAGCAGAGGCTTCTCCACTCAGTGAGTGTGGGAAAAGCTTGCAGTACAGGTAGTCCATAGAGACTCCATTAGCCTTAATGCTGCTTGCTAGATCCTCAAAGTTCTCTATGTAGTCCATCGGATGTTCAGTGGGTAATCCATGGAAAGGATGTTGACCAACAAGAGTGTAGAATGCCGGTTTCAGCTCAAAGTCATTCCTCTGGAAGGTTGGAAGACGAATGGCGGACCGGTTGGCATAGAAAAGGTCTGGTCGATTGTACTCGGCAAGAGTCCGAGCGTTCTCAGGATCATCAGCGCCTACAGGCTGTTCTCGACCATACTGTCGATCGACACGGGGTAGTGCCTGTCGATCGACATGCTGCGGGTTTTGAGGCGGGTTGCCTCCGACTGCGGCCAAAGCTCGCGGATTAACTGGTGGTGGTGGAGCGATTAGTTGGCCGTGTTCATCACAAATTTGGCCTGCTGAGTTGCGGTAGGTCCCATCAGCTTGAAGAATCGGAACGTTTGGTTCTTGCATCTTAGCTGATTGTTTGTTTTTTCTTCCTTCTCTTTCGATTCTCCCAAGTTCTTCGGTTGAATAGCTTAGTAACTCAGGATTCTTTGTGCTTCTGGTTGTTCGACCGGTCATGCACCTGAAACACAAAAGAGAGAAAAAGAAAAGGAGAAATTTAGTAAAGTAAAAAGAAAAAGTTTAGACAAAATCCTAAACTGAAACCTAATGGTAGACAAAAGTCCCCGGCAACGGCGCCAAAATTTGATATGCTCAAATTAACCCTAGAGCTACTCTCTCAAATTAAGAGATCATTGTAGTACTTAGGGATCGAATCCACAGGGACTTAGTTACACAATAGGCTTTTAGTTATCAGATTATGCTAAACCAATAATAGAGAAAGTAAAAGAACAATTGCAAGAATATTAAAGCGAGTTGTAAACAATCAGAAAGCAAGCGTTAGATCTAGGGAAATCTCAGGAAATCAGGAATGATAAATGTATGATTAGTCAGGATAAATAAATCAATGTTCTAGAACTTAAATACGAATGTAAAGCTAACCAACTCCCGTTGTGAAAACTTCTAAACCTAGAAACAGAATCCCAAATCCCTTTGTGAATTCTAAGGAATCTAAGTTTGCATTAAAATCAGGTTCAATATGTTCACAAGACCGTAAACCAAATTCCTTTGTGAATAGGAGTGTTGCTAATCAGAGATAGGTTCAGGAAATCAATCCCACTTCCGTGGTAACTAACAACCTAAGATCAGATTCAAGGTGATCAATCAAGAATAAACAATAAGAACAATCTCAGATTAAGAACAATAAGATAGACAATCCCTAACTAATCAATTCATTCAATCAAACCATCAAACCTTTGTGAGAAACCCTAAATCTAACTAGTGAATTACTCAGACATAATCAAAGCAATAACACAAGAGATAAGAAACGAAATCATTATTAAGATTAAGAGTAAGAAATCACAGGGGTTCACAATCAGGACTTGAAGGAATCAGGAACAGAAAGATCTCCCCAAAGCTCTCCTCTCAAAACCTAAAACAAAGTAGATATCTCTAGCTAAAGCTTAACAAAGTCTGGATATCTCTTTTAAAAACCTAAGACAACTATATATACAAGTCTTCTGGACGTCTAGGGCTTTATTAAGTCGGTCTTGAAGATCCAAACTTGAATAGAAAATGAATTGGGCTTGAATTCTCGCACAGCTTCTGATCTCGAATCACCTGTCGATCGACACAACTAATGCCTGTCGATCGACACACGTCGTATTTCTGGACAGAGAAGGCTGCAAATCTTCACAAGTCTTAAAACTCCATTTTTAGCTCAAATCTTATCCCTTTTTGTTCATTTTGTTCCAAGCAAGCTCCAAACGTACATTGACCTGTATTCATAGTAAAACACTACAAAAACACTAGAAAGACTCTAAAAACGGTTCCTAAATCGTATAGATGGAGGGTAAAATATGAGGTATATCATGGAGTCTCTAGCGACTACTTGCACTGCAAGCTTTTTCCACATTCACTTAGTGGAGAAGCCTCTGCTTGGTTGAAGAACTTAGAACCTGGTTCTTTAACTACCTGGGAGGAGACCAAGAACGCGTTTTTGTGTAACTTCTATGATGATGCGCGTTCTGAAGAATTGAGGAAGAAGATTTCTACGTTCTCCCAGGGACCAGCTGAAGCTTTTAAGGCTTCTTGGGTGCGTTTCAGATCCTATCAAAAGGATTGTCCGCACCATGGCTTTAGCACCGTCCAACTCTTGGGCATCTTCTATCGAGGAGTTGATTGGAAACACCAAATGGCACTTGATGCAGCAAGTAATGGCAACTTTAACACTCGATAACCTGACAAAGCTTTGCAATTGATCGAGAATTTGTCGCAAGCTAACAGCACCAAGAATGCTGATCTTGAACGAAAGAAGCTAGCAGGGAATGCCAATGGGAAGGAAATTGCTGAAGTGAATGCGAAGATTGACACGATTGCCAATTTGCTTATGGGAAAGAAATCGGTCAACTTCGTTGATCAAGTGGAGCAGCAAGTTGGTGATGAAGACGTTAATTATGTTAATGGTGCATGTTTTCAGGGACAAATGTTTGGAAATCAGTAGAGAAACGGAGGATACAACAATAATAACTACACCAGGAACTATGGTGACTCTTCTTACCAAGCTCCTCCGCCTCAGAATGACAAGAGCACCAAGGCCATGTTCGAGCAGTTGCTAAAGGGTCAACAAAATCTCACCATCTCTCTCAATGGCAAGATTGATAACATCTACACTTACTTGAACGATAAAATCGAGACTCTCACCATTCATGTCAAGAAGCTCGACGTTCAGGCTACTCAGACTGCTGAGACTATTAGACGCCAAGAGAGTTCCCTGCCAGGAAGAACCACTCCAAATCCGCAGCATTGCAATGCAATTTCATCTCATGACAAGGAAAATGCGCGGATAGAAGCCATGTTCACAAAGCTTTTGGATGGCCAGCAACAACTCACGAAGAACATCAATCACAAGATTGATGCGGTGTATTCTACTCTGAATGAGAAGATTGAAGGAGTGCACAGCCATGTCAAAGAGCTTGAAGCTCAAGTTTCTCGTAATGCTAAATATGTGCAGATCTATGCTGAATCTTTGACCTGCAAATCAGGTTGTCGATCGACAACAACCATCCCTGTCGATCGACAGGCATCGGGAAACCAGACTGAAGACCGAAGCCAACCATCTGCTTATCCATCGCCTTCAGCGACCCATGTCGATCGACACCCTCCTGACCCTGTCGATCGACACGACCCGAGGGATGGTCTGCCTTACGTTGTGATTCCACCATCCATGAAATCCAACGATTATGCTCCTAAGGTACCTTATCCCAAACCCAGAAGATCCAAGCAGGAGATTGAAGATGAAAAGTGTAAAGCTATGCTTGATAAGATCAAGACCGAGTTTGCACAATGTGACACCGATGACTCTTCATCTACAATGAAGCGTTTGGTTAAACGAATGGTCTTAAATGGTCTAACTCCTGAGGAAGGAGCTTTGCTTACACGTGATACCACTGCGGCTATCTCAGCTAAGCCCCCTAAAAAGACAAAGGAGAAGAAAGAGAAGGTGCTTGTGCCTGAACAATCTAGCACGGTAATTCAGAAGAAGCTTCTAAAGAAGTTACGTGATCCAGGACGTTTTGTGCTCGATTGCTCTATCTTCAGAGCAAGGTTTTCACACTCTCTTTGTGATCTTGGATCTGGTATCAACTTGATGTCTCTCTCTGTTGCTTTGAGACTCGGGATGACTGTTTTCAAACCGACCAATATCTCCATTTTCCTTGCTGATCGATCCAGACGGCTTCCAGAGGGTATTTTAGAGGATGTTCCAATCAAAGTTGGAGGCTGCGTGATTCCTACCGACTTGGTAGTCATGACATATGCTAGTGAACCCATAGATCCTTTGATTTTAGGACGCCCTTTCTTGGCTACAGCTGGTGCCAAGATAGATGTTAAGAAAGGGACTATGCAACTTGATTTGGGAGATGTGGTCATGGATTTTGACATGGACAAGCTGAGAAAGGCACCTACCATTGATGGTATGGCTTTCTCTGTGGTGACCTTTGACGACATTACTGCTGGGTGTGTCGACAAGTTGGGTTTTAGTGAGCAAGCTTCTAAGCCGGAAGATTTGAGTGAGATACATTGCAGCAAACGTTCTGAAATTGAGAGTGCAGAAACAGTGTGTCGATCGACACACGTTCCTAGTGTTGCTCGACACGGCGGACGAGGTGAAGCAGAGACAACAAAGAAAGCTGTTTCTCCGAATGTTCTAAAGATTGCAAGTCCGATGGCTATTCCACGACAGAGAGCTCCTAATCTTCCACTTCCCTCACCCAGAGAAAAGCCAAGGTACGCATCTTCTAACCCTCCACCTCCTAAATTCATCAATAAGACTTTTAGAACTTCAAAACCTGCTTTGCGGTTAACCAAGCCACGAGATTCTCGTAGAGGGCTTGTTTCTTCTTTTGATGATGTTTCAGGGAAACGAAGTATTCCGCCCATACCTCTTGCCCACCCTTCTGCTGTTCCTAAATTTCTTGGTAGATCTCCTGCACCTAATGCTTATAAGCCACCATGGATGAGGAGACATCTTTCTCAGAGGCATTCATTGCCACCCTCTGATCCACCAGATCTCTGAGAATCCGACACAGTCAAGCTAATGACTGAAAAGAAGCGCTTAGTGGGAGGCAACCCACTGGTTTAGCTATCTCTATCTATAACACTTTCTTAGGATTTTGATTTTTGGTATTTATTTTTTTCCACTAACTTGATTTTGATTATTGATGGAACTAATGCTTAATCTATTCAGATTATGTTTTGCTTTGATGTTTGATTGTCTTTCCACAACACTAAGCAGGGAATTCATGTGTGAAAACTTCAACAAAACTCCAACAATCTGCAGAAATTTTGCCTCTGCACTGTCTGATCATGGACAGTGTGTCGATCGACACACTCAATCCGTGTCGTTCGACACCACTCGGGGTAACAGGTTCTAACTTAGCAAAAACTTCATTAATTTTCAATTCCAGTTATTTTTAATTTTATCTCCGATCCTATGACTTTTTACCACTGGGGACAGTGTTACTTAAGTCTGGGGGAGGAAAATACTGATGTATTTTTCTTTGTTTTGGTTTTTGATTTTCTTACTAACCATCTATTTATTCAATTTGAGTCTTTTGTTTTATTGAGTCACAATTTTATTGAAAACTATGATCCTTTTTCTTTCGTGTTTTGCCTGGTTGACTAATGCTACAGATTAAGTCTGATTCCGACTAATGAAAAATCCAAAGATTGAGCGGTGAACCGGAGACAAACAATTTCCCATCAAGATTTGATATGTCTATATTTTACATGTTTTAAGCATTCATTTCTCATCATTTCAGCACTGTTTCATCCTCTGTTCATACCATTTTTAGTCATTTATAGTCACTTTATATGTTTAGTAGGTCTTTGCATGAGTATTGCATACATACTTGCATTTGGAGTTGTTTAGATACCAAAAGTAGCTGTTTATGGGAAGAAAGGAGCTGGATCGACCAAGCCACTCGAGCAACTGATCGATCTACTGTTTGTGAGCTTCCTACGTACTTTTCCGTTGGGATTCAGCTTCCGACGTCTTCATCAAAGTTGTAGGAAATTGAGTCAGCTTTCCAATGCCGGTGGTTTCAGGTCAATCGGAGTTGTGGTTCGAAAGTTACGCCTGTTTTAATGCAGCATCGACCTGCTGCATCGAGTTGTGTGGTCGATCCTGAGGCAGAAAGGTGGGAACTTTGAAGATGACCCCTCCATCGACCAAACTGATCGATCAAGTGATCGATCCCGTGCCTAGCCGCCTCAAACTTTTGTCTTTTAGTGTTTTTAGGGTTTTGACTTTTTCTAAGTACTATAAATACAGCTGTTTAGTGCTGAGACAAATTATGCTACCTCAGCTTTAGTTTTGCTTTATCTTTTCTCTCTTTCTCTCTAAACTTTTTAAGCTTTTGTAATCCAGATCTCTTCTAATCTATTAATCTTTTGCACTTTCTACATTCACTGTCTTTCTAATCTCATCTTTATCTTCATGATTATGCTGTTTATTTTATTTTCTGGGTTTTTGCATTTTTTGATGATTGCTGAGTAGTCTCCTTAGGGTTCTTGAGGATGGGTTAGGTTAGTGATGAATCCTTGATCTTCTAGGGTGTTTAAGCTTAGATCTGTTTAGATCCCTTCTGGGTGAGTGTTCTTAATGCTAGTTTCTCTCTGATCAATTGAAATTAGACCCTAGGTATTTCCTGCCCGAAACGTGTTTGATGAAATGCCTGAACCAACTTTTTCCAGAGATTTACATGTCTAACCCAAGAGATTGGTTGCTTAGAGTGTTTATTGGCTTTAATAGGTTGAATCATAATGCCTGCTTTGCTATGCTTCTCTAGAGAGATCTAGGTTTGGAGGTAGTTCTGCTTGAGGATCTCTACCACGAGAGTGGATTGATTTGTATTAGAACCTATTGTCTAAGGATTAGCTCTCTGTGAGTTTTTGTTAGACACCCTGGTTGATTAAGGAGGAATCACTGATCCATTATTCTCATCCTCAGGAACTCTATTTTTTCATCTGATCACTTGCTGCTTGCTTCATCTGTTTTAGCTCTTGCTAGTTTTTACTTGTTCTTGCATCTGTTTCTTTTCTCTTTTGTTCATTTAGGTTGCTAGATACAAACTCATATCATTGGCTTAGATTATATAGTTTCATATAATCCTGGTGCGTTAATCTCTATCCTCCCTTGGATTGACACCTCAAGTACTACGATGGTATTGGGGAATTGATGACCCTCTGGATCGCGAAAAATCCTACTCATCAATTTGGCGCCGTTGCCGGGGAGGTTTAGCATTAGCCATTAGGATTTTGACGCTATTTGAGACTAAGTTTTGTTTTCTTGCATTCAGTTACTAACTTTCTTTCAAGTGTTTGTTCTTCTTGCAAGGTACAATCACAAGGGAGAAAACATGGCTTCAGATATGGCTTCAATGTTGAAGGCTTTATTAGAAGCCCAAGAAAGAGAGATGACTTGGAATCCCACTAGTCATCATGGTTTTGAAAGCTCATCCACTTACCAAGACGAACTCCTCAAAGGGAACTTTCCTCCAGTGGACCAGTATGGATATGGTGAGAGCTGCCAATCTTGGAACATGGCGCATCACTATGGAGCAACATACCCTTCCCCAACCC
This sequence comes from Erysimum cheiranthoides, assembly GCA_011420285.2. Classification (NCBI taxonomy): domain Eukaryota; kingdom Viridiplantae; phylum Streptophyta; class Magnoliopsida; order Brassicales; family Brassicaceae; genus Erysimum; species Erysimum cheiranthoides. The sequence goes on from CM022182.2 coordinate 8,320,635, forward strand.
CTAATGCAGAAGAGATTTACAACATGATGCAGTTGCTTTTGGAAGGACAAGAGGCGTCTAACAAGATGTTGAGGGACCAAACCTGGATCATGGAGCCTGATCATGGAGAAGCTCATTCTTCCCCAATCTCTCTAGAAGAGAATTACAACATGCTGCAGTTGGTTTTGGAAGAACAAGAGAAGCTTAACAAGAGCTTTTGGGAAGAATCTGAGAAGATTAACAAGAGCTTGGGTGTTATTTCTGCTAAAATGAGGGATTGGAATCAAGACTTAAAGGTTGCTGCACCAACACATGAAGAGAATGCTGAAATCAAGGATGAATTCCTTACTCAATTGAATGTGGATGACAATATCAGCAACCACGGAGTACAAGATGATGGTATGGCTGATGAAGATGACACTATCAACACTGTGGAATTCTGTACCTTTCTATTTGACACTAGTGATGACACATGGGTTTTTGAGAGTGATGTCGAAGTGAAGCACAGTGTCGAGAAAATAGATGTTGTAGCCCAGCAGGTTGATGAGAATCTTGTGCTAGGGTATGAAGATCCTTGTGATGATGGTTTGGTGGCAGAATGCTTGGACAATGAAAGGATGCACATGCAACTCATATGCCAGCAGGAAACAGAGGGTGCAAGGCCTAAGGAGAAAGCAGAGATTCACATTGAGGAAGCCACTAACGAAGTTAGACCAGAATTATCTCCAACAGCACAACCCTTTGACAAGCATCTTGATACACTTTTAACCCATGAAGTGAGCTTTTATGATCCATGGAAAATACCATCTGAGGAGATTCGAATGAAGGAGTTCAGGGGATGGTTCTATGATGAGTATGATCCTGGTGATAGAAATCCTTGCTACACTCCTCTCTAAAAAAAAAGTGGAAGGAGAGTCAAGCTCAGTGACTTTAAACAAGCTCACTTGGGAGGAAGTCCCATGTCTATCCTTTTAGATGTTGCTTTTAGTTTTTGGTCTTTTTGATGTGTTTCTTTAGTATTTCAGGTGGTTTGGTGGAAGGAAAATGAGTGAGGACACAAGACAGCTGGGAAACCACACAGTGAAGCAGCATCTAGCACCAGGATCGACCTGTTTGGTCGATCCAGGCCACTCAAGCCACAGGACTCGACTTAACAACTCGAGTCAGGAGCCCCCACCTGCCTACACTCCTTCTTCACACAGCCTTGAGGTACCACTCAAACTCCACCATTGTACATATCATTGCATTTTTATTTGCTTTCTTTTTGAATCTTGAATCTTCTTTCAAATTTTTCTTACACAAGGGACTGTGTAATTTAAGTTTGGGGGAGGGTTCAGGATGTATTTGACATTGTGATCTGTTTTCTTATTTTCAAATTTTGCATCCTTGAGTCTGCATGCATTTCATCTAAGGCATAGAAAATCCATAAAAATTTGAAAAATTTTGAAAATTTTCTATAAAAAGAGTGTTCATATAGTTGCATTTTAGATTTTAAGTCTTGTTTAGAGTCTGTACATATGCAGTAGATTGTGCATATGCATTTGGGGACTGTGATGAGATTAGCCTTGTAAACATGCTGATTTATTAGATAGATTCAATGCCCAAGTTATTAGTTGTTTGATGCATTTTAATTGAGCTTGAAGTTAAGACAGCACCATACATTGAATGCATAATCTGATATTCTTGTCTTAATTGAAGCATGTTGTGATCTGAAGCTTGTCCCTATCTATTTGAACATGAACTTGACTTTTAATTATCATGCCTATGCATAGAATTGGAACTCATGGATACCTATATACATACTTGGATTTTCTTTCACCTTTATACCACTCTTGCTAATCCAAGTAGCTGATTCCCATTTTTGGAACAGTTTTCCCCACCTTTAACCTGCCCTTCTTTCAAGCCTTGCATTATTTCTCTGTGTGGTAGGCCTTATTTTCAGATTGAGCTTGGAAGAAAGTGTTAGGTATGAGCCGACAGGAATTAAGCCTTGTGTAGTTCTAGTTCGCATTTTTCGGACTAGATAGGACCAGGTGGAATCTTGTTGCTGGGGTTTGGGAATGGATTGAGGAAGAATAGAAAAGAAAAGTTTGGTGAAAAAAGGAAAAGAAAGAGTTCTTAGGAGGGGGAATGTGTTATAAGTATAAGTATCTAGTAAATGATTTGGGGAATGAAAAGTATAGAAAAAGATGGTTCTGAGCAAAAGAAAAGAAAGAGAAAAAGAAGTGAATAGCAAAAAGCTTATGATGTCTTAAGAAATAAGAAGAAAAGAGAACCATAGTGTTTAAAAGGAAACCCCAATCCGCTAGATAAGTCAGAATGAAAAGAAACCTCTCCTAAGGCTAAAAACAAAGAGTGAATGAGTGAGCTCAAAAGGAGCTGAAGCTAAAGGGTAGACTTAGGATAATCTGGGCTTAGAAAGATAGGGATAAAAGCATCTTGGGTACCTTTGGGTAGACAAAGCTTGGTTCCTGTATGCATCTATTGGTCCTTACCTTTAGCATTCTTCTAAAGCTCAATCTTTTTCTTGAGAGATCCCTGCTCTGATTTGATAAACCAGCTAGAAAGAGATCATTTTAATCTCTTGACCTTTTCCCTGCACCAAATGGGTTCCTTGAATATGCATAGCTTGATTCATGGTTTCTGTATAATGAATGTTAAAGGGATAGGTTGATTTGAGCACTTGTGTAGGTTGAGACTGAATTCAGGGTGTGTTGTGAAGTGTATGGCTAAGGTCTTTGAAGTAGAAATCAGCTAAAATGCATTTTAGAATTGTTAACTTGGACATTGACTCTAACTACTTTATCAGCATGTTTTGGTTCTGAGACCCCACCTTCAAACCTCTCTTCCTGCTTATGATTTGTTTGCTTGAGGGCAAGCAAAGACTAAGTTTGGGGGAGTTGATATGTCTATATTTTACATGTTTTAAGCATTCATTTCTCATCATTTCAGCACTGTTTCATCCTCTGTTCATACCATTTTTAGTCATTTATAGTCACTTTATATGTTTAGTAGGTCTTTGCATGAGTATTGCATACATACTTGCATTTGGAGTTGTTTAGGTACCAAAAGTAGCTGTTTATGGGAAGAAAGGAGCTGGATCGACCAAGCCACTCGAGCAACTGATCGATCTACTGTTTGTGAGTTTCCTACGTACTTTTCCGTTGGGATTCAGCTTCCGACGTCTTCATCAAAGTTGTAGGAAATTGAGTCAGCTTTCCAATGCCGGTGGTTTCAGGTCAATCGGAGTTGTGGTTCGAAAGTTACGCCTGTTTTAATGCAGCATCGACCTGCTACATCGAGTTGTGTGGTCGATCCTGAGGCAGAAAGGTGGGAACTTTGAAGATGACCCCTCCATCGACCAAACTGATCGATCAAGTGATCGATCCCGTGCCTAGCCGCCTCAAACTTTTGTCTTTTAGTGTTTTTAGGGTTTTGACTTTTTCTAAGTACTATAAATACAGCTGTTTAGTGCTGAGACAAATTATGCTACCTCAGCTTTAGTTTTGCTTTATCTTTTCTCTCTTTCTCTCTAAACTTTTTAAGCTTTTGTAATCCAGATCTCTTCTAATCTATTAATCTTTTGCATTTTCTACATTCACTGTCTTTCTAATCTCATCTTTATCTTCATGATTATGCTGTTTATTTTATTTTCTGGGTTTTTGCATTTTTTGATGATTGCTGAGTAGTCTCCTTAGGGTTCTTGAGGATGGGTTAGGTTAGTGATGAATCCTTGATCTTCTAGGGTGTTTAAGCTTAGATCTGTTTAGATCCCTTCTGGGTGAGTGTTCTTAATGCTAGTTTCTCTCTGATCAATTGAAATTAGACCCTAGGTATTTCCTGCCCGAAACGTGTTTGATGAAATGCCTGAACCAACTTTTTCCAGAGATTTACATGTCTAACCCAAGAGATTGGTTGCTTAGAGTGTTTATTGGCTTTAATAGGTTGAATCATAATGCCTGCTTTGCTATGCTTCTCTAGAGAGATCTAGGTTTGGAGGTAGTTCTGCTTGAGGATCTCTACCACGAGAGTGGATTGATTTGTATTAGAACCTATTGTCTAAGGATTAGCTCTCTGTGAGTTTTTGTTAGACACCCTGGTTGATTAAGGAGGAATCACTGATCCATTATTCTCATCCTCAGGAACTCTATTTTTTCATCTGATCACTTGCTGCTTGCTTCATCTGTTTTAGCTCTTGCTAGTTTTTACTTGTTCTTGCATCTGTTTCTTTTCTCTTTTGTTCATTTAGGTTGCTAGATACAAACTCATATCATTGGCTTAGATTAGATAGTTTCATATAATCCTGGTGCGTTAATCTCTATCCTCCCTTGGATTGACACCTCAAGTACTACGATGGTATTGGGGAATTGATGACCCTCTGGATCGCGAAAAATCCTACTCATCAAGATTCACTAAAGCCGGAGCCACCATTGCTTTTCCTTTCACCTCGATTATGTGGTTAGTGTTTCTAAGAACTTGACTCTTTGTTCATACCTGATAGCTTACGTTGAAAACAATTGTACCTTTTTCCCTTAGTCTAAAAAAGAGAAAAAAAAAAGTTCTATTGCTTATTAAAAGATGAGAGGATTTTGTTGGGAATGTCTTGAAATCATTCATGTACTCACTCTAGACATAGTTGTTTGTCGAGATCAGACATTCATCTGATACTGGGTAATCATGACGATTTGCTAGAAGCCGCTCATGACAAGTGAGTTATGAACTCATTGCTAGTATCATTTGATCCTACAGGGTCACACACCTAAGCGAACAGGATGCACTTAAGCAAGGAATGTGTTTTGAGAGAAAGGTGTCGATCGATACACTTTAAGGTGGTATCGATCGATACCATGTACGGACCGAAATAGAGATTTCGGCCCAATGACTTAATTTATTCCGGCTTGGCCCGCGAATAATTAGGTCTCATCTCAAGCCTATATATAAGATATGTAGCACGAGATTTTAACCAAGACCTAGTCGCTCTCTCTCTAGAAAACACAGGTTCCCTCTGCAAGATCTGATTCCAGGCACTAGCATCCCTGCAGATTCCTGTTTGTGTGAGTGTGGACTACAGTAGAGGCGCAGCACTTGAGGCGCTTCCAGATCTCTATTACCTGATCCTATTCCGCTGCCAATCTCCAGGTATATCTGAGATCTTTCTGATTCAATTTATAAGCCCTAGATCCTAGGCTTCATGAATTCTGTAGGTTGATTAATAGAGATTAATCTGGAAGAAACCTGTATAAATTCCTTCAGTGGTATCAGAGCCTTAGGGTTTTACCTTTGAATCACCTAACAGCTGTAATTGGATTAGAGAATTCGATTTAGGATGCTTGTTAGATTGAAGTTTTCTGTGAAAATCGTTTTTGCTAAAACTCGTCGAATTAGGTTTTGTGGTGTCGATCGACACCATAGTGATGGTATCGATCGACACTTGAATAATCAATTAGGTTTCGATCGAAAGATCGAAGTTCCTTTTTCGAAACCTAATGGTGTCGATCGACACAAGCTGAGTTGTGTCGATCGACAGGACCTAGCGAATGGTTAGTCGGTTCAATTGGATTGAATCGGTTATCATGCTTGGTCGAAATCGATTTAAACCGGCTTGTTGCGGTTTGTTGCGAATTGGTTAGTATCGACCGATACAAGGGTTGTATCGATCAATACTGACCGATTATCGATCCGGTTCAATTTGATTGACCGGTTATCGATCCAGATCAATTGGATTGACTGGTTAATGGTTATCGCAAATCGATCTGGTTGGTTGAGCATCGATCGACACCAATAAGGTGGTATCGATCGACACTAACCAATTGTCGAAATTGGTTTGGTTGGTTATCGAAACTGGTTCAATTGGATTGATCAGTTGTCGAAGACCGGTTATAGCAGAATAGTGTTAACCGATGCTAGTATCGATACACTGTGCAGATTCTGGGTTGGCGAACCCGAGATCACATAACCGAACCAGATTTCACCCACTTCTTGGAATGATTAAAACTTAATAAAGATTAATTGTTTTAATAAAATCTAAGCCTTTTTGAGTACATATATGATATGTATCAAGATTAAAAGTTCCGTTCCTCAACTAAATATCAAGTGCTTCGGATGTCTTCCCAATCTTGTCAGCTGTCAAGACTCGTTTCACTGCGTGATAGGCTTGCAGTGCAAGGTATCCCAGTTACATGAGTAAGGCGGTACGTGATGGTGTTGATGGGCTTGCAGTGCATGGCATCAACCGTTACTTGATTGAGAGATTGGTTTACTTGAGTGGGCTATCAGAAGTTCTGGGCCCATAGACATCAGGTGGACTAGACATAAGATGTCTTATCCACAACCAAGAGTCATATTGAATATGATTAGCAAAGTGTTGCTTACCTAGATAGCTAAGATTTGGGTGACGGCCAGTGGCCCACTCAAGTTTTGGTGATGTATGGGTCTTGGATCATTATATTCATTTGAGGAAACATTGTTTTGAATATAATGCGAGTTTTCTTAATTGTTAAGATTTCTCATTTCCTGAACATCATAACTAAACCATTTTATTTTGATTTCTAGTTATGTCTAAAACCCCTCATCAGAACTCTTTCTCGTTGCGATCCGTCCTTGAGAAGGACAAGTTAAATGGATCCAACTTCCTTGATTGGTATCGGAACTTGAGAATTGTTCTCAAGCAGGAGAGAAAGGACTATGTCCTTGAGAAAGTTCTCCCCGAGAAACTAAGGTCCAATGCCTCACATGCAGTATATGATGGTTGGAATAAGCATTACTATGATGTGGTCGATGTGCGTTGTCTGATGTTGGCTACCATGAACTCGGACTTGCAGAAGCAATATGAGAATGTGGCGTCGCCCATCGAGATGATCACTAGCCTGAAAGCGATGTTTCAGGAGCAGGTTCGAACTGAGAGATACCAGACGGTTAAATCTCTAGTTGAATGCAAGCTACCAAAGGATTCACCAGTAAGTCCTCACGTCATAAAGATGACGGGTTATATAGATAGCCTGAGGAGACTGGATTATCCTATGAGCCAAGAGTTGGCTACTGACATCATTCTGCAGTCACTGCCGTCAAGCTATGATCAGTTTGTTGTGAACTACAACATGAACAAGTTGACGAAGACGTTGACTGAACTGCATGGCATGCTCAAGACAGCTGAGCTTGACATCAAAAAGGGAAAAAGGTTTGAAAAACCTGGAAAAGACAAGGGTAGAGGCAAGGCCGTCCAGATTATGAATCAGGACAAGCCTGTGTCTTCTTGTAAGCCCAAGTCTGGCCTAACCGATGTTGAGAAGTGCCAGTACTGTGAGGAGCCAGGGCATTGGAAGAGAAACTGCAAGAGATACTTGGAAGATGCACAAGAAATTGAGAAGATGTACGGGACTTCTTCTCAAGGTATTTGTGTTATGGAAGTAAATGTTACTACTTCAAGTTCTACCTCAGGGGTATAAGATACCGGTTGTGGTGCTGATATTTGTACAAATATGCAGGCACGAAGCAACAGTAGAACGTTGGAGAAGGGACAAGTGGAATTACGCGTCGGGAATGAAGCAAGAGTTGTTGCATTGGCCGTAGGAAATTTCCATTTATAGTCGCCTTCAGGCTTGGTTTTAAAATAGAATAATTGCTACTATGTACCTGCTATGAGCAGAAGCATCACTTCATTTTCTTGTAAGGATATGAATGATATTCATTTTGATTCAAGACAAATGTTGGTCTGTTGATCTTAATGAAATGTTCTATGGTAGCACCCCATTAGAGAATGGGTTTTATGTCTTAAACCAATCTATGCCTGTCTATAACATAAATACAAATCGTTCTCTGGCACTGTCATTTGGGCTACAGCGGATTCAGAAGCTCCATAGTGATGGGCTTTGGGCTCATTTGATTGTGAATCATGTGAGAAATGTGAATCCTGCTTATTGGGCCAAATGACTAAAGGCCCCTTTTGGTGAACCAAATAAAAGGGCCTGTAACTTATTGGGCCTTATACATAGAGATGTATGCAGCCCGATGAGCACCAATACTAGAGAAAACATTCAGTACTTCATTACCATCGCTGATAAGATCAGTAGGTATGAATATGTCCATGTGATGAGACACAACTAGGAATCCTTTGAAAGGTTCAAGGAGTTCCAGAATGAAGTACAAAATCAAATTGGCAAAAGTATTAGAGCTCTTCGATTAGATCGCGGAGGAGAATACTCAAGTCAAATGTTAAGTGATCATCTGAGAGAGTGTGAAATAGTTTCACAGCTCACTCCTTCTGGAACGCCCCAATGGAATGGAGGTTCCGAGAGGAGGAATTGAATCTTATTGGATATGGTTCGATTAATGATGAGTCACACATATCTTCCATTATCCCTTTAGGGAAACGCTCTAGAAACGTCTGCGTTTACACTAAAAACGTTCCATCAAAATCAGTTGAAAAGACAACACATGAGATGTGAATTGGAAATGTTCCAAGACTGTCTTTACTGAAATTTTGGGGTTGTGAGGCCTATGCAAAATGTTTACGATAAGATAAGCTCACACCTAAATGCAATAATGCTAATTCGTTGGTTGTCTTAAGGAAACCAAGGCTTACTACTTCTACAACCGTTCTGAGAACAAAATGTTTGTTGCTAAGAACTATGTTTTCTTGTGAGAGATTGTCTTTCCAAGAAGAACAGTGGGAGTAAAGTAGAACTCGAAAACGTTCGAGAATCACAGGATGGTATCGATCGACACTAAGGTAGTATCGATCGATACTAGGCTTTCACCTAAGAGGTAAAGCAGTAAATAGATCTACAAAGATTTGTAGAACCTATACCTGTGGAGCCTAAAGTTCGCAGATCCGGAAGGATACGTCACGATTCCGAGAAATAGGGATTTCTCGTGACCAAGTGTCATGACTTGTTGATCATCGACAGTGACAAGGCTACGAATTTTGAAGAAGCAATGTTGAACCCTGACTCCGAAAAGTGGCTTGGAGCCGCTAGATCCGAGATGGGAATATCCAGATATTCAAAGCAAGGTTGGTCGCTGAAGGTCTCAAGAAAATTCATGGTATGACTATGAAGAGACCCACTCCCCAGTCACTATGCTTAAAACCATTCGGATTATCCTAGCAACTGCCGTTTATCATGGTGATGAAATTTGGCAGATGGATGTGAAAACAGTTTTCCAGATAGGAATTCTGGAAAAGGATGTGTACGTGACACAACCTGAGAGTTTCACTGATCCAAATAACGCTGGGAAGGAATGCAAGCTTCATTGATCCATGTATGGATTGAAGCAAGCATCACGGAGTTGAAATAATCGTTTTGATGAGATGGTCAAAAGAGTTTGACTTCATCCGGAACGAAAAGGAACCGTGTGTTTACAAGAAGACTAGTGGGAGCGTAGTTGCATTTCTCGTAATGTATGTAGATGACATACTTCTTCTCGGAAATGACGTTCCGTTGCTTTAGTCTTTTAAGACTTGGCTCGGAAGTTATTTTTCAATAAAAGACATGGGAGAAGCCGCGTGAACTCTTGGAATAAGGAATCTATAGAGATAGGTTGGGTAAGTTGATTGGATCGTGTCAAGATGCTTATGGTGATAAGGTCTTGGACAGATTCAGTACGCGTGATTCCAAGAAAGGCTTCATACCAATGTCTAGTGGCATTGATCTTGGCAAGACGCAGTGTCCTAAGACACTGGCTGAGCAAAAATGTTTGAATAGGATTCCGGGGCGTAAGCAGTGGAACCTATCATAAATGCCATGACCTGAACACGTTCAGATGTTGCTTAAAGTGTTAAGCAAGACGAGCATATACCAATCTAATCCATGTGAGAGTCACTGGACAGTTACCAAGAATATTCTCAAGTATTTGAGGAATACTAAGAATTGGAGCTTGGTGAACTGAGGAAGTAATAATCTCTATTGAGAGTGGTTATACGGACAAAGATGATTTCCGGTCGGAAACTGGTTATGTCTCGTGTCTGTATAGTGGTGCGTTTTGTTAGAATGGGTTCCAAGCAGAGCACCGCAGCATGCGGTTTGCTGGAAAGAGTTCCAAGCAGAACACCGCAGCCTCTCCCACGACCTAAGCATAAGTCTCACCCTTTTGCTGTAGGTATCTGAGATATTAAGATATGATCTTGATTTTAGTGGGAGTTGTAATGGTTTGAGTTATGTTATGATGTTCATGTAGACATACTTTGGTTATGTCATGATGAAATTGTTTCATGTATTATTTGATTATAAGATAATTGAATAATAGTCCCAAAGTAATTTATGGCATTTTATAGGTCATCAAGTTGAGGACTTGATCATGGAACCCTATAAATGATAAATGACATAGATTATATTAGTCCCTAGTCAAGGTTGTTAAAGTGGGACACTGACAACCGCGTGAGACTGGTATGTGAGTTGACTAATGACTAAGTTTCATGGAGTCATTAATAAGAGTATTAAAGTCAATCACATAGATATGTGTTAGAGAACACAGGATCGGACATGACCCGCTAATGAGAACTCTACAGGATAGTTATATAAGTGTCATGAGAGGTTCTCATTACGACTATAGAGTATAGTCCTCAGACCTGAGTTCATCATGATTTCTTGCATATGAATTGGTCCGCTTTGACTGTGTCAAACGTCAACCGTAACAGGTGACTATAAAGGCATTGATTGGGTGTATCATGAAGTGTGTGTAGGAACAGGGATGGAACAAGATGGAATTTGTCCCTCCTATATAACAGGAGATAAATATCTCAGGGCCCATCGGAGATTTGATACTGAGAAATGCGTGGCCGCGCTCAAACGAGGTGAATGTCAGTCGTTTGTCTTATCAGTATAAATCAGAGTTCGATGAACATGATATTGGTTGAATAAGGGTGACACGGTTCTTGCCTTATGCCATATCGAGATATAGAGGCGAAGGGATTATGGGAATAGATGATTCCAGTACAAGTGGGAGATTGTTGGGAATGTCCTGAAATCATTCATGTACTCACTCTAGACATAGTTGTTTGTCGAGATCAGACATTCATCTGATACTGGGTAATCATGACGATTTGCTAGAAGCCGCTCATGACAAGTGAGTTATGAACTCATTGCTAGTATCATTTGATCCTACAGGGTCACACACCTAAGCGAACAGGATGCACTTAAGCAAGGAATGTGTTTTGAGAGAAAGGTGTCGATCGATACACTTTAAGGTGGTATCGATCGATACCATGTACGGACCGAAATAGAGATTTCGGCCCAATGACTTAATTTATTCCGGCTTGGCCCGCGAATAATTAGGTCTCATCTCAAGCCTATATATAAGATATGTAGCACGAGATTTTAACCAAGACCTAGTCGCTCTCTCTCTAGAAAACACAGGTTCCCTCTGCAAGATCTGATTCCAGGCACTAGCATCCCTGCAGATTCCTGTTTGTGTGAGTGTGGACTACAGTAGAGGCGCAACACTTGAGGCGCTTCCAGATCTCTATTACCTGATCCTATTCCGCTGCCAATCTCCAGGTATATCTGAGATCTTTCTGATTCAATTTATAAGCCCTAGATCCTAGGCTTCAGGAATTCTGTAGGTTGATTAATAGAGATTAATCTGGAAGAAACCTGTATAAATTCCTTCAGATTTCCTGCGAGTTAGAGGGTAGATGAGAATCGATGATCCCATTATTCTGCTCTAGTCTGGAATGATCGCGCAAGTTTGGAAGTGAGGGTAGATAAATTATCGATGATCCCATAATTCACCTACATCCTGAAGTTTACAAAAAAAAAAAAAAAAGAATGAAAAGAATAAGCCCAAGTGTGAAAAGAATAAGTCTGGGGGTGAATGAGTCTAGAAAGTTCTGGTGCATTGATTACATTGATTGAGATTTAGGCGATGAAGGCTTTCTTGATGAATGTGTGGAGATGTTTTGGGAGTTTCTTGGTTTCATTGTGATTTCAGCGGAGAAGTCATGTGGTTCGTTTTAGACTTGTCTGTCACGCATATGGATTTGGTTCGAATGACTAAGGCAAGGCATTAAAGGCAAAGGTGAGTTTTCGTGTTTTCAAACCTCTTTCCACAGGTTTAGTTTCTGTTTTGCTTGACGGCAAGCAAAAGCTAAGTATGGGGGAATTGATATACCTAGAATAATAAACCTAGAATACTTTTGATCAATGCTTCGATCAATGCTCAAATAATAAACCTAGAATACACTATACCAGATCAAATACGGTAATCATAGTAGTATTTTAGGGTCGAATCCACAGAGACCAAATATGCACTTTAAAATTAATAGATTAAATTAAGGTAAGACAAAATATAATTAGAGTTTGTTTGTTTTTTTATCAACCTAACGAATAATTAAATAAAAAATAAAAAACAAATATTAGGCATAGGGATCGGAAATCATCCGGGATGTGACAAAACTATTAAATCAATTAACGGGAAATATTAAGATACGTTCTTGAACTCAATTCACGATTATAAAGGCAAGTAGCTATCGCGTAAATACCTAACTTAGAAATACTAGATCAGAACCTAAACCATCGTTTGATCCTAACAAAGTAAGACTAGCATTATTAAACAAGATTGATATGTTCACAAGGTGCCACGACTTCAACCATCGTTGGCCATAGATCACCTTGCTCGACTATGCTAAGTTCCAGAGATTAAACAACACTTCAGATGTCTCGATTAATCAACTTAAAATCATAGAACAAGTTAGCTACTCAAGTCCTAGCATTAAGAACAACATAGAAAAAGAACCATAAAATAAATTCCCAAACTAACAACCTAATAATCGGTCACATCTGATATACCTCATATTTTACCCTCCATCTATATGATTTAAGAGTCGTTTTTAGAGTCTTTCTAGTGTTTTTGTAGTGTTTTGCTATGTAAACAGGTCAATGTACGTTTGGAGGTTACTTGGAGCAAAAGGATCAAAAAGGGATCAAATTGGAGCTTAAATGAAGAATTGAAGATCAATGCTGATTCTCAGGCTTCACTGTGCAGAAACACGATGTGTGTCGATCGACATGCTTTAGTTGTGTCGATCGACAGGAGATCCGAAGACAGAAGCTGTGCGAGATTTGAAGCCCAATTCGTTTCCTACTCAAGCTTGGATTCTTAAGACCGACTTAAAGAAGCCCTAGACGTCCAGAGACTTGTATATATAGTGTTTTTCGTCCTTGTAATTAGCAATCCAAGTTTTCTTACCCTAAGTTTACTTGAGACTTTTAGAGAGAGATATTGAGAGTTTGTGTTTTAGGTTTTGAGAAGAAAGCCTTGGGGAGATCTTTCTGTTCCTGATCCTTCAAGTCCTGATTGTGAACCCCTGTTATTTCTTACTCTTATCTTTTAATATGATATCTTCTTTTATCTCTTGTGTTTTTACTTTGATCATGTCTGAGTAATTCACTAGTTAGATTTAGGGTTTCTCACAAAGGTTTGATGGTTTGATTGAATGAATTGATTAGTTAAAGATTATCTATTTTATTGTTCTTAATCTGAGATTGTTCTTATTGCTTATTCTTGATTGATCACCTTGAATTTGAACCTAGGTTGTTAGTCTCTGCGAAAGTAGGATTGATAGCTTGAACCTATCTCTGATTAGCAACACTCCTGATTCTCAACGACAGTTGGTCTTAGGGTCTTGTGAACATATTGAGCCTGAACTTTAATGCTGATTTAGATCCCTTAAAATTCACAACGACAGTTGGTTTTCTGTTTCTAGGTCAAGGAATATTCACAACGACAGTTGGTTTACTTATCTTTTGTGTTTGAGTTCTAGAATATTGATTAACTTATCCTGACTAATCATTCTATTTATCATTCCTGATTTCCTGAGAATTCCCTGAGTCTAACGCTTTCTCTAATTGTTTACAACTTCGTTTTTAATATCCCTGCAATTGTTCTTTACTTTTACTTCTATTCAGTTTAGCATAATCTTACAATTGAAAACCTATTGTGTACGAAGTCCCTGTGGATTCGACCCCTAAGTACTGCAGTGATCTCTTAATTTGAGAGAGTAGCTCTAGGGATAATTTGAGCATATCAACATCCCTTCAGAAAACCCTAGACCTAATAAGGAAACTACTCAGGCATAGAAACAAGAACAAAGATGAACTTAAAAAGAGACATCTTTATTAAAGAACTAAAACCTAAAAAGAAAACTAAAAGTATTGAGATATTAGATCTCTTACAAACTAGAAAACCTGTAGAATGAATTGTGTGTTTGACTACAAGGTCGAGCCCCTCTTTATATAGGAAAAGGAAGAGCAAGAAATGGAAAGAACAAAAATGGAAAAGGTTGGAGAGTCGGCAAACGCGGACCGATCGATCCGTGGGCTGGATCGATCGATCCCGCGTCCTTCTTGGGCTTGGGCTTTTCTTCTCGATTAGACCGACCAATCCATGGGCTTGGTTATTCGGTTCTGGCCTCTTCTTAGTCGTGGGCCACAAATCTTCATGGACCGATCGATCCGTGGGTTGGACCGATCGATCTGTCTTCAATTCTTCACACTTGGCCAATTTTCACTCATATGCGATCCAAAATCTCTTCTTTTCCAATAATTGCTCTTTCGACCTATAAAACATTAAGTAAAGCAAATAGTCCTAATATCTACCTAATATAAGTTAATTGACTCAAAATAGAATCCTAAAACGAATACTAAAAACAATAAAAATAAGACTCATCAATTCCCCCAGACTTGAATCTTTGCTTGTCCTCCAGCAAGAACAATCAGAAACACAAATCTTAAAGAGAAAAGTTTTGAAAAACAGGAACTTATAACTTCTCGAGAATCTTCGTACACCTTTCGCAAACCCATCATTCAAAGGATTGAGCCTACAACATGTACTAACCATTGGCTTAGCAACTCTCCGTACTGATGTCCCGTGATCTCAAGGAAGCTCCAAAATCTCCATTGTTGACTCCCTATATTCATTCTTTAAAAGCATGCGGTCTCAACGAGGGAGTATCGATCAAAGATCGCGTAGACGCTTACCTTCCTCTAGTTCCCAAGACATTCTTCTTACGGTTCCTTTCCTCCTCCCCATTCTACTCCATTGAGATCGATTTCTCCCTTCTTTAGGGTATCCTTCTATTTTTTTTATCGATCTCTTTTCTCTTTAGCCCGGGGTTGGTTTTCATGGATCCGAAGTATGCAAGGGGGTAACCATGCATCCCTCAGCCCACTTCTTTATTTACCACATTCCTTTTCTTTTCTTTTTCTCTTTTTCTCTTTTTTTTTTCTTATTCAGGAGAAGAGAGAGGGAAACCATACTTTAATTTTTCAAGGTTATGCGTGTCTCGGGAAGCTTGAGTCAGAGGTCGCGTTCGATGTAAATCAAGCCCCAAGTTGAGAAGATTAAGTCCAAATTAACGTCTTGTCATGGGTGGAGTCAACGCCGGGTCGATCGGATTTCCAAGAGATAGGGACTTCTGGTGAGTTTTTTAGAAGGATAATCATGACGAACAACATAAGATATTAGTACGAACACACGATTCACAAAAGAAGTTCTAAGTTCCAAACTATTTTGACTCAATAAAATGACTCAAATAAAAACAAAATGTTAGCATAATGGTCACATTACTCCCCCAGACTTATTTCACACCGTCCCGGTGTGTAAGAAAAATCAAAAAAAGAAAATGCAACTCATAAAAATCAAATGTTAGAAAATAGAGAGGAGATCGACCGATCCAGACAGGGGATAGATCGGTCCTATTGTTAGAAACAAAAATCCAAATACAAAACATAGATAGGTTCAAATACAAACTAAAATAAGATAGTACAGAGGATAAAACCAGTGGATATGAGTCTAGGGAGACGGTGGAGAGTGCCAATCGCCTGGTGCTCTTCTGGTGCGTACTCGAAAGTCGTCCGGCACGCTAGTCTCCACCCGAGGAACTTGTGACTGGTTTAAACTCTAAGTTAAAGATCCGGCAGAGTCTAAGTATGAAAGGGGGTTTTTGATTTCTTAAGTGTCACTCCTAGGATTGAACTAATTCTAAACTAATTCTAAACTATATGAAAGCTAACTAAAGACTACTAACTAATGCAACTACTAAAGACTACTAAAACTAAGACTACTAATGAAAGCTAACTAGAGATGCTATAACTAAACTATGAAAACTAAGAATGCTAAGAAAGAAATCGCTAATAACTAAAGGGTTTACTATCAATATTAAAAGGCGTTGGGCGGTCAAGGGAACATCTCCAGGGTCTCACACTCTCAGGGTTGCTAGGTATTGATCTATTACTTGGTTTATTTGACTCACTAACTCGAACAATAAATCAAGCCATCCTACGTTCGATTACTGGCTCCTAAACAACCAAAGACCCGACTGTGTCCTGGTTACCCTCCTTTAGAGGCATGGAGTTTGCGTAATGAATAAGTTCGATATGTCCTAGACGTCAACACTAACCCCTGTACCTTAGTACATACAGAGATTAGCTTGGTCAGTCTTCCTAGCTGGGTCCAATAACTCCTAAAGGCTTTTGGAAAATAGGCTTTATCTAAGATATCGCTTATACTAAGGGAGATCAATCCTGTTCTATGCGCGGTGAAAATAAACTAGAAGATATAGTATCTAAGATAACCAATCTATTGTAGTACTTAGGGTATCGATCCACCCGAGGAACTTGTGACTGGTTTAAACTCTAAGTTAAAGATCCGGCAGAGTCTAAGTATGAAAGGGGGTTTTTGATTTCCTAAGTGTCACTCCTAGGATTGAACTAATTCTAAACTAATTCTAAACTATATGAAAGCTAACTAAAGACTACTAACTAATGCAACTACTAAAGACTACTAAAACTAAGACTACTAATGAAAGCTAACTAGAGATGCTATAACTAAACTATGAAAACTAAGAATGCTAAGAAAGAAATCGCTAATAACTAAAGGGTTTACTATCAATATTAAAAGGCGTTGGGCGGTCAAGGGAACATCTCCAGGGTCTCACACTCTCACGGTTGCTAGGTATTGATCTATTACTTGGTTTATTTGACTCACTAACTCGAACACTAAATCAAGCCATCCTACGTTCGATTACTGGCTCCTAAAAAACCATAGACCCGACTGTGTCCTGGTTACCCTCCTTTAGAGGCATGGAGTTTGCGTAATGAATAAGTTCGATATGTCCTAGACGTCAACACTAACCCCTGTACCTTAGTACATACAGAGATTAGCTTGGTCAGTCTTCCTAGCTGGGTCCAATAACTCCTAAAGGCTTTTGGAAAATAGGCAAACGATGAAAACATGAGAACCCCTTCGAATCACCCCATCAAACCCAACAAAAGAACTACTCACACATGTTAAACGAAATCATCAAAGCAATCATAAATAGATCTATAAAAGTAAATCGAAATATCAAAAGGGGTTTAGAGAAAACTTCTCTAATGAATACAGAAGCTAACACATCTCCCCAACAAACTACTAGTACGAGAAAAGAGAAAAGAAGGATAAAACAAGAGAAGATCTTCAAGAGAAAAGGGCGGTGGCTCTAGATCTCTTGCGAGACGGCTAGGGTTTTGCTCTCTCCTAAATTTGCTTCCTCTCTGGCCTCTCTTTTGAAAGGGGGCGAGAATGTAGTATTTATAGGGTATTAGGGCGGCTCAAATTAGGGTTAGGGCTTCCTCCGTCAAAACTCGGCGTTTTGGATAAATGACTTCGGACTGCACAGGCCGCATGGTCGGGCTCTCAGCGTGCGGTGAAGAGGCTTCTGGCCGCATGGCTGAGTCTTCGCTGTGTGGTGAAGAGGCTCTTGGCCGCAGGCCCATGGCCTGGTTGCGTGGTTGGACAGGGCTCTCTTCATCCGATCATAACTTGTGATTGACAACTCCAAATTGGGTGATTTCACTTCGAGTTGATTCTTGACTCTTTAAGCTTTCCAATGGCATCAAGAAGTCCACATTTGGCTGATGGGAAGGTCTCCAACGGGTGCAATACATTTGACTGTCTAAAGCTGTCCAGAAAGTCCATTATGCTCCTTTTAGGCCCATTTGCCCTAAAATGCGTAAAAGATACCTGAAACTCCAAATACTAGAAAACAACCTCAAAAATACTTCTAAGGCTTGAAATCCTTATAAAAACATAGATAAAACCATAGTCAAAACGGGTCAAAATGCGATGTTATCAACTCCCCCAGACTTAGACTTTGCTTGTCCTCAAGCAAACAAGAAAGTTAAGCCGTAATAGGAAATCTCAAAATCGCCGGAACTATTCTAGCATCAGAAACCGTGGGCTAAACGATGCCCGGAGGATTCCTAATAGCAGAAATTCTAGTTAGAACATTCTCACCATAGTCCCACAACTTTCTCGACTCTGATCCGTCGAATCCATACCTACAAAAGAACTCAGACTTCACGTCAATTAACTCTCTACATTCATTAAAATTGGCATGGCTCTCTTAAAAGATATCATTCAGGGTAGACGACACTTGGTATTAGGAGGCATTTACTGTTTAGAGGTGGAGTTAAGAGTGTTTAGGATTATTAGATAATTGCGAGAATGCAGGATATTCTGCAAAACCGCAAGAGAGAATGGACCAGTTGATGTCCACGGTTTTCAACCCCTCTTCACTCGACTCTTGTTCTTTCTCCTGACACTCCCCCAGACTTACCATTTTTTTGTGGGTCTATACCGCTCGTCTTTTCTTTTGAATGGTTCCTCGCACTCCAATTGGTCCTCTCCTCGTGTCCCTGAGACTTAACTAGTACCCGTTCCCTTTCTTTTTTATTTTATTTTATTTTATTTTATTTTATAGAATAGGCTTCCATGAAATCCAAAGTATGCACGGTTGTAGCCGTGACATCCCTTGGCTCACTTCCGCGGCTTCCGTAAAGTGCAAAGTGTGCACGGTTGTAGCCGCGACACCCCTTGGCTCACCTTCGCCTTCTCTATCCCTTATTATTTTTTTCGAAAAGGGGAAGAGGTCTACTAGTCCCAAGAGTTCACATATAGTACCTTAAGTTTATGGATCCAATATGTTGCTTCATGTTCTCTATCTCAGCTCTACGCACCGACTCGTCATTCTCTTTCTTCTCGATTGAAAACTGCGTCGTTCCTCTCTCTCCAGCGTTTTTGCACATAACTGCTAGACGGGAAAGAAAAGAGAATGCATGAGGTCTGAAAAGAGGTTAAGGTTAAGGGTGGGAACCACTAAAAATGAGTGGCCATTCAGGATCATCGAAAAAGATTGGTAAAAAGATGATGTAATGTCCTGAATGTATCCGTTCGTTTCCCTGATCTAACACCTAGAATAAGAGAGAATTAAAGTCAGGTTAAAGTCCAAATAAAATAGAGTTAACGTCAGTTCCTTCGGAATCTCCGTAGGATGGAATTTTCGGGGAGCGATCCGGCTGTGATTTTCTGGGTATTGTCCGCTCTAAGTGAATCCTGCAAAAGTTGTCACTCAGAGAATGATTTTGAACACTGTAATGGTCGTAATCAATTTCAAAAGATTAATGATTAATCATCATTTGATAGAGTCAACATTCCCTACACGTTTTGACTAGCTAAATAAAAACCAAAAACAAAAGATAGAAAATGACATCAAAATCAAAAGAAAGAAAATGACGTCAGTAACGGATAAGCATCCTCCCCCAGACTTAAATCACACTGTCCCCAGTGTGAAATAGTGGTGAGAGGATGGAACAGACTCGATAGATATAGATGGAATAAATAGGTGGTAGGGTAGAAGATAGTACTAAACCTCGTACTCTGATCGTGTGAAGTACATAACTAATGATTTGCTCAAATTATCCCTAGAGCTACTCTCTCAAATTAAGAGATCACTGTAGTACTTAGGGGTCGAATCCACAGGGACTTCGTACACAATAAGTATTCAATTATCGGATTACGCTAAACCAAATAGAATTAAAAGTAAAGAAAGCAATTGCAGGAATATTAAATCGAGTTGTAAAACAATTAGAGAAAGCGTTAGACCCAGAGAATTCTCAGGAAATCAGGAATGATGAATATATGATTAGTCAGGATAAAGTAATCAAAGTTCTAGAACTCAAACATAAAAGTAAGTAAACCAACTGTTGTTGTGAATACCACCCTTGTCACACCCCCGGACCGTCCTATGACCCAAAGATGACCCGGACGCCTCACTTGTGATGCCCGTAGATGATCCGGCCGAGGTTGCCAGTACACAACCAGTTCCCAAGCCAGTCCATCCGCGGGTATCATACCTCTCGTACATGGCGTAAGGCTTTTCAACCCGTACCATGTCCGTGAGTTGTGTTTGTCCGGACAAGACTAATATCGATAGTACACAAGGCTTTTTAGAAAAACTTATTTTATTTATCAAAACATTGAAAACACTTACAACAATGCGGGATCCCCGAGCCTAAGGCTCAAATCGAGTCAACATCCTCAAAACTATCTTTACAAAGGCAATAAACTCTACACCGGCTTCCTGCGTCCATGCTTCCTAACTAAGATTACCTGAGACAAAAAGGTAGCATCATGAGTAATCTAAGATTACTCAATGAGCACCGGCTAACCTAACCGATACTAACAACTCAACCCAATACCCCAACAGGAAATAAACACGCAATGCAAGCAATAAAGCAATAAAGCAATCAATCAGTACTCCACACGGAGTACATGCAAATGCAGCCTAGACTCAATCTAGCATGCAACCTTGTCTAGACTCAACATCCTAAGTTTGTGACACTGATTTCCCGTAAGGCGATGCTTTCCACTGACCCTAGTCACTCAGGCTTTGGGCTCACATCCCTTAACAACTACGATAGGGAATACCCCTCACCGCAGTTCTCAAGCCTGCCTATAGGGAACCCTTGCCCCTAATTATCGCACTGCTTAAGCCTAGATAGGCCACGTTTGGGGGGAATGACCACAGCCCAAACCAATAGGACAATCAGGAGGTCAACAAACACTAGCCATAGACATGGCTGCTACTGCGGGTTCTCTGTCCTTCGATACGCCTGAGTACTCTCTGAACCTAGCCATAAACATGGCTAATACATGCGGGTTCTCTGTCGTTCGATACGCCCGCAGTACTCACTACCTAGATGCTACTATAACTACTAGCCATAGACATGGCCGATACTATGAGTTATCGACTTTTCGATAAACCCGAGAACTCCTAGATGCATGCAAACAACACAAAAAGCCAACACATGGCCGCTACATACGGATTCTCAGTCCTTCGATACAGCCGCAGTACTTCTATCCTAAGCATGCATCTAACACTACTCTAACAATGCAATGATTAACTCACGCAATCAAAGCAAACAATCAAACTAGCCAAGCATGGCTAACACAAACAAGCAAGCAAGCAATTCACGCAATAAAGGCTAGTCTACTCAAGACTACCACACACAATCTAATAAGCTTGCTAAACTAATGCGGAAATAAATCACGCAACACACAATTAGGGTTTCTAAAGTTTCTTTTACCAATTCCCACTCAAATTTCAAGGAGATTCCAATTCCATAACCCTTTTCTATCAATTTCAAAGGTATGAGCTTTTATTACTAAAATCTCTTTGTGAATCAAAATTGGGTATTTCTAATTCTCTTTGATTCTAGTACCAATATTGTTAGAATTTGTTAAAGAACTCATTATTATGTCTCTAGGATGCTTAGCCATTGATTTACTTACACCTAGGTTTGGGAAATTGAAATTAGTAAGTCTTGAAATTTTAAGTTTTCACAAACTTGAAATTAAAGATGCAAACTTGCTAAAATTGACTTCTTTAGACTGAATTTATCATGGGTAATGAGCATAGAGTGATTTCTTGAAGGATTAGAGTTTAAAATTCAAGTTTTAGAACTTGGAAAATCATGGATAGTGTTAAATTCGAAATTGAGTTGATGAAATTGAATCGTTGATGCATTTAGCGTAATCGATTGCTTTTCTTCATATCATACTAATCATGTTGTCTTCTATTGGTTTATACAACTCCCTAACTTTTAGATTTGAGATTCTTGTTGGATTTAGGTACCATGGAATCTCGGAAATCGAAGAAGTCATCAAGCTCTCGTGCTAAGAAGAAACCGATTGTGATAAATGAAGTTGACAATGATTCTCCGAACGAATGGAGAACCAAGAAAGCTAACAATAGACAAGAACGCGTACCTAAAGGGAAAGGCAAAGCAATTCAACATGATAACACGACCTTGTGGCTTCGAGACAACGCACCATTCCGTTTAGCCATTGAGTCCATCCGCAACAACACTCTCACGGCCGTCGAAGAAAACCGAGAGCTTGGGCGGACTTACATTGGTCAAATGATGGACCCGAACCGAGACTACAAGGCGTTAGTTGACAAGATCGCCATTCGTACACCACCAAGAATCAACCATGACGCTCTCAGCACAATTGGAGATGATATTCATTGGTACCTTGAGGCTTTGCGCCTACGTACATTCGTCGATATTGATTTTCCCGCCTATGTGGAAGAGGCTCGCCAATTTCTTAGCACCGTCACACTCTCTTTCCCACGGTGCAAGCATCCACCACCACGCACCGGATCCTTAGAGTTTGTGATCGACGAGAAGAGCTATTCGTTGAGCATTCCCGAGATGGATAAGTGCTTGGGACTTGATTCTTGCGATTTGGTTGATTTTGGTTCTTTTACAGGAACTAGCTTTTAGCCTAAGATAGCAAATGGAGTTTATGATGCGAAGTATGCTAAGTCTTCCATGATTACACACCCGGCGATTCGCATTGTGCACCGGATCCTCGCGAGTACTATGTTCTCTAGAAACAACCAAACCAGCGTTCTTACAGACGAGCTCACTACTCTTCAGATGCCGTTTGTGGAGACACCGATTCGGATTAGGTTTGCTTGCTTACTAGCCTTGCGGTTGGTTAGGTTTAACCATGAGGCCGTCACATGCACCGATAGAGCCGCCTTTACGATTTACGAGACCGCGATTACCGCGATCATGTTAGCAGCAGGAGTTGACCTCAGCGACAGAGTCTCTTTGCCACGAGACCAGCACCTTGACCTTTTCAGCCTTAACACAATGAGGATCATTCGAGGAGCTAGTATTGATCCGGACCGCATTGGATATTTGTACCCAATCCCGCCGAACATCAGCCATTTGATCCTACTACCTTCTACCACTGTTCCGAGATTATGCGAGGGACACACTAGCTGGACACCACAGGAGGATGAGTTCCTCGACCTCAGGACCGGAGACACCATGCCTCTCATCATTGGTGCTTTCGTGAGAAAGAAGGCACGACTCTACCAAGGTCCCCAACAACATGTACCACCGACGATGACTACCACCTTAGAGGAGGAGAGAGCCCGCATACTAGCATTAGAGCAGAAGACCGCCGCTCAGGCACTCGAGCTAGCTAGGATGAGGAGACTTCTCCGCAGGTCTGGACTTAACTAGTTGATTCCGATGATTCTACCTCTTGGCACAACTCCGTTTCATCTGCTTTATGGGAAGGCATGCCATCTACCGGTCGAACTCGAGCACAAGGCTGAATGGGCAGTCCGCAAGCTGAATTTCGACATCAAAACCGCTTTCGAGAAATGACTAGTTCAACTTAATGAACTCGATGAGTTTCGCCATCATGCTTATGAGAACTCCAAGCTGTACAAGGAACACACTAAAGCTTACCATGATAAGCACATCATTGAACGCCACTTTGAGCCTAATGACCAGGTACTCCTGTACAACTCTCGTTTACAATTGTTTCCTGGTAAATTGCGTTCACGTTGGTCAGGTCCTTTCACCATCAAAGAAGTGCGACGCTCTGGTGCCGTTGTCCGAATTGATCAAGACGGAAAGGCTTTCATGGTAAACGGAGAACGTGTCAAGCACTATTTCGCACCAGCCGCCATTCCTGAGGGGGGAAACATATCCCTAACCACACCACCACCCGCCTAATCACCATCACAGTTAAGCTAATGACTGAAAAGAAGCGCTTAGTGGGAGGCAACCCACTGGTTTGGTTTTTCCTATTTTCTACCTATTTTGATTTTGATTTTTATTTTTCACTAACTTGTTTTGCCTATTTGATGGAACTAATGCTTATCTATTCAGGATTATCTTTTGGTTTGATGTTTGATTGTCTTTCCACAGCTTAAGCAGGGAATTCATGTGTGAAAACTTCAACCAATTCAACAATCTTGCAGAAATTTTGCCTCAGCACTGTCTGATTTCGGACAGTGTGTCGATCGACACACTCAGTCCGTGTCGATCGACACCACACGGGTAACCTGGTTCTAACTTAGCAAAAATTCCTCAAATTTGAAATTCAAGTTATTTTCAATTTTTCTCCAATCCTAAGGCTATTTACCACTGGGGACAGTGTTTCTCAAGTCTGGAGGAGGAAAATACTGACGTATTTTTCTTTGATTTCTTCCTAACCATCTATACTACCCATTTCAGTCGTTTTTGTTTTATTGAGTCAAAATTTGTTGAAAACTATGACCCTTTTTCTTTTGTGTTTTGCCTGGTTGATTAATGCTACAGATTAAGTCCGATTCCGACTAATAAAAAATCCAAAGATTGAGCGGTGAACCAGAGGGAAACAAATTCCCATCAAGATTTACTAAAGCCGGAGCCAATTTCTGAGCTCTTCCTTTCACTTTGATTGATGTGGTTAGTGTTTCTACGAGCTTGACTTTTGTTCATACCTGATAGCTTACGTTGAAGACAATGGTACCACTTTCCCGTAGTCTAAGAAAAGAAAAAAAAATGTTTTTATTGCTTATAAAAGACGAAATGATTTCCTGCGAGTTAGAGGGTAGATGAGAATCTATGAGCCCGTTATTCTGCTCTTGTCTGGAATGATCGCGCAGGGTTGTTAGAAGGGTAGATAATTTATTATCGATGATCTCATTATTTTGCCCTGAGGTTTATAAAAAAAAATGATGAAATGAAAAAGACTGAAAAGAATAAGCATAAGTGTGTAAAAGAATAAGTCTGGGGGAGAGTAAGGTTATTCAGCGTTGGATATGTTGAGTTTTTCATGGTAGAGTACAGTGAATGAGTCTAGAAGGTTGTGGTGCACTGGTTACATTGATTGAGACTAGGCGATGAAGGCTTTCTTGATGAATGTGTGGAGAATCTTGGGAGTTTCTTGGTTTCATTGTGATTTCTGCGGAGAAGTACATGGTGGTTCGTTTTAGACTTGTTTGTTAGGCATATGGATTTGGTTCGAATGACTAAGGCAAGGCATTAAAGGCAAAGGTAAGTTTTCGCGTTTTCAAACCTCTTTCCACAGGTTTAGTTTCTGTTTTGCTTGAGGGCAAGCAAAAGCTAAGTCTGGGGGAGTTGATATAACCTATATTTTACCCTCCATCTATATGTTTTTGGACTCGTTTTTAGAGTCTTTCTAGTGTTTTTGTAGTGTTTTACTATATAAACATGTCAATGTACGTTTGGAGCTCACTTGGAACAAAAGGAACCAAAAGAGATCAATTTAAAGCTTAAAATGAAGAAATGAAGATCAATGCAGATTTGCAGCATTCTCTGTCCAGAAATACGATGAGTGTCGATCGACACAGCTTATTACTATCAATCGACAGGAAGCCTGGAAACAGAAGCTGTTCGAGTTTCAAGCCCAAATTGATTCCTACAAGACTTTGGATTCCTAAGACCGACCTAATCAAGCCCAAGACGTCCAGAGACTTGTATATATAGTGTTTTTCGTCCTTGTAATTAGAGATCGAAGTTTTCTTACCCTAAGTTTACTTGAGACTTTTAGAGAGGGAGATATTGAGAGTTTGTGTTATAGGTTTTGAGAAGATAAGCTTGAGGAGATCTTTCTACCTGTTCTTCAGCAGTTCTGATTTTGAACCTTTGTTATCTCTTCTCTCTACTTTAATAATATGATATCTTTCTTTATCTCTTGTGTTTTTACTTTGATCATGTCTGAGTAATCCACTTGTTAGATTTAGGGTTTCTCATAAGGGTTTGATGGTTTGATTGAATGAATTGATTAGTTAAGGATTGTCTATCTAATTGTTCTTAATCTGAGATTGTTCTTATTGCTTATTCTTGATTGATCACCTTGAATTTGAACCTAGGTTGTTAGTCTCTGCGAAAGTAGGATTGATAGCTTGAACCTATCTCTGATTAGCAACACTCCTGATTCTCAACGACAGTTGGCTTTAGGGTCTTGTGAACATATTGAACCTGAACTTTAATGCTGATTTAGATTCTAGGATTTCACAACGACAGTTGGTTATCTGTTTCTAGGTTTAGGAGTATTCGCAACAACAGTTGGTTTACTTACTTTTATGTTTGAGTTCTAGAACATTGATTACTTTATCTTGACTAATCATATATTCATCATTCCTGATTTCCTGAGAATTCTCTGGGTCTAACGCTTTCTCTAATTGTTTTACAACTCGATTTAATATTCCTGCAATTGCTTTCTTTACTTTTAATTCTATTTGGTTTAGCGTAATCCGATAATTGAATACCTATTGTGTACGAAGTCCCTGTCGATTCGACCCCTAAGTACTACAGTGATCTCTTAATTTTAGAGAGTATCTCTAGGGATAATTTGAGCATATCATTAGTTATGTACTTCACACGATCAGAGTACGAGGTTTAGTACTATCTTCTACCCTACCACCTATTTATTCCATCTATATCTATCGAGTCTGTTCCATCCTCTCACCACTATTTCACACTGGGGACAGTGTGATTTAAGTCTGGGGGAGGATGCTTATCCGTTACTGACGTCATTTTCTTTCTTTTGATTTTGATGTCATTTTCTATCTTTTGTTTTTGGTTTTTATTTAGCTAGTCAAAACGTGTAGGGAATGTTGACTCTATCAAATGATGATTAATCATTAATCTTTTGAAATTGATTACGACCATTACAGTGTTCTAAATCATTCTCTGAGTGACAACTTTTGCAGGATTCACTTAGAACGGACAATACCCAGAAAATCACAGCCGGATCGCTCCCCGAAAATTCCATCCTACGGAGATTCCGATGGAACTGACGTTAACTCTATTTTATTTGGACTTTAACCTGACTTTAATTCTCTCTTATTCTAGGTGTTAGATCAGGGAAACGAGCGGATACATTCAGGACATTACATCATCTTTTTACCAATCTTTTTCGATGATCCTGAATGGCCACTCATTTTTAGTGGTTCCCACCCTTAACCTTAACCTCTTTTCAGACCTCATGCATTCTCTTTTCTTTCCCGTCTAGCAGTTATGTGCAAAAACGCTGGAGAGAGAGGAACGACGCGGTTTTCAATCGAGAAGAAAGAGAATGACGAGTCGGTGCGTAGAGCTGAGATAGAGAACATGAAGCAACATATTGGATCCATAAACTTAAGGTACTATATGTGAACTCTTGGGACTAGTAGACCTCTTCCCCTTTTCGAAAAAAATAATAAGGGATAGAGAAGGCGAAGGTGAGCCAAGGGGTGTCGCGGCTACAACCGTGCACACTTTGCACTTTACGGAAGCCGCGTGAAAAGGGGTTGAAAACCGTGGACATCAACTGGTCCATTCTCTCTTGCGGTTTTGCAGAATATCCTGCATTCTCGCAATTATCTAATAATCCTAAACACTCTTAACTCCACCTCTAAACAGTAAATGCCTCCTAATACCAAGTGTCGTCTACCCTGAATGATATCCTTTAAGAGAGCCACGCCAATTTTAATGAATGTAGAGAGTTAATTGACGTGAAGTCTGAGTTCTTTTGTAGGTATGGAGTCGACGGATCAGAGTCGAGAAAGTTGTGGGACTATGGTGAGAATGTTCTAACTAGAATTTATGTTATTAGGAATCCTCCGGGCATCGTTTAGCCCACGGTTTCTGATGCTAGAATAGTTCTGGCGATTTTGAGATTTCCTATTACGGCTTAACTTTCTTGTTTGCTTGAGGACAAGCAAAGTCTAAGTGTGGGGGAGTTGATAACATCGTATTTTGACCGGTTTTGACTATGGTTTTATCTATGGTTTTATAAGGATTTCAAGCCTTAGAAGTATTTTTGAGGTTGTTTTCTAGTATTTGGAGTTTCAGGTATCTTTTACGCATTTTAGGGCAAATGGGCCTAAAAGAAGCATAATGGACTTTCTGGACAGCTTTAGACAGTCAAATGTATTGCACCCGTTGGAGACCTTCCCATCAGCCAAATGTGGACTTCTTGATGCCATTGGAAAGCTTAAAGAGTCAAGACTCAACTCGAAGTGAAATCACCCAATTTAGAGTTGTCAATCACAAGTTATGATCGGATGAAGAGAGCCCTGTCCAACCACGCAACCAGGCCATGGGCCTGCGGCCAAGAGCCTCTTCACCACACAGCGAAGACCCGGCCATGCGGCCAGAAGCCTCTTCACCGCACGCTGAGAGCCCGACCATGCGGCCTGTGCAGTCCGAAGTCATTTATCCAAAACGCCGAGTTTTGACGGAGGAAGCCCTAACCCTAATTTGAGCCGCCCTAATACCCTATAAATACTACATTCTCGCCCCCTTTCAAAAGAGAGGCCAGAGAGGAAGCAAATTTAGGAGAGAGCAAAACCCTAGCCGTCTCACAAGAGATCTAGAGCCACCGCCCTTTTCTCTTGAAGATCTTCTCTTGTTTCATCCTTCTTTTCTCTTTTCTCGTACTAGTAGTTTGTTGGGGAGATGTGTTAGCTTCTGTATTCATTAGAGAAGTTTTCTCTGAACCCCTTTTGATATTTCGATTTACTTTTATAGATCTATTTATGATTGCTTTGATGATTTCGTTTAACATGTGTGAGTAGTTCTTTTGTTGGGTTTGATGGGGTGATTCGAAGGGGTTCTCATGTTTTCATCGTTTGCTTAGGTTATTAGATCTGTAGGGTTTGTTTCGCGACTCTATCTTCTAGTTTATTTTCACCGCGCATAGAACAGGATTGATCTCCCTTAGTACAAGCGATATCTTAGATAAAGCCTATTTTCCAAAAGCCTTTAGGAGTTATTGGACCCAGCTAGGAAGACTGACCAAGCTAATCTCTGTATGTACTAAGGTACAGGGGTTAGTGTTGACGTCTAGGACATATCGAACTTATTCATTACGCAAACTCCATGCCTCTAAAGGAGGGTAACCAGGACACAGTCGGGTCTATGGTTGTTTAGGAGCCAGTAATCGAACGTAGGATGGCTTGATTTAGTGTTCGAGTTAGTGAGTCAAATAAACCAAGTAATAGATCAATACCTAGCAACCCTGAGAGTGTGAGACCCTGGAGATGTTCCCTTGACCGCCCAACGCCTTTTAATATTGAAAGTAAACCCTTTAGTTATTAGCGATTTCTTTCTTAGCATTCTTAGTTTTCATAGTTTAGTTATAGCATCTCTAGTTAGCTTTCATTAGTAGTCTTAGTTTTAGTAGTCTTTAGTAGTTGCATTAGTTAGTAGTCTTTAGTTAGCTTTCATATAGTTTAGAATTAGTTTAGAATTAGTTCAATCATAGGAGTGACACTTAGGAAATCAAAAACCCCCTTTCATTCTTAGTCTCTGCCGGATCTTTAACTTAGAGTTTAAACCAGTCACAAGTTCCTTGGGTGGATCGATACCCTAAGTACTACAATAGATTGGTTGTGCACTTGCGACATTTTTATTTGTTTTGCTGAAGGTTAAAACCTAAATTTATTTTAGGTGAAACCCAGTGAGTGCTCTTTAGCACCCATCAACCAACAAGAAAAACACCCTGATGATTAAGATCGCTACATGGCTCTGCTGCGTTGCACCTCCACAACCACCTCCACGCGAGCCTACTCCCTTACATGATGTTGACCCTAAGGACGATGCCTTGGCTGGTGTTTCTGCTGTTCGTTCAAGCGCTGACGACGATGACTACACTCAGGAGCATTCTGCTACTTGGTACTCTACACAAAGCCATGAGACCTCGGAGACTTGCGTGTCGGACGACTTTCGAGTACGCACCAGAAGAGCACCAGGCGATTGGCACTCTCCACCGTCTCCCTAGACTCATATTCACTGGTTTTATCCTCTGTACTATCTTATTTTAGTTTGTATTTGAACCTATCTATGTTTTGTATTTGGATTTTTGTTTCTAACGATAGGACCGATCTATCCCCTGTCTGGATCGGTCGATCTCCTCTCTATTTTCTAACATTTGATTTTTATGAGTTGCATTTTCTTTTTTTGATTTTTCTTACACACCGGGACGGTGTGAAATAAGTCTGGGGGAGTAATGTGACCATTATGCTAACATTTTGTTTTTATTTGAGTCATTTTATTGAGTCAAAATGGTTTGGAACTTAGAACTTCTTTTGTGAATCGTGTGTTCGTACTAATATCTTATGTTGTTCGTCATGATTATCCTTCTAAAAAACTCACCAGAAGTCCCTATCTCTTGGAAATCCGATCGACCCGGCGTTGACTCCACCCATGACAAGACGTTAATTTGGACTTAATCTTCTCAACTTGGGGCTTGATATACATCGAATGCGACCTCTGACTCAAGCTTCCCGAGACACGCATAACCTCGAAAAATTAAAGTATGGTTTCCCTCTCTCTTCTCCTGAATAAGAAAAATAAAAAGAGAAAAAGAGAAAAAGAAAAGAAAAGGAATGTGGTAAATAAAGAAGTGGGCTGAGGGATGCATGGTTACCCCCTTGCATACTTCGGATCCATGAAAACCAACCCCGGGCTAAAGAGAAAAGAGATCGATAAAAAAAATAGAAGGATACCCTAAAGAAGGGAGAAATCGATCTCAATGGAGTAGAATGGGGAGGAGGAAAGGAACCATAAGAAGAATGTCTTGGGAACTAGAGGAAGGTAAGCGTCTACGCGATCTTTGATCGATACTCCCTCGTTGAGACCGCATGCTTTTAAAGAATGAATATAGGGAGTCAACAATGGAGATTTTGGAGCTTCCTTGAGATCACGGGACATCAGTACGGAGAGTTGCTAAGCCAATGGTTAGTACATGTTGTAGGCTCAATCCTTTGAATGATGGGTTTGCGGAAGGTGTACGAAGATTCTCGAGAAGTTACAAGTTCCTGTTTTTCAAAACTTTTCTCTTTAAGATTTGTGTTTCTGATTGTTCTTGCTGGAGGACAAGCAAAGATTCAAGTCTGGGGGAATTGATGAGTCTTATTTTTATTGTTTTTAGTATTCGTTTTAAGATTGTATTTTGAGTCAATTAACTTATATTAGGTAGATATTAGAACTATTTGCTTTACTTAGTGTTTTATAGGTCGAAAGAGCAATTATTGGAAAAGAAGAGATTTTGGATCGCATATGAGTGAAAATTGGCCAAGTGTGAAGAATTGAAGACAGATCGATCGGTCCAACCCACGGATCGATCGATCCATGAAGATTTGTGGCCCACGACTAAGAAGAGGCCAGAACCGAATAACCAAGCCCATGGATCGGTCGGTCTAATCGAGAAGAAAAGCCCAAGCCCAAGAAGGATGCGGGATCGATCGATCCAGCCCACGGATCGATCGGTCCGCGTTTGCCGACTCTCCAACCTTTTCCATTTTTGTTCTTTCCATTTCTTGCTCTTCCTTTTCCTATATAAAGAGGGGCTCGACCTTGTAGTCAAACACACAATTCATTCTACAGGTTTTCTAGTTTGTAAGAGATCTAATATCTCAATACTTTTAGTTTTCTTTTTAGGTTTTAGTTCTTTAATAAAGATGTGTCTTTTTAAGTTCATCTTTGTTCTTGTTTCTATGCCTGAGTAGTTTCCTTATTAGGTCTAGGGTTTTCTGAAGGGATGTTGATATGCTCAAATTATCCCTAGAGCTACTCTCTCAAATTAAGAGATCACTTCAGTACTTAGGGGTCGAATCCACAGGGACTTCGTACACAATAGGTTTTCAATTGTAAGATTATCCTAAACTGAATAGAAGTAAAAGTAAAGAACAATTGCAGGAATATTAAAAACGAAGTTGTAAACAATTAGTCACCAGCACACGTGTCATATGGCCAGCCCTCACGCCGCCACTTCTTGACACATGCCCCGAGGCCATCCTTATCCAATCACCGCGACGACACACGTCCCGCCTTGTCATCAGCGTCCTTATACACTTCCTGTGGATAAAGCTGAGACACTTGGCCCCCTAATGACCAATCAAAAAGCCCCTAACAATTCATAAGTCTTACGCGTCCATTCCGTTTACCGATTTTTCCCGAAAAGTCCGTTTTTGACCATTTTCTCGTGCCATTGCTCCTAAAATAATTCTTCTGAGAAAAACCTATTTTCTCAAGGTAAAATATTCTCTTTTACCTTCCCAAACCTTGCCTCAAACTCCCAAGCTCAAATAAAATCAACCGGATCACTTTTCCTTTCGGTGATCGGCCCTTTTAGCCTCTGGCGACTCTGTTTCTGCCCAGAAAAATACTCCTAATTTTTAGGATGATTTTACTGCTCCTTATTTCCTTAGAAGCCTCCTTAAATGATTACTCAACTCATCTCATGCTTGTCCTTAGCATAAAATTCGCCTTTGCCCTTTATCGACTAAATTATCGACTTCTCGACAATTTCTCCGGGAAAATCAAGGAACTTCCTCTGATCTCTTGACTTTAAGCTTAATAACTTCTCTTCAAATCACTCATATACCTTAGCCTTCTCCAACCAAACTCCTAAACATCATCTTTCTCGCCTTGGCCCTACGGTACGGCCATCCGGCTTCTTAGACGGTTCCTTCGTCTTCATATTATTTTTCTTGGGTGATAATCTCTTAGATTTTGACCTCTTAATCCCTCATACTAAACTTAAGATGTCGTTTGACCTTTGGTTCTTGACCAATCCGCCTTCCATTGGCTTCGACGCTAGCTTTGGTCGCATGACCGTTGTCCTTGGTCGCACGGTCACGGTCGCGTCCTTCCTGTATATTTTTAGGTCATGATACAGGGTATTACATTCTCCTCCCCTTAATAGAATTCGTCCTCGAATTCTTGCTGACCTAACTTCTCCCCTTCTTAATTTGATCTCCATGATGTCTCGTGTCTTCAAGACACACTTTGCAATCTCTTCTCGTATCTTCTAAGATCTGCGTTGCAAGCGTCGTCTCGCACCTTCTGAGATACGATCCACTATCTCTGGCTAGATTCCACATGATCTTTGCCTATTCACCTCTGCTATCACCTCTTTACAACATGAATCTTTATTCATCGTCTTTAATCACACTTCGTGAGCTTCGTCACTTCACACCTCAACTCCATCATGGCTTCCGTCACGATGCTATGCTTCGTCCCTGGTTGCAATCTTCATGACATGAGCTTCATCTTCTCAAAAGTTCTTGGTCGTACTCCTTACGACGTGAGATTCATCTCCTCAAAATTTAATCCCAATATGCCTTTCTGTACGGTGCTATGCTTTGTCCCTCAAGGGGAACGGTGATAGACCTTTCTCCAATCTTCTTAATTATTTTCTTGCAACCTCTTTGGACTTCTTCTTCTCTTCTTCTTCTTCTTTAGTCAATGGTTCTGCTTTCTTCCTTGGAATCACCCATTCATGGCTTGCCTCCTTCTTTTTAATTCTTCGCTGGCAACACTCCGAGTTATTACCATCCCTGGTCCGACGCTCTCCTCCCCTTTAATTCTTTCTTCTCTCTTTTCTTTCTTTCTATCTCTTTTCTTTTCTCCTTCTTCCCTTCTCTTCCCTCTCTCTTTTTTTTTAACAATCCACACGTTTCATGGTGTGAATTCTACCTCCAAGATTCTCTTCTCTCTCTCTCTCTCTCTCTATCTTCTAACTTTTGGTCTACTTCCCTATTCCTTTAATCCTTCCAAACGTATGGCACATCACAACTCCTTTGCCAATACTTTAACTATCTTCTTCTTTAACTACCTCCTCCCTCAGCTAAGCTCCTTTTTGGTCTCATGACTTCAATCTCGTGAACATTCGCCTCAGGTCATCATCTTTGTTATATAACACCTTGATGCCATCTCTTGTAGACACCATCTCTGTATACTGATACCACATTCGTATGTTGATACCACCTTTGCATCATCCTAATTATCCTTTCCATCGGATAATTCTTTGTAGAGGTTAACATCTTCGTTGGGTATGCATCCAACGCCACCTCTTGCTTATCCTTCCTTTAACGTCATTAACTTCGTCCTTTAAGTTAATAATGTTTCTTGGTTGGGCTAACAGCAATATAATCTTCTTGCTTCTCTTTTGATCTTCCTTAGGCTATGACATCACACTCTCACTTCTATCCTTCTTATGGCTTTGGCAATACAATTTTCATTGGCTCTCTTCCAGCTTCAAGTCGCGGCTAAAATTTCTCTTCTAACTCCTTGTCCTAATCTCTGCCTAAAACACTGCCTCTAATCCTGCTCTGACTCGAGCCACGGCAGAATCTTCTCAAAACATAAATTACCTCTTCTAACTTTGGCTTCACGCACTACCTTTAACTCTTCTTCTAACTCTTTCTTTTGAGCTTTAGCTAGAACTTCTCAAAACTCAAAGCAATTCTTCACTGAGCAATGCACCATGGTCTACTCTTCGGCCACACTTTTCTCAGCTTCCTCGGACATTGGAACGCGGCTTAGAAATTAGGCTTTCCTAAACTCCTATGGCTTTCTCGGGTTGTAAGGCTCTAAAGGATCCTAGAAAACTTACCCTATCGCTCTACCAACTCAACTAACCCACAACTCTTAGGCCGACAACACAAACATGGGCTTACCATTCCACATGCCTAGCCGCGTTTAAAACAACCAATGCTAGCACTACTAAAATAATGCAAGCAACACCACACACAAAAGAGAAGTTAGAACCCATACTTACCTGCGCCGATAACTATAAGCATACGAACGCACCGGTTTCCTAATATTGCCTTTTCGACTCATTTTGACTCGATAAAACATTTTTTTTTTAAAACTTGTGTCCCTTGAGCATCATGAACCATGCTCTGATACCACCCTTGTAACACCCCCGGACCGTCCTATGACCCAAAGATGACCCGGACGCCTCACTTGTGATGCCCGTAGATGATCCGGCCGAGGTTGCTAGTACACAACCAGTTCCCAAGCAAGTCCATCCGCGGGTATCATACCTCTCGTACATGGCGTAAGGCTTTTCAACCCGTACCATGTCCGTGAGTTGTGTTTGTCCGGACAAGACTAATATCGATAGTACACAAGGCTTTTTAGAAAAACTTATTTTATTTATCAAAACATTGAAAACACTTACAACAATGCGGGATCCCCGAGCCTAAGGCTCAAATCGAGTCAACATCCTCAAAACTATCTTTACAAAGGCAATAAACTCTACACCGGCTTCCTGCGTCCATGCTTCCTAACTAAGATTACCTGAGACAAAAAGGTAGCATCATGAGTAATCTAAGATTACTCAATGAGCACCGGGTAACCTAACCGATACTAACAACTCAACCCAATACCCCAACAGGAAATAAACACGCAATGCAAGCAATAAAGCAATAAAGCAATCAATCAGTACTCCACACGGAGTACATGCAAATGCAGCCTAGACTCAATCTAGCATGCAACCTAGTCTAGACTCAACATCCTATGTTTGTGACACTGATTTCCCGTAAGGCGATGCTTTCCACTGACCCTAGTCACTCAGGCTTTGGTCTCACATCCCTTCACAACTACGATAGGGAATACCCCTCACCGCAGTTCTCAAGCCTGCCTATAGGGAACCCTTGCCCCTAATTATCGCACTGCTTAAGCCTAGATAGGCCACGTTTGGGGGGAATGACCACAGCCCAAACCAATAGGACAATCAGGAGGTCAACAAACACTAGCCATAGACATGGCTGCTACTGCGGGTTCTCTGTCCTTCGATACGCCTGAGTACTCTCTGACCTAGCCATAAACATGGCTAATACATGCGGGTTCTCTGTCCTTCGATACGCCCGCAGTACTCACTACCTAGATGCTACTATAACTACTAGCCATAGACATGGCCGATACTATGAGTTATCGACCTTTCGATAAACCCGAGAACTCCTAGATGCATGCAAACCACACAAAAAGCCAACACATGGCCGCTACATACGGATTCTCAGTCCTTCGATACAGCCGCAGTACTTCTATATCCTAAGCATGCATCTAACACTACTCTAACAATGCAATGATTAACTCACGCAATCAAAGCAAACAATCAAACTAGCCAAGCATGGCTAACACAACAAGCAAGCAAGCAGTTCACGCAATAAAGGCTAGTCTACTCAAGACTACCACACACAATCTAATAAGCTTGCTAAACTAATGCGGAAATAAATCACGCAACACACAATTAGGGTTTCTAAAGTTTCTTTTACCAATTCCCACTCAAATTTCAAGGAGATTCCAATTCCATAACCCTTTTCTATCAATTTCAAAATGTATGAGCTTTTATTACTAAAATCTCTTTGTGAATCAAAATTGGGTATTTCTAATTCTCTTTGATTCTAGTACCAATATTGTTAGAATTTGTTAAAGAACTCATTATTATGTCTAGGATGCTTGCCATTGATTTCTTA